>JAOQMS010000179.1:23822806-23837785 GCA_027563885.1 Erythroxylum longipes
AGAACTCACAGCTGGAACCCTACCAAAAGCATCCATAGCAGCAGCAGCAGGTGGTGAATACAGCGAGGTGAATACGGCGATAGATAAAATGAAAGAGAATGGTAGATGACGGTGGTGGATGACGGTGAAGTGGAGTGAGGAGTCGGGAGATGATGAGAGAACTTCTCTCTTCTTGTCTAATAGTATATGGTGTGTTGTATATTGTCAGCTAACCTAATTTAGTAGGTTTTAAAACAAATAAAGTCGGGTCGAAGTTTTCCCGAAAGGATTTGTTCTTCGCTGGCTCCTTCGCTGTGGCGAAAGAACTAATCTTCACTGCGACGAACTTCTCCTGAAAGTTCAGCCGCGACTTCACTTCCTGTAGCGTTGACTTCACTTCGGTCTTCTCTCATTCCATTTCTTCTTTTTGAATTCCTTTTCCTTGAGTCTCCTGCAATAAAAAAAATGGTAGTTTGCAGTATCAATTGTTCTTAGAAAATTAATTAGTGCATTTAATCTTAATTTGTAGCACTTTTCACCTTCAAACTACATAAAATAAAAGCACACACTCAAGAATCAATTTAAGCACAAAAGATAGAGATAGGAGTCAAAAAGTATAGCAAAGGCCATGAAAATGTCACCAATTTATGTTATAAACTTGGGCTTAATCAGGAAATAACTTGGAAAATGGAGGAGCATATGAGGAGACAATATCCCCACCTGTTCGAGCAAATAGGTAAGAATTTTGAGGATGAAATTTCTTTTAAGGAGGGGAGAGTTGTAACGTCCCGTTACCTTTGGGAGGTTAGAATAGTAAAATGAGTGATTAATGAGAACTTAGAAATGCATTTTTCATGCTCATACATAGTATGGCATACAAATACACGTGAATAGTTAAGTTTTTGCACATGGAAATAATTGTACATGCATTCATGAATGATTCTGGGTATATTTGTACTAAGTTGTGATTTTTGGGAAAAATGTGAATTTGGGATTTATTTATTTTTGAAAATTTTATTGACTAGTGGAACTATTATATTTGTGAATTTTGGTGAATTTAGGATCTATTTTGGAATTTATAGAGTATTATGGAAAATAGGAAAAAAGAAGAGAAGAAATCAAATGAAGATTTGGAGATAGTTGGATTGTAAAGATGAGAGTTAAAAGGAGTTAGTTTCAAAAGAAACTAAGTTAGAACCTAGACCTTAGGAAAAAGTGACAAGTGTAAAGTTGCCTTTAGTATTTGTCAGAAGCAAAAAGGATTTTTTCTTTTCCTAAGTTCTTTCTTTGTTATCATCTTCTCCCAATTTCTTCCCATACACAGAGTTTACCATCAAACTTCTTCCGAGAGTTAACTTTAATTTTTCATATCCCTCACCATTTCCTCTACTACTGAGTGTTTCTTCTGCCTTAAGAAAAACCAGAAGTTGGTTAGTGTTTATAGTGGTTTACGAAATTTTGTGTGGAGTTAGGGCTTGAAGATAGTTGAAGCTTTTGGAGTCTTCAACAAGTTAGTAGTGAATAAAATTTTTAGAGTTGTGGATTTTTGAAATAAAGTTGATGAATTTGTTATTAGTGCATGATCATAGCGTTTACGTATATTTATATTCTTGAACACTGTGTTACGGGGATGAAAATTGGGGATATGGTGATATTTGGGTTTTGATGGATTATTAGTGACCAGGTGTTGTGGAAATGGTTCTTGGAGTTGAAATAGCAATGAGATGATGTATAGGATTAGTGTAGAGAGTTAGATATGGAAAGGTGATATGCTCTGTTTCTTCACTGAGCATGTATGAATATATAGGTTTTTGTACGAGAGTTGATGAAGACTAAGAGATGTTCCAGAAAAAGGTTTTTTGAGTTGAGGAGTGTAGATAGTATCGTCTTAGTCTATCTTCTACTTTCTATTTCTTCTGTGATGACGTCACATCGTCTTAAGTTGACCATCTGCTTCTTCTATCTTTTTGCTTCTTCTATCTTTTTGCTTCTTCTACTTTTTGCTTCTTATATGATGACGTCACATCTTCTTTGATGACTTCATGTCGTTTTAAGTTGATCATCTACTTCTTCTAGCTTTTTGCTTCTTCTATCTTTTGCCTCTTCTACAATCTTCTTATGCAATGTAGACAAAACATCTTCTTATGCACTGTAGATAGAATCGTCTGGTCCATTTTTGACCCTTCAGATGGTAGAATTTGTTTTCAAGATCTTCATAAAAGTTTTATATCTTGAATTCTTCTTTCGAACCATCTAAAGAAAACTCTAATCAGTTATCTGTAGGGAAAGTTATGGCAATTTTTCCAATTCGTCTGCTTTTTCAATTAGTCTGCTTTTTTGTTTGGTTCCGTATGATCTTATCGTCTGTTCCATTTTTGACCCTCAAAATGATAGAATTTGTTTTCAAAGTCTGCATGAAAGTTGTAGATCTTGAAGTCTTATTTCGGACCATTTAAATAACACTTTAATAAGATATCTGTAGAGAAAGTTATGGCAATTTTTCCAATTTTTCTTCTTTTTCAATTCATCTACTTTTTCGTTTGGTTTTGTCTGATCTTATCGTCTATTCCATTTTTGTCCCTTCAGATGATCGAATTTTTTTTCAAGGTCTGTATGAAAGTTGTAGATCTTGAAATCTTATTTCGAACTATATAAAGAACACCTTAATCTGATATCTGTAGTCAAAGTTATGGAAATTTTCCCACTTCTTCTATCTTCTGCTTCTTCTATCTTTTGCTTAGTCTATCTTCTGCTTAGTTTATCTTCTGCTTCTTCTATCTTTTGCTTCTTCTATCTTTTGCTTAGTCTATCTTCTGCTTCTTCTATTTTCTGCTTCTTCTACTTTCTGCTTCATCTACTTTCTGCTTATATGACCATAACTTCTTCTCTAGATCTCCAAATGATCTGATTCTTGAACCAATAGATTCCTAACACAGTGTTCTATCCCTCCATAAACTTTTGTAGCATTCTGAATTGAATTGAGAATTATTGATCAAATCAAAGTGTGGAATCTATTGGAACAGTGAAATAGGATTTTCTCCCTAAACACCCTTCGGTAATTTGATTATATTTGGATCTATAGGATTCCAAATGAGACGCTTTTTAATTTGGAGTACACTAAAGATACAGGCTTACAAATTGTCTCAAGAATTCTAATTTGATTCTTTCTCTAAGATATTGAATTTCTGGATGGAAGTTGTATGTAGTACACTATTTTTGAATGTGAACAATAGACCCGAAAGTGTGACTTGGAAAAATCTGAAGTGAGTCAATAATAAATGAATTGAGATTCTAATGGTCTTAGTGAGACATAAACCTAAGTATAAATTATACTTAGATGAGTTTTGATATGAAAATGATTTTGTGATGAAATTGATGGAAAGATACCCGGGGTTGTCATGAACATGCATTGTACATAATTCATTTCATACATGTGCATTATGAAACACTCATAATTTTGCAAATTGTGATATATATGTATGGTGTTTGATATAGAGGAGCAATTGGAACGTCAACCTCCAGACGTTGCCAGAACTTCCAGGCATTAGCTTCAGGAGCAACTATGTGCTTAATTACTTGTTTGTTTAAATTCTATTTTGAAATGATTGAATGAATGTGGCTTGATTGTTGA
Source organism: Erythroxylum longipes (assembly GCA_027563885.1). NCBI lineage: Eukaryota > Viridiplantae > Streptophyta > Magnoliopsida > Malpighiales > Erythroxylaceae > Erythroxylum > Erythroxylum longipes. Next base: position 23,826,417 of record JAOQMS010000179.1, read on the forward strand.
TTCCGGACAATGAAGGTCCGATGACTGTGATATTGGATTGAAATATTGAAGTGCTACTTGTATGTGAATGTGCAAAACTATGTGCTTCATAATATGATTGATTCTGATAGATGCATTCCATACATGAATGTACAATCAGATAATGGCAGTTGTGACCAGAGTAGCCACCGATCAGATCTTAATGCTCAAAGTGTGTGAGGTTTATCCTTATTATTACTCTTGTTGAATAATTAGAATGAATTGCATAATTTTCCTTCTTTGTATATGACTTATCTAATTGATTTTGTTTCATCAATTAGTGGCATCTTTATTTGTTGTTCTTCTTTCAATCTTGTCTCGTTTGGGTTATGCATATTCTTGAGGGTTGGGTTATAAATCTCTTGAAACAAACTTTGTTCTTTTTCCTATTTAAATCTACTTCTTGGTTGAAGATCCAATGGTGAATCAACAAAATTCTTGGGTAAGTTTTTATATTCCCCAATTTCATATCAATTTGGTATCAGAGCCTATGTCTTATGAATAATTTCATGCTTTTTGAATTTGCATTCTTGGAGTTTTTAATTAATATTGAATTATTTCTTGGAAAATTTCTTTTATGTCAAGAATTTCATTTTTAGGTGTTTCCAACTTTCTATCCAAATTTAATCTTGTGGCATTTTTCTTTAGGTAGCTTTAACTACCTTTGCTTAAAAAAAAAAAGAAGAAGTTGTGTTCATGGAAAGTTTCCTTTCATGAAGTTGTTTTTGGAAACTAAGTTTCCTAATTGTGAAAGGCATTATCGATTTGGAAGGTACTTTACTTGTAAGGAAAGAAGTCTTACCTGCATATTTCTATTATTTCCATATTGGTAGGAAGGTCAATATTATTGAAATTGACTACTTTTAGTCAATCCTTTTTGCATTAGGAATTGTTTCCTTTTTAGGTGTCAAAGTTTAAAATTGAAATATTTATTTAACAGTGAGGAATTTGAGGATGTGATATACATTAATTTGATAATACTCGACAAGATCTTTTGATTAACACCCATATTGCATATTTTTACTCCTAAAAAATTACTAAAATAACCTTACGTGAAATTGTGCCAATTTGTGACATATTCTAATCTATTTTCTTGTTCTAGATTATCGTTGCAAATTATACGTGAGCCATTCTTGTTCTTTGACCTCCTAAATTGTTTTCTTTGTGCTACTGTGCATGAGAATTAGCATTTATTATTCATTGCACTCAAGAAGGTAATAAGGAATGAGTGGTGAAAGGCGGAGTTTTATTGTACATCCGTTTGTAAAAGCCTATTGAAGAGTGAAACACTTGGGTTGAGATTAGCTCTAAGTTGTACATAAGGAAGGTGGTTAGAAAATAAATAAAAGAGGGAGTGAGATTTTTTTTTTTTGAAACTATCATGTTTGATGAAGTCATAAGGAGGAGACAGGCTAAACTTGAGGTTAACTTAGGCAGCACCAAATGAGACGCCATGGAGCCCAACAACAATGACTTGTTAATGGTGTTGGAAAAACAAATGACGGAGTTAGGAGTTAAGATTAAAAACATTAAGGAGTCCATGAACAATATAAGCGCAACCAAAGCATTTATGAGCAATCAATATCAAGAAGAAACCGAGGAAGAAATTGAAACTTCCAACCACACTTATGGATAAGGTAAAAAGGTTAATGGTAATTTAGGATCTATTAAGTTGAAAATTCCTAAATTTCATGGCAAATTTGATCCCAAAGCTTAATTAAATTGGGAATTAAAAGTAAAAAGCATTTTTGATGTCTATAATTTTTCTAAAGAAAAGAAAGTTAAGCTAGCTGTTGTTGAATTCAAAAATTATACCACTATTTGGTGGAGTAACCTTATGCATGAACGTATAATGAATGAGGAACCCTCTATTTCATCCTGGCATAAAATAACTGACATAATGAGGAAGAAGTATGTTTTAAATGTCTGTTTCCGTGAATTGTATAACAGGGTACATGAACTAAAGCAAGACAGTGAAATTGTAGTTGAATACTTTCAAGAGTTAGATGTATTGAAAATCAAAGCTAGCAGTAAAGATGATGAATCGATTACTTTTGTAGATGTTCTTGGAGGGTTAAATAGATTAATTTGCCAGAGAGTTGAGATGCAAGGGTATATTGATATGGATGATTTGATAGAGAAAGCCATAACTGCTGAGTGATATATGAAGAAAAGAATGCTTCTACTTCTTGTTTTAATGTAAAGGCTAGACCTAACAATTTACATTGGCAGCAAAATAAATGAGCAAAAAATGGAGCTAAAAGAAACTTGCCAAACCTTATTGCCTATAAAAATATGTCCTTTAAACCTTATGATTCTAAGGCTAGTTCTTTAAACTTCGGTCAAAACTGAAGCCAAATGATACTTGTCATATGCTTTAAGTGTCCAGGGAAAGGTCATGTAGAATCACAATGTCCTAACCAAAAGGTGTATATGTTGTTAGAGGATGGGACTTACATTAGTGAACATGAGTGTGGTGATATACCTAAATTGACTCAAATCAATGAGGAAGAAGGTGTTGAAGGGGATGACTTTGCTAATGAATTTGAGGTTGAGGGGTTTAATGAAGCATTGGTGGTAGTCCAAGCCTTGAATACACAAATCTCACCTGAGCCATGTGATGAGCAATGTACTAACATTTTCCTTACGAGATGTTTAGTTAAGAATAAGGTATGCCTTATAATTATTGATGTATCTTATTACTAGGTTATCACTACATACTATGTGACATCCTCATCTGTACAAGTTGCAATGGTTAGTGATAGAGGTGTGGTAAAGGTAAAACGTTAAGCACTTCATTTTTCTATTAGGAAGTATCAAGATAAGGTTCTTTATAATGTTATACCTATGAAAGCATGTCACATATTGTTGGGGTGTCCATGAGAGTTTAATAGGCTCATGAATAAAGATGGATATACTAATAAGTACTCTTTTGTAATGGATGGTAGGACATGTACTTTAAAACCCCTTTCCCCTAAAGAGGTTGTAAGGGCACAAATCAAATTGAGAGAAGAGAGAGAGAAAAGACAAAGTGAGTTGTAAAAGTCAAGTGAGAGGAGAGAAGAAAAGGAAGCTCTAGTTGAATAAAAGAGTGAAAAGTTAAAAGCTTGTGAGAAAAAGGGCAGCTTTTATACAAGTGTAAGAGATGTAGATAGGTTTATTGTCTTTATGATTTATAAAGAAAACTACTTTGCTACTAATGAACTACCCAGTGACTTACCCACTGAGGTTTAAATTATTTTATAGGATTACGAGGACATCTTCCTTGAGGAGATGTCAAAGGGGCTTCCACCCCTTCGAGGAATCGAACACTAAATCAATTTATTACTTGGTTCAAGCATTCCTAACTGACCAACATATCAAGCCAACTCTAAGGAGACAAAAGAGTTGCAATGTCAAGTTAATGAACTCCTTGACGAAGGGTTGGTTAGAGAGTCACTAAGTCCATGTGCCATACTTGTCATACTTGTATCTAAGAAAGATGGAACTTAATGAAAGTGTGTTGATTTTTGTGTTGTTAACAAAATAACTATTAAATATCGACACCTCATTCCTAGGCTTAATGATATGGTAGGAGACTTGTATGGTGCATGCATTTTTTCACAAATTGACTTAATAAGTGGTTATCATCAAATTCGCATGCAAGACAGTGATGAGTGGAAAACAACATTTAAAACAAAATTTAGACTTTATGAATGGACGGTTATGCCCTTTGGTTTGACTAATGCTCCTTCGACTTTCATGAGATTAATGAACCATATGCTTAGACCTTTTATATGTAAATTTGTAGTAGTTTATTTTAATGATATTTTGGTATACAGTAGAGATGTAGGTTCACATGCTAAACATCTTGAGCAAGTACTTTCCACTCTACGTGCACAAAAATTTATGCTAAATTGAATAAATGTACTTTTTGTGTTCTTAAAGTTATAATTCTTGGGTCTGTTATGAGTAAAGATGACATCAAAGTTGATGAGGCTAACGTTAAAGCCATTGTTGAATGGCCTTCACCTAATTCTATTACTGAAGTGAGATCCTTTCACGGTTTGGCTAGTTTTTATCATAGGTTTGTGAAGGATTTCTTAACTAAGGCAACCCCACTTAGTGCATTAGTAAAGAAGAACGTGAAGTTCGAATGGGGAGAAGCATAACAACTTGCATTCGAGTACTTGGGATTTAACAATTGCATCAGTATTATCCTTACCTAACTTTAAGGAAACTTTTGAAATTGAATGTGGTGCTTCTGGCATAGGTATTAGTGTTGTGTTAATGCAAGGAAGTAAGACTATAGCATATTTTCTAAAAATTTGAATAGCCTACATATTTTCTAAAAATTTGAATGGTGCGTGCTTGAACTATCCAACTTATGATAAAGAACTTTATGTTGTCATTAGGGCTTTGGAAAATTGGTAACACTACTTGATGCCTAAAGAGTTTGTCATCCATACTCATCATGAATCTCTTAAATATTTGCATGGTTAAAACAAGCTCAATAAACAACATGCTAAGTGGAGTGTTTTTTCTTGAATCTTTTCCTTATGTCATTAAGTACCAAAAGGGGTAAAGAAAATTTTATTAATGATGCATTGTCACATAGGCATGGGTTTCTTGTTACTTTGGAAACTAAGTTATTAGGATTTGAATATGTGAAAGATTTGTATGAACATTATATTGATTTCTTAGGTGTCTATGTTGCATGTGAGTCTGGTGCAGTTAACAAGTTTTAAAGACATAATAAGTTTTTGTTTAAAGGGAACAAATTTTGTGTGCCTAATTGCTCCATGTGTGAACTGTTGGTACATGAAGCTCATAACGGTGCTATTATAGGTTATTTTGGTATTCTTAAAACTCTTGATGTGTTGCAAGAACATTTTCATTGTCCTAATATGAAAAAGGATGTTGAAAGAATTTGTGAAAGGTGTATTGAGTGCAAAATGGCTAAATCAACTTCTAAACCATATGGACTATACACACCACTTCCCATTCCCTCATCCCCTTGGGTTAATATTTCTACGGATATTGTGTTGGGATTACTAAGATCTTAGTGAGGGATTGATTCTATATTTTTTTTGTAGTTGATCGTTTTTCCAAAATGACACACTTTATTGCTTGTAGGAGAACTGATAATGTTATGCATATGACTGATTTAATCTTTCGAGAAATTGTTAGGTTGTATGGTATTCCTAGAAGCGTTGTGTCTGACAGAGATGTAAAATTCTTAAGCTACTTTTGGAAAACTTTTTGGGGAAAACTAGGAACTAAATTGTTGTTTTCTATTACTGCTCATCCCCAAACTGATGGTCAAACTGAAGTCATAAATAGGACACCCTATTACATGCCATAATCAAACAGAATTTGAAAAGTCGAGAGTCTTGTTTACATATAGCTGAATTTGCTTATAATCGTATAATTCACACTTCTACCAACTATTCTCCATTTGAAGTTTTTTATGATTTCAATCCACTAACCCCTTTGGACTTGTCTCCATTACCTGTTTTTGAGTTCTTAAATGTAGATGGAGCTAAGAAAGCTGAATTTATCCAAAAGTTGCATGCCAAAGTGTGTGAAACCATAGAGTGTAAAACTGAGTATTATGTACGAAACGCCGGCAAGGGAAGAAAAGAGTTCACTTTTTAGCCTGGCGAATAGGTCTGGGTTCATATGCGCAAAGAAAGATTTCCTACTTCTTAGGGAACAAAGCTCCATCCTAGGGGTGATGGCCCTTTCCAAGTTATGGCTAGGCTGAACAATAATGCCTACAAACTTGATCTTCTAAGTGACTATGGTGTAATGTAACTTTTAACATATTTGATCTTTCTCCCTTTGAATTTGATGCAGATCTATTGGATTTGAGGACAAATCCTTTTGAGGAAGGGGGGAATGATATAGATCAAAGGGCTAGTGACGTGGCATCTCAAGTTAGATGGTTTGAGTGTTCGAGATAAGAGTTCGAGGTCTTCAACTTAAAATCCACTGTCACTTTTAAAAGAGATCCAGTTGTGGGTATTGTTGAGCCCATGATAAGGGATAGGACCAAAACGATACAAAGGGCTTTGAATAATTTAATTAAAGAAGTCATTCTCAAGCCCAAGTTCAAGTTGCTTCAATTAAGGAGTCCAAGCAAGTCCACTTAATAATTGTTGAAGAAGTTGGGCCAACCTAACTTAACAAATAAGGCCCATGATCGAATTTTCTATTAATAGGTTTCCTTCTTTGTAAAGGACAATTGACCAAATCCTATAAGGTCTCTTGTTTCCTAAAAGTTAGTTTTCTAGTAGGTTAACTAATTAAAGATTAGTAGGTTTCCTTGACCAAATCCTATAAGGTCTTTTGTTTCCTAAAAGTTAGTTTCCTAGTAGGTTAAGTAACTATAGGTTTAAGGTAATTCATTTTCCTTAATTTTCGATCAACCCCTTACCTATATTTAAGAAGGTTTGACTATCACTAGGGGGCACAATTTTATGACATTATTTTGTGAGGTTTATCCTTATTATTATTCTTGTTAAATAATTAGAATGTATTGCAGATTTTCATGCTTTGTATGTGACTTATCTAATTGATTTTGTTTCATCAATTAATGGCATCTTTATTTGTTGTTCTTCTTTCAATCTTATGTCAGTTAATTCATAATTTGCTTGAATTGGGTTATGCATGTTCTTGAGGGTTGGGTTACAAATCTCTTTGAAACAAACTTAGTTCTTCTCTTCTTATTCTAATCTTCTTTTTAGTTAAAGATCAAGTGGTGACTCAAGAAAAGTCTTGGGTAAACTTTTATGTTCTGCAATTTCATATCAATACTTCTCATCAGACACTCTCAATACTGAAAGTCTCCATAATTTCATATCAATCATTCTATGGAGAAAGATAGAGTTTGTTTAAGTCTCATTTTTAACTGTGCAGTATATTCAATCTGGAGGGAAATAAATCAAGAATTTATAAAAAAAACTAGAACTGATAAGCATAGTATAATCCACAAACCGCATTGCTAGATTAGGGAACCTTGGTAGCTCACCAAGTTGTAGATCACCTAAGCACTCACCAATGAAGGGAATGTAACCTTTAGTTCCATCGGAAAACAGTTATGTTGTTGTATTTTCTTTTGGCTGAAACTTTTGTGTAATGTCCCTTTATGATGCCTTTCATGGCCATTAATGAGTTCTTTATTTAACTTCCAAAAAGACAAAATTTTGATTTAATAAGTTTGTTAAATATTCTAATACTTTAAAATTGTCTAACTCTTACTCAAATAAATAATTAAGAATTTATAAATATAAAAGTGAAAACTTTAAAATATATATAAATAAATATATCTTTAATTAGTTTTAGCTATTATATTTAATTGATAGTCAGCCATCTTATTATTACTTTTTAATTTATTACGTTACTATATCATTTGACTTTTAATATTTGAATTATTTTTATTTAGTTTTTCATACATTAAATTGTCAACTTCAATGAGGGTAATTGAGATGAGAAAATAACATTAGTTTATGTTGCTTGAATTAAACTTATTGGGCTAAAAAAACTCGCGAAAAATCTAGAGTGTCATTGGCCAAGCCATTCTGTACGTCCCAGATTTCTCCCCAAATAGGAGCATCATGAGGCGAGTTTGACGCGTATTACAATAAACAATTTGTTTCCTGAAACCTTCCCGGACGAGACGTCCTCGCGGGATACTTCATTGTTAAGTTTTCTCGTTTACATTTCCTGAAGTCAGAAGACCCCAATGCATTCAATCCCTGAAACAAAACTGCAACAACCTTCAAGATGGTATCCCAAGGAACAGCCGCTCTGACACTATTTCTTTCATTTTTATCTTCTCTTGTTCTGCCCACATCTTTCGCTGCTTCTGGCGGAAGAATGGGTGGTGGGTCATTCTCTACTTCTTCATCATCGTTTGATGATGACGAACGTTCATCATCGTATTATCATAACCATGATTATCATCATCACCACCATTATGGAGTTTATGAAATGTACGACGCAGGGCGGGGAAGTTCGTACTCTCAGAATTTGAAACAGAATGAAGGAAGAGAAAGTGATGGTTTTTCTGTTGCGGGTGTTTCTGTTTTCCCTGTTATTGTATTAGGGACAATTTCATTCTTTGTCTATCGCGATTATCTGAAGAATAGAGGCAGTGTCATTGTCGTTCAGGTAATGGACAAGAACCTATCTTTTTGTCAGTTAGTTGTAAATTGTATACTTGTTTCAGTTATTCGTATGATAAGGCTCAATTTTTTGCTATGAGTTGTTTGTTTCTGAGAAATCGATTGATATCTTTTTGTTCCTTTTTGGTCGAAGGAGGAAGTGGAAGATATTCTAGATTGGACGGTTTTCTCGACTGATATGTCTGGCATTGCTTTGTCTACCTTTTTTAGATTGGGGTACAGGGAAAGACTAGTTCACTTCAAAGAGAGTTGAATGAAATTGCCAAAACTACTGACACGTCTTCGTTAAAGGGATGGCGCCACATTCTCAGAGGTTGGTTTCTGCTTTCTGCCGCACGTTTGGATTGTGAAATTGATGAAATTGTTTGCACATTCTTCTCCTTCCTTTTTTTTTTTTTTTGTAAAAATCATTTCATCTCCATTGTGGATGCAGAATCAACTTTAGCATTGCTCCGACATCCTGATAACTTTATCTCTGGCCATGCATCTGTAAGTCACATTCATTCTATGTTTACTTATTGGCAACATAAAGCATCTCAACTTGCAGTAAAATGTCTACACACTCCAAAGTTGTTAAAATTCTCCTGCTAATTTTCTAACTGTTGCTCCATCATTGCAATGCCAAAGATTCTAAAGGTAGTGAATGGTTCATGTTTAAGCAGTGAATCAAGCTATTGTATACCATTAGTTTCCTTTAGTTTCTTTTTGATATTTCTATTTTATTCTTAATTTCAAAGAATTAGGTCCCCTCGTTAGGAAATGGTTATTTCACAATAATTTCTGGAAATTGTATCCATAAATTGATAGTTGTGAAATGGATAGAACACACAATGGGCAATGCTGTTAAAAGCTTAAATATTTCTTGCAGGTGAAAAGCTTTTGGAGCACTGAAAGTGTGGAGAAGAGATTCAAGAAACTTGTACTTGAAGAGAGGGAGAAATTTGACATGGAGTCACTAACGAATGTCAACAATGTCAAGAGGCAAAAAGTCTTAATTCCTAAAGCTAGTAAGCTAGGCAAAAGTTACATGGTGGTAAGTTTATCTGCCTTGTTGGGGCATATTCATACTGGATTAGCGCATCGAGTATTAAGAAAACGGTAAAAATTAACCCTTCTTCTACTCTTTATTTGCATCTTGTTCTTTGATCTCAGGTTTGGGATCATTTTAGTTGTTTGTATGAGCTTTGCACAAAATGTATATGCAGCCACATAATTTGATTCTTGCCACTTAACTTTTGAACTTGAATTAATTCTTGAAGACGTAATCCTGGAATTTTGTTGGACTACCATTCTGAGTTTTCTCCTTATTTATAGGTGACAGTGCTATTGGCTGCTAAAGGCCTGTGCACAGTTCCCACCGTCGAAAGTGCTGATGACATGGAAGACACCTTGCGATCATTGCACACCAGTGCTGACAAGCTTCTGGTGCTGATAGTAGATTTTTTGAACATTTACTCTTGGTTGTTTGTATGCTGAATCTAACATGTATCTAATATTTGCATAGGCCATAGAGGTGTTCTGGACACCACAGGACGAGAATGATACTTTATCAGAGGAAGAATTTCTTGAAAATTATCCACTTTTGAAGCCAATTTGAAGACCTGATGCAGGAGTTGGTGTTGAAGCGATGCAATAGGAGATGTTTATGACTTCTGCTAATGTTTGGAAGATAACTTCACCATTTTAAGAGTAAAAGAACTGTTCTAGAGTTGAGTATGACATATTTGATCTTACTGCGTACTGCGGCCTCTTGATGGTCCAAAAAGACAAGGTGATATGCAGTTATAGAATAGCATCACATAGCATCTGACTTTTGTTTGTTTTGGCACATTTACTCGAGTTGGATTTGACTCACTTCACCACGTAAAAGTGAATGTAGATGAATTTTCTGGCGAAAGCAGGCGGAGAACTGTTTTCATTTTACTTCTTTTTTTTGTCTTGCTCTCATTATTAGGAAGTCTTGATGGAGGAAGAAAAGCAAAGTTTGCAGTTGTTTGTTTAAGTAATCATATCGTTCACCGTAGGGGACTTGTATACACTCAACAAAGGAATAAGAAATAATGAAAAAATGGTTTTTGTAATTTGATAATTTTATTTCCATTTGCTAGATATATTTTGCTTCGAAAATTTGCTATATGTGCAAAGCTAGGCTCACAAATAAATAACGAAAATTGCATTTTTAATTCTAATATTTTTACCAAAATATAGGTCATATATTAACATTTTAAAATGTTTAAAATGAATTATAAGATTCGTAAAACACCTATTTTAAATTTTAAATGGACAAAATTTTTAGCACAGTTATGTTTTTATTTATTATGTATCATATCAGTATTTATGTGATATGAATTTATTATTTTTATTAGTGATTTAGTTATCAATATGCCACATATAAATTTAATTTCTAATTCTTGCATCCTTAGTTTCTATGAAAATCCATCAAAAGCATTTGAGTAGAGACAGTGCTGGTGTGCCCCTTAGGAGTGGTCGAGTTGGTATTGTGGTCGAGCATGAGGTCAAAAGGTCCTGTGTTTAAATTCTTCTACTTACATTTTCTCGATCGAGCCTGTAGTATAGAACTTGTTTAGTGCGGAGTATCCGGTTGGCGTGATTTACAGGCTATTACGTCAATCCAGAGATTTACCCAATATGCATCTAAAAAGAAAGCGACTGCGAATTCTTCCGTTCAAAAAAAAAATGTTGGTGTGACTATTATCAAGTATAGTTTAACCAACATTAGTGATGTTTGTATTGTTGTAATAAGATGATGGGTTTTGAGTGTTGAAAGAGGGAAACTTCTATAGTTTTAGATTAAATTTATGGGTTTTACGAGTAGTAAGCTGATTTCTAAAGTTAATTGTTACTTGAACCTCTATGAAACAATAAATCTCTTTATAATGCACCCATCCAAGCTCTAAACAATTACCATTCGAACAAAGTAGAGCTGTAAGTACATGAAATTCCCATTAAAGAATAGGAACTGAGAAAGGAAGCTTTGATGGATTTGGTGCTAACTTTGAGTTTACCGCCATATATGAACAACCTAACGAAAAAAAAGAGTTTCGATCTTTCACAAAACTAAAGCATTTGTTTAGAGAATGTATTACACCTAACAAGTAAAAGCTTCAATTTTATTAAGACAAAAATATAATGAAGAAGAAACTTGGTAATAGTGATACTCAT
>JAOQMS010000179.1:23837885-23853370 GCA_027563885.1 Erythroxylum longipes
GAGGAATGACATTTCCTTCATCATCTACTGGTTCGTATGGTCCATTCTCGATGATATCCCAAAGATCAATGTGTGTGAATTCTATGAATAGCTGCATCTTGTCCTTCTAATAATGATAATCTTCACCATTGAACGCAGGAGGTCTTGTGACTAAGGCACCTTCAGCTATGAAAACATGTGATTCTGCCATGGATCTTTGTCCTTACTTTGTAAAGGTGGTTCTAGGAAACCAAGCTCTAATACCAATTAAAGTAAATCACACGTTAGTATAAACTTTACGTATAAGAAACTCGATACACAAGAAGGGGGGGTTGAATTGTTGTATCCTTTTTGTGAATAAAGAATCTTGCTAAGAACTTATCTTTCTTATTAAAAAGATATCACAAAGTTTATGTGAAAATTATTACTAAGAAAAATCGCAAGTAACTTCTTTATAATTGTTTAACAACAAAATAAAATGAAGTAAGGAGTAAAGAATAGACACTACAATTTTATACTGGTTCACCATAAACCGTGGGCTACGTCCAGTCCTCAGAGTTCATCTGAGTGTTTCACTATACTTCAAATAGTTACAAGTATTCTTTCTTCCCTTCCAGAGACTCTTCAGGTCTCTTACAAAGTATTCGTTCAGCTATCTTAGCCTCTCCAGGCTATCAGCCTTTTCTTTCTCTCACTAGAAAAAGTTTGTGAGCTTTTGTTACAGTAGGTTTAGCTCTTTTTGTATTGCACTACAGAATTTCTCTTTTCTAAGTAAGCACTGGTCGCTCAAAGATCACTGATTTCTGAATCGTAAGATTTGTAAGAATTTTCTCTCAGATTCTCTAACCTTTTCTCTTTAACCTTTTACATCTTCGACTACGACTAGTATTTATAGCCTTCTTCTTTAACTACTTCTTGATCTTTGATAACCGCTTCTTGATTCTTGATAACCGTCATTTAGTTGAGTTCTATAACTAACTTTAACTAAATAACTGTTTGACATGCTAATGTATCTTCATGGTATCGTCTATGTCTTCTTTGCGTCTGTATTGACTTTGCGTTTGCGTTTATGTTTTGATTTCACGTCTACGTCTATGTCTATGTTTTGATTTCGCGTCTGCGTCTGAGTCTATGTTTTGATTTCCCGTCTGCATCTGCGTCTATATTTTGATTTCTTGTCTGCGTTTGGGTCTGTGTCTATATATATTTGCGTCTGTTTTGACTTTACGTCTGCGTTGTCTTTGCGTCTATATTGTCTTTGCGTCTATGTTGTCTTTGCGTCTACGTCTATATATATTTATGTCTGTTTTGACTTTGCGTCTGCGTCTATATTTATTTGCGTCTGTGTTGTCTTTGCGTCTATGTTGTCTTTGCGTCTATATTCTGTACTTTGTCTGCACACTTAACACACTTGTCAAAAACGTTCATTTGTTTCTAACATTATTATTATTTGATTGTCATGAAAATTAATCATCGTAAAGTCCTCTTGACTTAACACCTTAATCACAAGGTAATTTCAATTTTCTAAAACGACTATGAGTATACATTACTCAAAATTTTACACTTGCGTGAATGAGTGATACCTTTTGAGGAATAAGTCAAATTAAAGTATTTAAACTTGATAATAGAGGTAGAATAGTATTTGCATTGTTTTGTTTGCATAGTGATTTACTTAAGAAATATAAAATGTTTAATTTTGCATTTCAATTAAGGCTTGAATATATGCATCTTATGTTATTAACTACGAAGCTAACTAATGTGTGTACATCAATGTTTGTAGGTATCATATAAGCAAACTTTCAAGAGATTGGAACTCTTCCAATAGGGAAACCTAGGGGCTTAAATGATTATGGTATATAATAAATGCCATCATACATCTGTAAAGTGGAATTATTTTTTGTTTTACTTAGCTACACTAGTTACCTAGGATTTTCTTTTATCACCGTAAGGGACTTGTATACACTGAACAAAGGAATAAGAAATAATGAAAAAATGGTTTTTGTAATTTAATAATTTTATTTCCATTTGCTAAATAGGTTTTGCTTTGAAAAATTGCTATATATGTAAAGCTAGGCTCACAAATAAATAACAAAAAGTGCGTTTTTAATTCTAATATTTTTACCAAAATATAGGTCATATTTTAACATTTTAGAATGTTTAAAATGAATTATAAGTTTTGTGAAACACCTACTTTAAATTTTAAATGGACAAATGTTAGCAGTGTTATGTTTTTATTTATTATGTATCATGTTAGCACTTATATGATATTAATTTATTTTTTTATGAGTTATGTAGCTGTTGTTATGCCACATATAAATTTAATTTCTAATTCTTGCATCCTTAGTTTCTATGAAAATCCATCTAAAGCATTTTGAGTAGAGACATTGTTGGTGTGACTATTACCAAGTATAGTTTAACCAACATTGGTGATGTTGGTACTGTTGTGATAAGATGGGGAAACTTTTATAGTTTAAGATTAAATTTGTGGGTTTTACTTGTAGTAAGCTGATTTCTAATGGGTAATTGTTAATTGAACCTCTATGAAACAATAAACCTCTTTATAATGCACCCATCCAAGCTCTAAACAATTACCATTCCAACAAAGTAGAGCTGTAAGTGCATGAAATTCCCATTAAAGAATAGGAACTGAGAAAGGAATCCTTAATGGATTTGGTGCTAACTTTGAGTTTACTGCCTTTATAGGCATATATGCAACAACCTAACCAAAAAAAAAAAAAGAAGAAAATTTTCGCTCTTTCATAAAACTAAAAATTTGTTTGAAGAATTTATTACACCTAACAAGTAAAAGCTTTAATTTTAGCAAGACAAAAATATAATGGAGAAGAAACTTGGTAACAGTGGTACTTATTAAGTATATGGCGATTATTGTCTTCAGTTGTTAATATGTGTAGATCAATGTTTGTAGGTATCATGTAAGTAAACTATCAAGAGAATGGAACTCTTCTAGTAGGGAAACCTAGGGGCTTAAATGCTTATGGTATATGATAAATGCCATCGTACATCTACAAAGTGGAATTATTTCTGATTTTAGTTAGCTATTTTCTTTTGTCAATTGCTTAATGGCAAGGAATGAGTTAAGTGTAGGGAAGGGATAAATTAATTATAATTTAACATCCTTACAGCATGTTTTATATGGATTTATATGATATTTTTCATTTTTGTTTCATTATCTTGTAGGTGACAATTTAAGGTAAAAACTTAGATTTAACTGTAACTTTTTTTTATAGTTTTCCAATCAACTTGAAATTTAAGTCATGATAGACAATAACTTTATAAAAGGCATCAGAGATCAATTTGAGCTTAAAAATATAAAAAAACTTAGGAAAAAGTAGAGAACTGACCAACAAAATTCTAGAATATGGGATTGTGTTGGACCTGTGATGGTTGTATTGTTTATCTAGAAGCAAACTGACGCTGTACATAAAGTGGAACTGGCACTATAATTAAAATATTTTATATCAATAAAGTTCTAAAAGCTAAACAGTGTTGGTCCAGAAGTGTAAGATGTGTTAGGCTCATGACTTTTAACATGAGGATCCACAAAATCCTCTTAGGACTCTTTTTATTATAACTATATCTTATAAATCCTATCATTAGTGTTCTTTGTGGGGGACTAACCTCCTTTATTACTAAATTGTTAATCTTAAAATCAAAGAGGGATCTGGAGCAAGATTGGAGGAGGGACAACTTTTTTACTTTTTCCTTTCTCTTCTTTCTTTTATGTTAAGATTAGTTTTTTACTTTTATTTTCATTATCTTCGTAGTTAAATCCCTAGTTAAGGGTAGGAATGTATTTTGTGGTGGATATTTTAGTTATTAATTCATAACTGATTATTGTTTTATTGAATTTATTCTCTTTGATTTAAATTGTTGGATTTACTCTTGATCGCCTTATGTTTACTCTTAGGAATTGTATGAAGGATCAAAGGGAGAAGTATGATCGTACAATAAACATTCTAGATCTAGAGAAAAAATTATCCTAGACTAAGGTGAAAAATAAATAGATTAATTCTACTTAATAAGTTTGAATGGTAGAATTGTAGATTGAGAGATGGCTATTGATTAATTAGATATACATGTGTGCTCGAGAGAGGGCACAAATATATTTGGTTAATTGTTATTTTAACTATGATAGTCAACCTTACATAATAATTGAAAGTTCCACATAAGTGAACTTTGAAGTCCTAACATTTGTCTTATTGATTTCTTTCCACTAGCTTAATTATATTACTTTCATTAGTTTGGTAGTTTAACTGGTTTCATAAACTCTTGTTTAGTTTAGTTTAATTTTTTGAATAGGACTAATAAATATAGTAGTATAGTCCTTGTGGGATCGATACTCTAAAGTGCTTCAATTTTAATAACTTGTTATAATTGATTGTATGCCTTTATAGAAAGATTCAATCAACTGTGTCCACCCAAAATCTTCTAAAATATGTTTGTTTCTATTCTGAAACTTTAACACGATATGCTTATGTATAGGAGTCTTATACAATAATTTTCATATGTTTATAGTCACTTATAAGATAAACACTTAAATTTAATCACACCAACTTCATTTCTCTATCCGTTGCAACAAGAACTATGCAATCATAAAGTATAATGCAAGATAAATAATGAAATATGCTAAGTTGATAAGAAATCAAAATTAAGGTGAGTTGAGGAAAACTGATCAAAAACATTAAATTTACTTATGGAAAGGTGTAATCAAACCATGAGACCAAAATAAAGCGATGTACTAGTTTAAATTGTGAAAGTGACCCATAATTGTGCTTAATTAAAAAAACTCCTAATTTCTTTAAAAATATATTAAGTTAAAATTATTCAATTGGATCAATAATTGATAAGTTTCAATGAAAATAAATATATGAATAACTAAAAAATATTCCTAATTAAATTAATAAATCATCAATTTCACAAAAAATTCTACACACTTAAGTAATTTAAAAAATTTCCAAAATTTATTAGTAAAAAAGACAAAAACTTAAATTCAATCAAAATTATAAAGAATAAAGTTCAATTAAAGGTTATAAATCCATAATTCAACATTCAATTTCAGTAATAAACTATCAATTTGAAAGATTAACTGAAAGTATCATGGAGTTGAAAAATCCCCAAGTTTGAAACCTAACTCGCCTAAATTCCAATTTAATTCAAACAAAAAGTAATTTTATGAAATCTTTCTTTAGCTTTTTTGGCTAAAAAAGAGGAGCTAGAATTGCCTGCCCATAAGAAATTCCTCAACATAATTTCCATGGTCATGATAAAGAAGATGGAAGGGTAATAAGATTAGCCTAGTGAATGTGTAGAGAATTCAAGATATCATTAGTTAATTAAAACCTTCCTGCAAATGATAAAGCCTTATTGCACTAATTATCTGTTCTTCTCTTCACCTTGGTAATTAAAGGAAGAAATTACAAATGAAGGCCTATTGTGTGACATAGGGATACCTAAGTAAGTAAATGGGAGATCCTTTTCTTTTAAATCAATAAGGGAAGAGAGCCAATTTGTTGTATGAGTAGTATATAAGAAAACAAATAAGCATCTTTTCTCATTATTCTTATAAAATTAAGATGATTTTAAATGTCCCTAAGGCATTCATTATCTTATTAACTGAGTATGGTCATGTGCAACAAATATCATGAATCATCAACAAAGGTTAAATTTTAAATATGTAACATCTTGCATTAATTATGAAACTTAATTTTTTTCTAAACTAATTCAATGTCTAATTAGCCTAGAAAGAACTTCTACACAAGCATAATACCCATGGAACCTTTGATATGTTTAGTAGGGGATTCATTTATCAAAATGCAATAAGACATAGTAGAAATACATTGATGTATCTAAAAAAATACCTTGTAGGAAACTAAAAACCTATATTGTGTTAATAAGGAAGGACCAATCAATATAATGAAAGACATTTCTAATATTCACCTTGATTGCATAACTCTTAGAAGGATTTTGTAAACCCCAGAACTTTCCCTAGTATGATCTAGTGAAGTCCTAAAAAAAACTTGAACCCTAAAATAGTTGTTTTAGGTGGCGTGACAATATTGGGTAACTCAATTTATTAACTAGAAGTCCCGAAAGCCTTAAAATTGAACCAAAACTCCATAATCTCTTAAATATGAGCTAGAATGCATGAAAATGTTGAATGGGATGTTTAAAAAACCAACTCGAAGTTCGGATCACATTAGGGTTAAACGACCTTCTAAGGGAAAAATGATGTTTTTGATTTTAAAATAAATTTTTAGCAATTTCTCTTTAATCGAAACAAGAAACTCCTCTCTTTCTTCTTTAGTGAACGAAAGCACTCCTTTCTCTCTCCAATTTTTTTAATTTTCTATGCTTAAAATCAAGCAAAAAAAAAGGTTAAGTCAAGAATCCAACTTTAGATCCATTATCCTCTCATCAAGATGTACATTTTTATACCACCAAATTCACCTATTGCCACCATATTCGAAAGGTAAGAAAAGCCTAGGTTGTGTTAATAATTCTTGGGTTGAAGTATGATGTTTATAGTGATTTACTAATTGAAGTGTATGTGTATTAGTGGTTGACTTTGGTGTAGGAAGTGAGGAAGCACCAAAGCCCTAATTGCAAAACAAAAATCCTAACCCAAATCTCTAATCATGGTAAGCATTCTTTGGACTGAATTGAGCATGTCTAGTAATTATTGGTGTTATGGAGCTGATGAAATTGGACTAAGAATGACGGTTGTAGTGAAAGGAGTGGAATGGGTTTATAGAAGTGCAATCTAGACAGTTTCAAAAATACTGTCCTTAGCTTGAAATAGATATCTTTTTTGAGAAAAATGTCTCTTTAACATTAAACTAGACATAATAATCTTTCCAACGAGTATTAGAACACTTAAATCCGAGACTACTTGATTGCCCAAATGGTCTAAGAAACTCACTGCTAGTGCAGAGCAATTCTGCAGATACGCAAAGTTTCTGGCTTACTATTGAGGCGTGATTTGGATAGTGAAATGACATCCAAAAATTATGAAACTTAGCTATAATTAAACCTTAAGATGATCCCTAAAATTTTCATGAAGGAAAAATTAAACCCAAAATAAGAGAAAATGGTGAAAATGTCCTTAGGGGTCGAAACTAAAATTTCTGTTTAACTTTGTACCATATCCTACTATAGTTAATGTTAAAACTCTACCATATTTACAAGTGTTGGAAACACTTTAAGGAGTAAATAAAGTCTGATAAGCCTCTATGGTGAAATGAAAAAAACTTGCCTCAATAATGATTAGACGTGCATGGAAATAGTGAAATTGAAATTGCATATGCATGATAAATAAAATAAAGGGTAGATGTTGAGATAGGTTGTAATCGATAAATATGAGAGTTACTTATATATGTAACCTATGTTTAGGTTTAGATACACAATATGCCTATCCACTGGCATTTCCAAAACTGCCGAGAAACGTATAATCGGCAGGAGAAAACTGTGAGTGGGTTAAATAATAATATATTTTTTCCAATATTTCCTATTTATCTATTATGCATTTCATTTGCTTCAAAAGTTTTGAATTTACATGTTTTCATATGAATGATTTATGAAATTTATTTGAATGCCTGAATTTTATACATTTACTATCAAATGTATTTTTTTTTGTAAACTATATATGAGATTTTGTAAGTTTGTTAACTATTTATGAAATGAAAAGCTAGAATTTGGAAGGAAAGACCTATAGGCAAGTAACAACACATTAGCCCGAATTAGGGTAGTTGTAGTGCTACAGTAGGGAACCTATGGCATACCTAAAAGGAAAGAGGATGCACAGGGAACTCATTATCTAAGGGAGTGAAGATTATAAGGGGAGACTAGGAGACTCACCAGATAAGATGTACAAAAGAAAATGTTATGCAAATTATGATTTTCATTTGTTGGTATCTTATGCTTTTACCAACTGTTAAGCTTAACTTGACTTATGTTTTTAACTATGGTGCTTAGCTTCCTGTTGATGGTAAAACATACCTACTTCTTTTACGCTCAAAAACCACAAGTACACAGGTCGTGACCTGTAGTAAAAAGAGTAGATATTGATCCTACAGGGATTGATGCCTAAACACCGCTTAATTTAGACACAACTTTATTTAAGAAACTAAATTGTGAAATGCAAATAATCTGGAAAATTAAATTAAAATTAAAAGAGACTAATGTAAACAATGGACAACCCCGCAAATTGCAGAAAATTTGAATTCAAAAATCTAAATGTTAGAGATTACTTTTTCCTTATTTTGTCACCTTCCTATTTTATTAATTGAATTGTGTCTTACCCTAGATTTTCGAATGTACTAATTACCCTCTCTCAAGGTGTAACTATATTGCCCTAATCAAATTAACGGGAATCGATTGAATGATCTCACAACCTACCTAATGTCTCTATCGATTCAACTAGTTATTAAGTTATCCTATGGGTGATCATTTGACTAATCGAGATCTCTCTTCTAATTATTCAATTGACATCATGATTGCTAGTCTATAGGTCGCCAACTCTCGTACAATCCTACACGAATCTCATCTCACTCACTCTCTCAATTTGTTGCAAGACAACAATTTAAAACAACAATCACCAAAAAAACTTCATTCGATTCAATAAAATAGGAGTCTTGACAAAATAACTTAAAAGTAATCCCTAAAATAAAATCAGCCTAACATGGTCTCCATAACATTATCAACAATCACATAAACCATTTTTACAAATAATAGAGAAGATGAAATTGAAAAAAATTGAATAGAAAGACTCCTTCTCTTCTTTGCCGAAATCTGGAATTTTGGTGTTGATATGCTATTTTGCCCAATCTTGATGATGATCCTTGTCTTCAATCCTTCCTCAATGCTTCGAACATGTGTTCTCCACTTAAGGATGGTGTTTCTATAGGTAGGTGTAGTCTCTCCTGAAGATGGAGGCTTAATGATTTTTTATAGTCCAAAAATCTTAGGTATAATGAAGCCCTGCAGATTGTCTTAGATTACAATTCCCATGTCCGTGGGAATCTGCATGATTCCCACGAGCATGGGAATTAAACACAGATGCACTCTTCATTTTTGCTGTGATTTCCCACCTCTGTTTGAATTTGTCCTAGCTGAACTCTTCTTGTTTCCTCTTCTTTGATCTTTTGTTTAACCTCCAAGTTGCTCCCTCTTCTTCCCTACGCAAAAATAATCAATTCTTACCTTTAATTAGCATCAAACACACAAGAATAACAATGGAAATCAAACTTAATGAAAACATACAAAATGAATCCTAAATTAGAACAATAAACAACAATTATGCAAGAAAACACATGTCAATTACCTATAAAAACATATCATAATGCACAACTATCAACATCCCCACCCTTGAATCTTTACTTGTCCTCAAGCAAAATAAATACAACCAATCAATTCTACCACTTCATTTTCACATAGATCAAAACATGTAATCTCTCAAATTCAAGCCAACTCAAATATCAAGTTAATGCACATATCATGACTACTTTTTCATTAGTGTACACAAGCAAACTCATAATTGACACAATCACTCAAAGATAAGTAAAGATGCACAAATGAATCTTCCTCACAGTTTTCACTCATTTTGCTGAAGTGTTTAAGGGTTTGTGTTTCGCTCAAACGTCCTATAGGAAACTACGCTACCATAGGCTTGCTAATACACTAATTCTCCTCTATAATGATTGTATGCATAAATAGATCAAAAGGACTTATTTAAGGTTGTAATGTGGTAAGGGTTAAGGTGGGTCAAAAGAGGGGAAAAAGGATTAAGCACAAGCATAAGCAAAGTACAAAGCGGATAAAAATGGGATAACTAATCATAACTATGAGACATATAAATATAACTAATATTTTGCACTTATTTGTGCTATTCACTTATTCTTCCTTTTTCTTTTCTTTTCTTTTTCATTTTTTCATTTTTCTTTCTTTTTCTTCATACATAGAAGAACTATAGATCAAAACTAGCACTATATACAATGTAGTCTACAGGAAGAAATATACTCAACTTGTCTCTGTAAAAATTTCTCGCAATCCCAACTAATGGTTTACTTAATAATTTACTAAGCTTGTGTAAGGGCAGGATAATGGGGCTTAAAGTGTTAAAATTTTGAGTGTTTTCAATAAACAAAAGGTTAAGGCTCAACGGGGGTAGCAAGGTATAATTAACAGGTACGTCATTTAAGCCAAGGGTTAACACAAAAGGGGCCTAAATCATCTCTATTAAGCATGCATCTAGTAGACTCAAACCGATTCAAAGCAAGTTCTGAAGGTAGTAACCTAAAGAAGTAACACTTGACAAAGAAATGAAATGACTATAAATGGAGTCATATGGCTCAATCCTCACTTTGGCTCAATTGAAAACTCATTATGCATCTCTACACTACCTCATTGTTCAAATGTCAATTTGTGACTAAGCTTATGTAACCAACTACTTTTCATCACTCTATATGGTTCACTTTCTACTTAAGTAGCCTAATCTGAGTTCAAGCATGCATTCAATCTAATTCTAACTAACATGATATAATATCATGGCAATATTTATCAGAGTGACTCAAATATGGTTCCATTTCTAACACAAAGCACATACAATATGCCTCAACATGCATCCTATTCAACAAAAAAAATAATGCAACTAAGAACTTTGCTGTCACCTCCTCATAGTTAAAGATCACATTGTCTTCAATGTGACAAGTCAACAACCAAATAAAGGGAAATGACATCAAACCATACAAAAAATTGAAAACAAACCAAATAAAGAAATTTAAACAAACAAATGATATGAACCCAACAGAAGATACTGAAGTCAAATCAACATTAAAGAAATTAGAACTAAACAAAATACATAACACACAAACAAATAATATGAAACCAAATACACATGAAATGAAATGCACTCACACACAAGAAACAAAAAAATTTAAAAGTTTAAGGGATAAGAAAAGCTTATTCCGAATATGGTGGTGATGGTAATGGTGTAAGAGCATCAAAATTGTTCCTCCGATAGAAGTTAAGGAGCCTCTTCTTCAAACTACGGTGCTCCTTATATACTGTCTGCATTTGTTTCCTGAGCTCATTTAGTTGAGATGTCATACATTGTTGGTTGGAGGCTATTTGTTGTTGGTTAGCCCCTGCCATTCGTTCGTAGAGCTATTTATTCGATTGCAGACATTTCTGGAACACCTCTAACAGAGGGACAAATAGTCAATTTTGAAAGAACTTATTGTCAACCTCTTTCGTATATGAATCTATCTGATTCAGAACGCTAGGTTCTGCTGCTTCCGCTTCACCTCTGGATCCTGAGCTGCTCAAGATGTGGAAGGTCGGGACGTTACTGTACTGGTGCTTCTCCTGTTTTTCACTACAATACACGTCTGAGGATTACGGAGTTCCATAGAATGAACCTCCAAAATCTCAAGACACCTAAAAAACGATATGTCAACCATATCATGTGGCGTTGTATGCACCTCTTGCAAATTATGGTTATAAAAACAAGCTAAAGCAGTAACAATGTGCCCCATTCTAAAATATGAGCTTTGCTTATTGACAACACTGACAATTAATCTAAAAATTCTAAAGGGTGTGTTGATTCTAACCTTGTGATCCATGCATCATAAGAAGAAAAGTTCTTTAGCCGAACATTTGCTACTTTCAGTTTTATTAAACACAGTTAAACACATGAATTTATGAAACAACAAGTGTTTGACACTAAGTATTAAAGCATTTGGTGCATTGTATGAATCAAAACTATTTTCCCCCATTAAAATTTTCCAATAGGAATCCACATCAAATTTAAGATGATCATCTAAAACTTTTGTATTTTGGAAATCGAAAAGGTGACGCATGGTAATATAATCCAATTTATACACAACACCGAATAATTCAAACCAAAACACATCTAATTTTAGGGCATAATGGTCAGTAGTTAAAAATTTAGTTATCATCATAGGGTGAATATGCATGTCATACCGAATGAACCTATTCCACCCTATGTTGTCAGCTAGTCGCTCAATCTTTGTCCTCACTCTTATGTCCTCTAACAATGCAAAATTGAAATACCTAGGTGTGATTATTCCCCTATCCTTAAAATCATGGAAGTGCATACCTTCGTCTTCTGAGTAAATCAGGAAGGGAGATCGGTGAGTTGCCACTAAATCACTTTTGACTTCACTGAAAACTTGACGACGCACTTCGTCACTCAGTTTTGAATCCATCATCTTCTTCGGAGCCATTGTTATATAAAAACTTGTAAGAATAAGAGAGAGAAAGTGAAATTCAAGCTTTGGAGAGAGAGAACAAACAAAACTTACCTAAATCCTTGTTGTTTGTAAAGATTAATGCATAAAAATGAAAAGCATGTAAGAATAATGAAAGAATTGAAGACAATAACAAGAATCTAAAGGGAGATTGAAGAATTTTAGAGAGTGAGAGGAGAGAAATTTGTGGGTAAGAGAGAGAGAGTATGAAAATTTTAAACATAGAGTGAGAGAAAAAATGGGAGGGAAACTTATGTGGGATTCCCAAGCTCGTGGGAATTCCCACAATTCCCACGAGTGTGAGATTCCTCTCTGGTGATTCCCACGAACGTGGTAATCCTCTCCAGAAACACCACAATTCCCATAGACGAGGGTTTTCTCTCCAAAAACTTTCTAGAGAGATTTTCCACACTCTTGGGAATCACTGTAACATGAGAATGGTGATCCTTACAATTCCAAACCTTCTTCCAAGCTTAAATGAATTCTCTGTGATCTCAAATCCTACAGACACCTCAAGATAATATCATCAACAAGAAATTTGAAAAGAAAACAAATTGAAATTAAAAAAAATCAACATGAACATCAATCAAACTAAATTAAAAAATGATCATAACTAAAGAAAGAACACAAACAAATAGGGAAACAAAACAATAAAAAGGAAATAGAACTCCGTCCAGGATCAATTATAAGCGGCTTGCTTCTACCTTTTTCGTTCAACATCAGTTTTGTAGCCTATAAGTAAGCTACAAATTGCAAAATGAACAAAAGGACAATATTGATAAAGTTGAGCAAACCAATTAATTTCATCAATGTCCTTTTCATTAATAAACTGTCAATAAAATAGGAAATAACAAAACTCACTGAATCTTCCATCGAATCAAACAATTTGTTCTCTACGAAGGTGAGTTGCTCTCTTTCTTCCTTAATCACCTTTGTCTCCTCAACTTCTTTCTCTTCACGAATAGAGACTTTCATAACTTCTTCAAACTTTATGTCTATTGTCATCTGTTCTTTGTCCGTTTGTTCTTCAGAAGATTTGAACACATTAATTGTCTTGAATGAGCTACTATCCTTTGTATTTTTAGATACATCATTCATGTTAAATGTCTCTTGATCATCATCAATCCAAAAGATATAATTCTTTTCATGAACATCTACCCAAGCTTTTTCGATGTTCACCTTTGGTATATCAAAAACTGGTGAATAATAGGGAGGGTTGGCATTCTTTTCTTCAATCTCTTTTTTTGTCTCTTACTCTTCAATAAAGTAGGGTTCAGCATGGTGTTCCATTGGTTCTTCTAGTTCTTCCTCATTCTTAAATGTGATGCCCTCATATTCCTCTAGTTGACGTAATTCCATATTTCTCAGAGATTATTCCACACTTTTCTTACAAAATTCAAGGGAAAGTTGCCTTACTTGAATCTTCAAGTTGTGAATAGAAGCTGATAGGTGTGCATTAGGATATGTTTTTATAGGTAATTGGCACGCGTTTTCTTCCATAATTGTTGTTTATTGTTCTAGTTTAGGATTCATTTTGTATGTTTTCATTAAGTTTAATTTCCATTGTTGTTCTTGTGTGTTTGATACTAATTGAGGGTAAGAATTGAATATTTTCTGTAGGAAAGAAGAGGGAGCAACTTGGAGGTTGAACAAAAGATTAAAAAAGAGAAGACAAGAAGATTTCATCTAGGACAAATTCTCATGAATCATGCAAATTCCCACGGATATGGGAAATCACTGTAGAGATAGGGAGTGCATATGTGTGCAATTCCCACACTCGTGGGAATCATGCAGATTCCCATGAACATGGGAATTATAATCCGAGGCAATCTGCGAGGCTTCATTTAACCTAGAATTTTTAGGCTATAAAAACATCATTAAGCCTCCATCTTCAAGGGAGACGACACCTACCTGTAGAAACACCATCCTTGAGTAAAGAACACATGTTTAGAGCATTGAGGGAGGATTAAAGACAAGGATCATTATCAAGATTGGGCAAAATAACACATCAACACCAAAATTCCAGATTTTGTCAAAGAAGAGAAGGAGTCTTTCTATTAAATTTTCTTTCATTTTAATCTTCTCTATTCTTTGTAAAAATGGTTTATTTGACTGTTGATGATGTTATGGAGACCATGTTAGGCTGATTTCATTTTAGGGATTGCTTTTGAATTATGTTGTCAAAACTCCTATTTTATTAAATTAAATGAAGCGTTTCTGATGATTGTTGTTCTTAATTGTTGTCTTGCAACAAATCAAGAGAGTGAGTGAGATGAGATTCGTGTAGGATTGTACAATGAGAGGTGGCAACCTATAGACTATCAATCATCATGTGAATTAAATAGTTAGAAGATAGATTTCAACTAGTCAATTGATCACCCATAGGATAATTTAATAACTAGTTAATCGGTAGAGTCATTGAGTAAGTTGAGAGATCATTCAATTGATTCTCGTTAATTCAATTAGGGAAAAATACTTACACCTTGAGAGAGGGTAATTAGTACATTCAGAAATCTAAGGTGAGACACAATTCAATCAATAAAATAGGAGGGAGACAAAATAAGGAAAAAGTAATCTCTAGCATTTAGATTCTTGAATTTAGATTTTCTACAATTGCGGTATTGTCCATTATTTACATTAGTATTTTAATTTTAATTTAATTTTCCAGATTATTAGTATTTCACAATTTAGTTTCTTAAACAAAGTTGTGTCTAAATTGAGCAGTGTTTAGGCATCAATTCTTGTGGGATCGATATCCGCTCTTTTTACTACAAGTCACAACCCATTCATTTGCGATTTTTTGAGCATAAAACAAGTAGATATGTTTTACCATCAATACCTTCATACCCACAACATATCGAAGTTTGCCAAAAAGTGTCAGGATCTCCTACCACACGACTCTAAGATGGCTTACCTGGCTTCTAGGGGTTAAAGGACTGCTGGGAGGATGGCAAAGGAGGGAACTCTTTACTCTCCTACAGGAGGTTTAAGGAAGAAGGAGCAACAACCTTGGGTGAAATTTACCCACAATTGGAGTTTTAGGGAGTTTAGGTGGGCTACCAAAAAAAGAAAAGGAACCTTGTTGAGACTAGGGAAAGAAGAAGAATGAAGGATGAATAAAAAAGGTAGTTTCAGCAGACAAAGTGTAACATCCCGTTTCCAGAGAACGGGTCGGACCAGAGAAACGGGTCCAAGTGAGGTAAATAAGAGAAATTAGGA
>JAOQMS010000179.1:23853470-23888344 GCA_027563885.1 Erythroxylum longipes
TTTCCGAAAAATTCCTATAATTCTCTAAAAATGTGAAAACCCCTATAACCCTCTCCAAATCAAGTTCTCATTCACACAAAGCACATTTTCTATAAAACACATTTATTCACACTAATACTGGGAAATGTCATGAATGCATGTACAAACATTTACATGTGCAAAAATTCACTCTTTGCTACTTATGTGCATATATGAATGCGTGAATATGTCAATGTAATATCATACACTCCTAAGCCATGCCAAATTACCAAATTACCACCCTTCCCATAGGTGAGGGGATGTTACAATTATCCTACCCTTTTCACAAGCTTAACAAACTATTAAGTAAAATATTAGTTAGGATTGAGTGAAATTTTTACCGAGAGAAATTGAGTACATTTCTGCTTGTGGACTACATTGTATATAATGCTATCTTTGACTCCTAGTTCTTCCATGTATGAAAAAAAGAAAGAAAAAGGAAAAAAAGGAAAAAGAAAAGAAAAAAAGGAAGAGTAAGTGAATAGCATCAATAAGTGTAGAATATTAGTTATATTTGTATCTTGCAGTTATGTTTAGTTATCCCATTTTTATCCACTTTGTACTTTACTTATGCTTGTGCTCAACCCTCTTTCCCCTCTTTTGACCCACCTTAACCCTTACTACATTACAACCTTAAACAAGTCCTTTTGAGCTATTTATGCTTGCAATCATTGTAGAGGAGAATTGGTGTTTTAGAAAGCCTACGATAGCGTAGTTTCCTATAGGAAGTTTGAGTGAAACACCAACCCTTAAACACTTGAGAGAAATGAGTGAAAATCATGAGGAAGATTCAATTGTGCATCTTTACTTATCTTTGAGTCATTGTGTCAATTATGAGTTTGCTTGATATGTGTATTAAATTGATATTTAAGTTGGCTTGAATTTGAAGGATTTTATGCTTTGATCTTTGTGAAAATGAAGTGGTAGAATTGGTTGTATTTATTTTGCTTAAGGACAAGCAAAGATTCAAGTGTGGGGATATTGATAGGTGTGCATTAGGATATATTTTTATAGGTAATTGACATGTGTTTTTTTGCATAATTGTTGTTTATTGTTCGAGTTTAGGGTTCATTTTGTATGCTTTTATTAAGTTTGATTTCCATTGTTGTTCTTGTGTGTTTGATGCTAATTGAGGGTAAGAATTGATTATTTTTGTGTAGGAATGAAGAAGTAGCAACTTGGAGGTTAAACAAAAGATCAAAGAAGAGAAAACAAGGAGAGTGCATCTGGGACAAATTCCCACATTCGTGGGAATCATGCAAATCCCCACAAATGTGGGAAATCACAGCAGAAATGATAAGTGCATCTATGTGTAGTTCCCACGCTAGTGGGAATCATGCAAATTCCCACAGGCGTGGGAATTGTAATCCGAGGTAATCTGTGAGGCTTCATTAAACCTAGGATTTTTGGACTATAAAACATTATTAAGCCTCCATCTTTAAGGAGATGACCACCATCTGTAGAAACACCATCCTTGAGTAGAGAACATATGTTCGGAGCATTGAGGAGGGATTGAAGACAAGGATCATCAACAAGATTGGGCAAAATAGCATATCAACACCAAAATTTCAGATTTTGGAAAGGTAGAGAAGGAGTCTTTCTATTCAATTTAATCTTCTCTATTCTTTGTAAAAATGGTTTATTTGATTTTTGACGATGTTATGAAGAGCATGTTAGGCTGATTTCATTTTAGGGATTGTTTTTGAATTATTTTGTCAAAACTCCTATTTTATTGAATTGAATGAAGTGTCTTTGATGATTGTTGTCTTGCAACAAATCGAGAGAGTGAGTGAGATAAAATTTATGTAGGATTGTACAACAAGAGTTGGCGACCTATAAACTAACAATCATCATGTTAATTGAATAATTAGAAGAGAGATCTCGATTAGTCAATTGATCACCTATAGGATAGTTTAATAACTATTTGAGTTAGTAGAGTCATTGGTTAGGTTGAGAGATCGTTCAGTCAATTCTCGTTAATTTGATTAGGGCAAAATAGTTACACCTTGAGAGAGGGTAATTAGAAAATTCGAAAATCTAGGGTGAGACACAATTCAATCAATAAAATAAGAGGGAGACAAAGTAAGGAAAAAGTAATCTCTAGCACTTAGATTCTTGGATTCAGATTTTCTATAATTGCGGTATTATTCATTGTTTACATTAGTCTTTGAATTTTAATTTAATTTTCCAGATTATTTGCATTTCACAATTTAGTTTCTTAAACAAAATTGTTTCTAAATTAAGTGGAGTCTAGGCATCAATCCCTGTAAGATCGATATCTACTCTTTTTACTATAAGTCACGACCCGTTCACTTGCGATTTTTTGAGCATAAAACAAGTAGATAGGTTTTACCATTAACAAAAATGGCATGATTTTCAAGAATTTGATTGAATTTCTTTTCTAATCTTTTCTGACTTTCCTCCTGGCTGGAAAACATCCTCTTTTGGTTCTCTTCCTGAGCTACCAGTTTGGAATTAAACATCTCAATAAACTTGTCTAAATTACTCTCCATCGCTCCAATTCGATCTTGTTGAAATTCAAATGGGTCTTGATGTCCCATGTGAGTACTTGCATTATTGGACCAATAAAAATCTAGGTGGTTCTACCATCCCACAATGTACGTGTTCCAATAAGAATCGGCACTTCCCCAACCATATTGTGCTTCATTGTAATTTGCAAAAGTTTCTTGCTACCTATAATAATTATCTTCCATCATTGTTCTTTATATTTCTTCTCGGCATCTAGCTCTTTAGATTTCTTATTCCTCATTCTAAGATGTCTTGATGTGTCTCTACTTTATGTCCCAAACTTCTTCTTTACTAATTTCTGTTGATCTTCGCATACTCGTGTTAATACACCTGTAAATACGCAAGGAAAAGTATCAAAAACTCTTAAATTAAATTAAGCTAAATTAAACACGATGCTCAACAATCAATTCCCGACAACGGCATCAAAACTTGTTGATGGTAAAACCTATCTACTTATTTTAGGCTCAAAAACTGCAAGTGCATAGGTCGTGACCTATAGTAAAAAGAGTGGATATCGATCTCACAAGGATTGATGCCTAGACACCACTTAATTTAGACACAACTTTGTTTAAGAAACTAAATTGTGAAATGCAAATAATCTCGAAAATTAAATTAAAATTAAAAGAGACTAATGTAAACAATGGACAATACTGCAATTACAGAAAATTTGAATTCAAGAATCTAAATGTTAGATATTACTTCTTCCTTATTTTGTCTCCTTCCTATTTTATTGATTGAATTGTGTCTCACCCTAGATTTTTGAATGTACTAATTAACTTCTCTTAAGGTGTAACTATTTTACCTTAATTGAATTAACGGGAATCGATTGAACGATCTCTCAACCTGCCCAATGACTCTACCGCTTCATCTAATTACTAAGTTATCATATGGGTGATCAATTCACTAATCAAGATCTCTCTTCTAATT
Organism: Erythroxylum longipes; assembly: GCA_027563885.1. Lineage (NCBI taxonomy): Eukaryota > Viridiplantae > Streptophyta > Magnoliopsida > Malpighiales > Erythroxylaceae > Erythroxylum > Erythroxylum longipes. Next base: position 23,856,945 of record JAOQMS010000179.1, read on the forward strand.
ATTCAATTAACATAATGACTGCTAGTGTGTAGGTTGCCAACTTTCTCCTACACGAATCTCATCTCACTCACTCTATCGATTTGTTGCAAGACAATAATTTAAAACAACAATCATCAAAAACACTTCATTCAATTCAATAAAATAAGAGTCTTGACAAAATAATTCAAAAGCAATCCTTAAAATAAAGTCAGCCTAACATGGTCTCCATAACATCATCAACAATCACATAAACCATTTTTACAAAGAATAGAGAAGATTAAATTGAAAGAAAATTGAATAGAAAGACTCCTTCTCTTCTTTGCCAATATTTGGAATTTTGGTGTTGATGTGTTATTTTGCCTAATCTTGATGATGATCCTTGTCTTCAATCCTTCCTCAATGCTCCAAACATGTGTTCTCCACTCAAGGATGGTGTTTCTACAGGTGGGTTTCGACTCTCCTAAAGATGGAGGCTTAATGATGTTTTTATATCAAAAAATACTAAGTTTAATGAAGCCTCGCAGATTGCCTCAGATTACAATTCCCACGGGCGTGGGAATTGCACATAGATGCACTCCTCATTTATGCTATGATTTCTCACGTCTGTGGGAATTTGCATGATTCCCACGAACATGGGAATTTGTCCCAGATGAACTCTTCTTGTCTTCTCTTCTTTGATCTTTTGTTCAACCTCCAAGTTGCTCCCTCTTCTTCCTTACACAAAAATAATCAATTCTTACCCTCAATTAGCATCAAACACACAAAAAAATCAATGGAAATTAAACTTAATGAAAACATACAAAATGAATCCTAAACTAGAACAATAAACAACAATTATGCAAGAAAACACATGCTAATTGCCTATAAAAATATATCCTAATACACTCCTATCACTTCCCATGGTGAGGAAGGACTGAGTGAAGTTTTGAAGGCAAACCTGAAATTATTGTTGAAATAATTTGTTTGCATTCATTTATGAAAAAGCATTTTAATGTGCATTAAATTTGAAATGATAATATATGAAAATAATATTTGTATAATTTGTTATTATTATTGTTAGCCCCTCACTGAGTAGTGTAATACTCACCCCTATTTCCTAATATTTTAGGTTTTTAACAGGTAAACTTTGTCACTAGATTAAGGGTCGAGTGTTGTACAATAGGCCATCACTTAGAAGCGAGTTCGATGACTTAGTATGGATTCTTTTTTTATGTTGTATGTTGTATGTGTATGCACATGTAGTCTTATAGTTATAAAACTCCTATTGGCTTTATAGTTATTGTTTATCATGATATGTTTTTAGTAGCTTGTGCAAAATAAAGTAATGTATAAGCCTTGGGAATCTTGGGAGGTTCTTTATGGTAAAATGACATCTCGAGAGTGTGTGGCAGTTGTTGCGGGTCCAATAACAAGGTTGGGGCATGAAAATTTTATTGGTATCAGAGCCTAAGTTTTAAAATCAATTAGGTTAATATCAAAGCCCTAGGTTAAGGAAAGTTGAAGAAATTCCAATGGATATAGGAGAAAACCTAGAGTGGTTAGGATTTATTTCCTTAAACTAGTTAAATTTTGGAGACCAGAGTAGTGTTCCTTTTATTGGTTATGAATCTCAGGCACAATCCATAACTATAATATTACAAGAGATGTAGGAATGACTGAAGTTTATGAATTATGATCTTAAAGAATCTAGAACATACGGCATGTATCAGTTATAGAAATGTGGACCATATGTTTGGTAAGGTGAATATAAAGATAGGGCACCAGTAGTGCCACCAAACCTCCCTGACTTATTGCAGCCACTTAGGACTTTCCTAAATGCTCAAGCTCAAATGCCAGGTATGGCAATGCTAATTTCACCCCCGGTATAAGCTGTTGCACCCTCTCCACATCCACCAAGCATGCTATATAAACTGATTAAAGAAGCAAAGGCCTTAGGGTGTTACTCATTTTCCAGTAGTACCAACCCCGTTATAGCTAAGAACTGGCTGGTAAACGTACTGGAAGTTGCTGATCTGATGCAATTGGAAGATGAAGATTTTATCCACTCAACTATAGGAATAAAATGCAAGCAATTAGTGGAAAGGCCAGAAAGCCAAAGTTATTCTTCCAATAGGTTGGGCAGAGTTTGTCCAGGAATTTAATGATGTGTACTACACACATTTCCATTGTGATATGAAGCGACAAGAATTTTTTTATCTGAGACAAAAGGGTAGGACGGTAGCAGAATATGAAGCAGATATGAGAGAACTACTAGGGTTTGTCCCAGAATTTTAAGGCTTAGAGGATTATTTGTGCTCAAGGTTCAAGGATGAGTTAAACTTTGAGATTAAAGAGAAATCGGTGCTTGTAGGAACTCCCACATACAAAGAGTTGGTTGGAATAGCTCTGTGGGCTGAAAAGATGTGTCATGACCAGAAATCATTCAGTCAATTCTAGAAGAAGATGAGAATTGATTTCAGATCAGGACAATCATCCAAAAAGAACCATGGAGGAGACCCTTTAGAACAATAAAGGGGTACCAGGCTCAGTCAATGCATCACAAATTATTTTCCAAGCCCCTACCCAACTAAAACCCAGTGCATCCATAACTAGCTATGCATCTAAGGGAAGTTAGAGTGGAAAACCCCAATGCTCAATTTGTCAGAAGTTTCATCATAGGAATTGTAGAAAGACACTCAAATGTTTTCAACTGTGGACAGATGTGGCACATAAAGAGACAATGTTCCAATTTTAAAGATACAGAGTATATGGGACAGTCCAATTAGGTGAGGTTGCTAAGTCAAAAAGGTCATTCACTTGCATAGAGTATTGTTAGTACAGGCTATAAAATAAAATGGGAAGTAACCCGAAGCCACAGCAGACGCAATAGCCACAAATTCAACCACAAGCACGAGTTTTTGCTATAACTAATAAGGAGGCTCAAGCAAACCCAGATGTATGGTGAATATTTTTGGAAAGCCTCTAAAAGTAATAATTGATTTTGGGGCTAGTATATCATTTATTAGTGATTCACTTGCCTTGTATGCTTATAACAAACCTATGCCACTAAATTGTGAATTGTTGATACAAACCCTATTAGGAGAACAAATAACTAGAAACACTGTGCATAGGGGTTGTGGAGTAAAAATGGGTGATGCAACACTTAAGGAAGATTTAATCCCCTTAAAAATATGAGATTTTGATGTGATTTTAGGGATGGATCGGTTATCATCTCATAGAGCCCTGATAGATTGTTTTACAAAGAGGGTGAAATTTCAAGCTCTGGGATTCATAGGAATGGAATTTGTAGGAGATCATCGAGTACTACCATCCTGCATCATCTCAGCTATAGAAGCTAGAAAATTTCTACATAAAGGATGTTCGGCTTATATAGCACATGTCATAGATCGGTCAGTGCAAGAGATTGATATGGGGAGTGTGCTAGTAATAAATGAGTTCACAGATGTGTTCCTTGAGGAATTACCTGGATTACCTCCGGATAGAGAGCTTGAGTTTAGTATAGACTTCTTACCAAGGACTGCACCAATGTCTATGCCACATACCCAATGGCACCAGTAGAACTCAAGGAGCTTAAAACCCAGTTGCAATATTTAGTGGAAAAGGGTTGTACACACCTAAGTGTCTCTCCTTGTGGTGCTCTAATGTTGTTCTTGAAAAAGAAGGATGGGACATTGAGGTTGTGCATCGATTGTCGACAGTTGAATAAGATCACCAATAAGAATAATTATCCTCTACCCATAATTGATGATTTATTCGACCAATTCCAAGGTGCAAGCATATTTTCAAAGATTGATTTGAGGTTGGGTTATCATCACTTGAAGATTAAAGAGTCTGATGTGCCCAAAAATACCTTTCAAACTAGTTACGGACATTATGAATTTTTAGTTATGCCCTTTGGCTTAATGAATACCCCGATAGCATTCATGGATCTCATGAACTGAGTATTTGATACTTATCTTGATAAGTTCGTTATAGTCTTCATTGAGGACATCCTGGTGTATTCAAAGAATGAGACCGAGCATAGCACTCACTTACGAATAGTACTTCAAACCCTTCAAGAGAAACAATTATACGTCAAATTTTCTAAAAGTGAATTCTGGCTGACAAAAATTACGTTTCTTAGGCATGTTATGTCGAGTAAGGTAATTTTATGAACCCCAAGAAAATGGAGGATATTGTTCAATGGGAACCACCAAAGAACATGACAGAAATTAGAAGTTTTCTGGGTTTGGCTGGATATTATAGGAGGTTTGTAGAAAACTTCTTATTGATAGCTTCACCATTAACCAAGTTGACTCGGAAGGGACTGAAGTTTATATGGCACACTAAATGTGAAAAAAGCTTCCAGGAACTCAAGCATCGTCTTATTTCTGCTCATATTCTTACACTTCCTACCACGAGTGGTAAGTTTGTGATATTCAGTGATGCATCAAAACAAGGGCTTGGCTATATAGTGATGCAAAATGATAAGGTGATTGCTTATGCTTCTCGAAAGTTAAAGAAGCATGAGGAGAATTATCCAATGCATGACTTAGAATTAGAAGCCATTATCTTCACCTTGAAAATATGGAGACACCATCTATATGGAAAAATATGTAAAATATTCACTGACCATAAAATTTTGAAACATCTACTCGTTCATAAGGAGTTAAATCTGAGTCAGAGAAGATGGCTAGAACTAATCAAGTATTATGATCTAGTCATAGATTATCACCAATGAAAAGCAAATTCTATAGCTGATGCCTTAAGTAGAAAGTCCTCTACCACAATGGCATATGTTCATAATACATATTTGCCATTGCTGATAGAGTTAAAGTCAATGAGAGTGACTTTGGAAGATGATCCTCATGGACTATTAGTATTGAATTTGTTGTAAGTCCTACACTGGCGAAGGATATCAAAGAAAATCAGAGGCAAGATGCAGAACTAATTAAAGAATTTCAGAAGCTACAGATTGGTGAAGCTAGTGAATGTCGAGTAAGAGAGGATGGAGTACTTTTATTGAAAAATAGGTTGTGTGTTCTTAAGGACAATGCACTTAGAAGAGCCATATAATGGCTGTAATACACCAACAGGTTTCTGGTGTTTTACTTTAATCTACTTACATAAAAGGCACTTGGCTACAAATTCTACAATATCTTTCTTCATCCCTGACCACCAGTATGATTTTTTGACGGTCCTGTACATTTTGTATTTCCTTGATGCATAACATAAGCAGAACTATGAGCCTTTTCCGAAATGGCTCTTCTTAGTGCATTGTCCTTAGGAACACACAAGGGAATATATAACTATGGATTTTGTAATTGGGCTACCACCTACACAAAAAAGGCATGATGTTCTATGTGTGATAGTGGATAGGCTGACTAAATTTTCTCATTTTCTTTCCATTAGAACCACTGACTCTCTAGAGAAGCTAGCAAGATTATATCTTTAAGAGATCATAAGACTCTATGGAGTTCCAGTATCATTGGTGTCTGATTAAGACCCTCATTTTACTTCTCGATTCTGGACCCAACTGCACAAATCCGTAGGAACTTCACTAAATTTTAGCACTACATTCCACCCTCAAACTGATGGTCAATTAGAAAGGACTATTCAGACATTAAAGGACATGCTAAAAGCTTGTGTCATGGATTTCCATGGCAGTTAGGACCAACATCTGCCATTCGTGGAATTTTCATACAATAATAGCTACCAGGATAGCATTGGAATGGCTCCTTATGAGGCACTATATGGAAGAAAATGTAGAACTCCCCTGTGTTAGGATGAAGTAGGGCAGAGGAAGTTGAATAATGTGGAGTTAATTAAAGCCACCACTGGGAAAGTGAAGTTGATTAAGAATATATTAAAGGCAGCTTTAGACAAATAGAAAATCTTTGCAGATAATCAAAGAAGAAAACTAGAGTTCCAAGTAGGGGTTATGTTTTTCTTGAAAGTGGCACCATGTAAGGGAATTATACGCTTCTAGAAGTGGGGAAAGTAAAACCCCGTTATATTGGTCCATTCAAGATTTTGGAAAAAATTAGACTAATAGCGTATAGATTGGAATTGTCGCAAAAACTTGAAAGAATTCATAATATTTTCCATGTTTCCATGTTGAAAAAATACATCTCAGATCCCTCACATGTCTTGGAAGTTCCTCCAGTTGAACTAAGAAAAGATCTATCACTCGAAGTATAACCAGTAGAAATCTTTGATTGTCAAGATAAAGTGTTAAGAAACAAAATAGTGCATATGGTTAAAATACTATAGAGAAATAATCAGATTGAGGAGGAGACTTAGGAGATAGAGAACCATATGTGATACCAATACCCATGATTATTTGCAAGCTAGATTTATTTGATGTATTACAAATGTTATTATTATTAAGATCTAGTTTAATCTAGAAAGACTATGTAATATCACGTATTGTTTTTTTAAATCCTAAGCCTGGCCATGTATCATATACTGAGTTTAGTGGGATTGATGAGTAAAATCAAAATTTCGAGGAAGAAATTCTTTTTAAGGGAGGTAGGATTGTAAACCCTAGAACTTTCCCTAATACGATCTAATGAAGTTCTAAAAAAAAACAAAATCCTAAAATAGTTGTTTCAGGCAACAGTGACAATATCGGGTAACTGGATTTATTAATCGGAAGTCTTGAAAGCCTCAAAATTGAACCAAAACTCCATAATCTCTTAAATATGAGTTAAAATGCATGAAAATGTTGAACGGGATGTTTAAAAACCCAACCCGAAGTTCTGGATCACATTAGACTTAAATGACCTTTTAAGGGCAAAATGGTTTTTTTGCTTTTAAAATAAATTTCCAGCAATTTCTCTTTAATCAAAACAAGAAACTCCTCTCTTCTTGCATGAACGAAATCTCTCCTTTCTCTCTCAAAATTTTTCATTTTCTTTGCTTAAAACCAAGCAAAAAAAAAGGTGAAATCAAGAATCCAACCTTGGACCCATCATCCTCTCATCAAGACCTCCATTTCTATACAACCAAATTCACTTATTTCCACCATATTCTAAAGGTAAGGAAAACCCCAAAGCCCTAATTGCAAAACAAAAACCGTAACCCAAATCTATAACCAAGGTAAGTGTTCTTTGGACTCAATTGAGCGTGTCTAGTTATTATTGGTGTTATGGAGCTTATGAAAGTAAATTAAGAATGATGGTTGTAATGAAAGGAGTGGAATTGATTTATAGAAGTGCAATCTGGACAGTTTCGAAAATACTTTTCTTAGTTTGAAATAGATATCTTTTCTGATAATTAAACTAAGTGTAATAAGCTTTCTAACGGGTATTAGAACACCTAAATACGAGACCATTTGATTGCCTAAATGGTCTAAGAAACCCACTATTGGTGCAGAGCAATTATGCAAATACGCAAAGTTTCTAGCTTACTATTGAGGCATAATCTGGATAGTCAAATGACGTCCAAAAGTTATGATACTTAGCATTAATTAAAGCTTAGAATGACAGAAATTTCATGAAGGAACAAAATTAAAGTTTAAACCCTAAATATGAGAAAATGGTGAAAATGTCCCTAGGGGTCGAAACTGAAATTTATGCTTAACTTTGGTTCATATCCTATTAGAGTTAAAATTAAAACTCTACCATATTTATAAGTGTTGGAAACACTTTAAGGAGTAAATAAAGTCTGGTAAGCCTCTATGGTGAAATGAAAAGAACTGGCCTCAATAATGATTAAATGTGCAGGGAAGCAGTGAAATTGAAATTGCATATGCATGATAGATAAAATAAAGGAGAGATGTTGAGATAGGTTGTAATTGATAATTATGAGAGCTGCTTATATATGTAGCCTATGTTTAGGTTCAGATACACAACAGACCTATCCATTGGCATTTCCAGAATTGCCAAGAAATGTATATTCGGAAGGAGAAAACTATCAGTGGGTTAAATAATAATAATAATAATAATAATAATAATAATAATAATAATAATAATAATAATAATAATAATAATAATAATAATAATATATTTTCCATTATTTCCTATTTATCTTTTATGCATTTGTTTTGCTACAAAAGTTTTGAATTTACACGTTTTCCTATAAAATGCTATGTAAACATGATTTATGAGATTATTTGAATGCATGAATTTTATAAATTGACTATGAAATGTATTTTTTTTTTGTAAACTGTATATGAGATTGTGTAAGCTTGTTAACTATTTATGAAATGAAAAGCCAGAATTTAAAGAGGAAAGACCTATAGGCAAGTAACAGCACATTAGCCCGAATTAGGGCGGCTGTAGCACTACAGTGGGGAACCTATGGCTTGCCTAAAAGGAAAGAAGGTGCACAAGGAACTCGTTATCAAAGGGAGTGAAGATTATAAGGGGAGACTGGGAGACTCACCAGATACGATGTGCAAAAGAAAATGTTTTGCATATTATGATTTTCATTTGTTGGTATCTTATGCTTTTACCATCTGCTAAGCTTAATTTGATTTATGTTTTTAACTATAGTGCTCAGCTTCCCATTGTAAGGAAGGACTGAGTGAAGTTTTGAAGGCAGACTTGAAAATGTTGTTGAAATAAATTGTCTGCATTCATTTATGAAAAAGTGTTTAATGTGCATTAAATTTGAAATGATAATATATGAAAATGATATTTGTATATTTTGTTATTATTATTATTAACCCCTCACTGAGTAGTGTAATACTCACCCCTCTTTCCCAACATTTCAGGTTTTTGATAGGTAAACTTTGCCACTAGATTAAGGGTCGAGTGTTGTACAATAGGCCATCACTTAGAAGCGAGTTCAGTGACTTAGTATAGATTTTTTTAATGTTGTATATGTATCCACTGGAAGTAAAAACAATATTGTATAGAAATTTTGCACCTGTAGTCTTATAATTATAAAACTCCTATGGGCTTTGTAGGTATTGTTTATTATGATATGTTTTTAGTGGCTTATGCAAAACAGAGTAATGTATAAACCTTATGAAATCTTCGAAACTTCCTTGTGGTAAAAGGATATCTTGAGAGTACGCGGCGGTTATTACGAGTCCGATAACAAGGTCGGGGCAAGATAGATTTTACCTTTTATAATTCTTGAAAATATCCTAGCTAAACCACAGGTATGTTATCACCTATATCTCTTCCTTAAATATGATTTGCATATGTTTCATTGATCACTAGTTTTATCATATTCTTCAATTTTATGGCAAGGAGCTTAGATATCACCTTACAAATATAACTACAATATAATATTTCCCTAAAGTCCGCTGGTGACATAAGTTTAGAGATTTTGGGTATAAGGATAATAAATGACTTGTTGAATTCTATTATTAAGTGACCTAGATTAAATAAACTTAAAATTACATTTGTAACTTTAACCATTATATGATTCTAAGACTTTTTAAAGAAAATTCTATTAAGGCCATTAGGTCCAGGTGCTTTGTTAGATTTTAAACTAAACACTGTATTCTCAATATTTGCTAGGGTAAATGGAGCTTTCAAATAAACTACACATTCATTGAAGATCTTATTAAAAATAATTGAATTCAATAGTTATTTTGAGGAACTTATCTAATCAATAGATCTAAGAGCTATAAAAAAGTAATGGAATGCAGTAATAAGTAGCTCTTCTTATAATGATACCATTATCCCATCTTCTACTTATAGAAAAAAGATTATATTTAGATTTCTTCTAGCGAACGGGGATATGTGAAAATAAGAATTGTCTTATCTCTATCTTATAGTTAATATACTGTTGATATACTATTCAAAATAAAGAAAATAGACTTCCAAAGCTTTAGCATATCAATTCATCATACTGGAATGCCTTGTTTATTGATCCAGGTATAGGAGATGTTAAATTATGTCAAGAAACTCTTTAGAACCTATAAAAACCTCATCTCTATTAGTATATTAAGACCTATTGAGTGATTTGAGTTCATTCTTGATGCATTTGCTTTCTTACTAAAAATGGATCAATGAGAACCATAAATAGATTGAGAACATCACGAAATCCATAATCACTAACTAAATAATTATTAAATCTAAAATGAGAGTTGACTTTCACCCAAAATTTTAAGTTACTTATAGTAATTAGAGAGTGCTCAAAAAACTGAGAGTTACCAAATTCTACCTTACTATATAGGAAGCTTGAGAGCTAACTGGAATTTACCATTGTACAATCAAGTTTCTTTCACAAACCATTAAATGTTGTTGGTTATTGCTCTAGGTGAAGTGATTACCTTCAAATTTAAGATCAGTCACCTTAATATCTAAAACACAGTTAACTAGATCTTTAGTGAAGTTTCTAAAGCTTACATTACCCTGTGCTATATGAGAGTAAAGAATGTTATTAAAGTCCCTTATTAATAACTATGTGAGTTAATTAGTAGAATGGATGTCCAATAATTTTCTCCATCTAATAGACCTCTAAAAAAGTAAAATAGGAAGTATAAATAAAAGAGACTTGGAGCATTACTTCATTATAAAAAAGAGGCATTACCATATGTACTAATTAATTATTCATAGAGGCATTCAATACACTAATTTTCCTTGGATCATATGCAATTATAATTTTTCCATAATTTTGTGCAATGTGATTAGACAAAAATGGACCAAATGTTATTAAAAAATCCATGCTACTTAAGTCATCCATCAATGAGCTTGGTCACTAAAAAACCCATAAAAGAGGGTTTCATTGACAAAATAAATTCCTTAAGAAAAAGTTATTTCCTAGAGCTAATAAGACCTTAAACATTCTAGCTTAAAATTGTCATTTGATAGTAGATTTGAAGCTTGAGCTCATTTACTTTCTTTTAGATTTCCTTTTAGCTATAGAAATTAAGTCCCCTATGGAGACATATAATGAGCCAGGCTTAGGAGTTCCAACCAGTCTATCCTTTAATCCATATTGTTAGGCTCTATATATAAGTTAGCTTGTACAAGAGCAAATAAGCACTTATGGTCCTTATTCATTTGATTTATGGTCTTTAATTCCACTTATAGTCCTTATTCATTTGATTTAAAGAGTTTTCTCTTAGTATAACTTCTCTCTTTAGGGACAAGTTTATAAGCTTTTCTATCTCAACTACTTTGCCTTCTTTCATACTTAGATTAGTAGCCTTCAGTTATTTTTAATTTCTAGTTCTCAAGAGTATGCCTGTAGGATTCCACTTTTTTCCTTGATGATGGGTCTAGGGCTTCCAATGATAGGTCACCTAATTTAAACCTTGGTTAATATATATCAAAACATATAATCTAGAATATCTAATCCTTCTCAAAGTAGTATCAGATTTATCCATAGTTTTAGGTTTCCTTATAAAGATTGTAATATAGCTTAATCTATTTGATGTCTATTACTACAATGGGACATTATAAAGGTTAATTCATAATGTTATCTTCTTATTTTTCATGTTAAATGAATGAGTTATAGTCTGCCATTTATAGAGGAATATGGGATGAACATAGAGGAGCCAAAGACCACTATGCAATGCTCTCTATACCTTAGATTCTATAGAGAAATTAAATATAAAATTAATCCCTTACGAGATGATAACCTTCAATGTTTACTTATCTTCCGCGTCTATGCATTGATTATTGGGAAAGCTGATTTTCTATTTATAAAAAACTCGATAAGAGAACCTGAATATTTTACAGCACGCTTCTTTAAAACTTCTAAGGGAAGGGCAATGATAAACTAACCATTCAGTGTTGAGGGAGGGAAGTCCTAAAGTAATAAAACCTCTACAACATCATTAAAGACTTAGCTCTATGTTTTTCTTATGAAAGATGGCATTAGAGCTTGTTTAGTTAAATCATTATATACGGGAAAGGTATGAAAAAAAGTGAAAAAGAGGAATCCTTACTTTGCATATCTATAAGGACTAAAATAGGGGAACACTTAAACAAGGAAAAGAGAAATTAAATTGAGGTGCCAGTTAATGCCATTACTGTAAATGGTAAAAGAAACAAAAGGTGAGAAAAGAGTAACTAAGGGCACTAGGAGTTAAAGAACTAGAACTAGACTAAATAAGGGGAGCTATAGATTAACAAAAAGTTACATAAAAATGGAAAGAAGTAATAAAGAGGGTGTTGAGTAGGGAGAACCAAGATAATGCAAAAGGTCAAGGAGCTATAATAAAGCACATGAATGAAGATCACAAGAAAAAAAGGAGTACAAAAGATAGACAAAGAAAAGAAAATAGAAGGGGAGGATAATAAATAAAGGACAACAAAGCTAAATGAATTAATAGCGAAGAGAAGTAAAACAAATCAATGATTTTAGCAACTGGAAGAACTGAAAAGAATTTAGGGAGAGAGAAAACATCGTTCAATTCAAATCTAGATTTTTTTACTCTTAATAAACATACATTATATAAAAATTTAATATTAATTACTATTTAAAATTATAACTAATATAATTTATTTTTTGAATAAAATTTAATTTATTCAAGTAAAGAAAATGTACAAAGAAAGTGTACAAAAAACATACAATAGGAATATAATCACATAGGGAACTAACCCATAGAAAGATCGTAAATAAGTAAGAGTTTGCATCAACTTGTAGCAGGTTCAAACTGTATTAATGGCTTCAGTTGGTATTGCCGTGGTTTAGCTAGAATAAGTTCCACTGTGAGGTCATTTTGTGGCTAAATAAGTTCTTATATTTATAGAGTAATATGTGCAATGTGATCTGATCTTGAATGATTATTGGTTTTTGTTGTGGTGTGTTAGCAAAGGACTTAAAGCTTCTGTTGTTCCTCTTAGTCTAAATGCCTAAAACAAGATAAGCTAAAGCAGTGAATATTAACTATACATCACCTTCTTGGGATAGTTTAAATTGAATACTCCATTTATTAATGTTTGACTAGATCATAGGGGGTTATGAATTCGACATTTATTCATAATGAATCCCCAAATTTGATTGAAATAGGTGTAGGAAAAGAAGAGAAGATTGTGAGATTGTGCATTATTCTTGCATAAGGAACACCAGTTAGGAAAATATAGAAAGCTACCAATTTTATCTAGGGTGGCATGTTTGGTTTTAAAACCTTGTAGAGTTGGTGAGCAAGTCTATTATTGAAGTTCTTATTATATACAACATGAAACCATTACACCTGAGGATAATCTATTCTATACATATTTCTAGATGAAAAAGTAATGAACTCACCAAAATTTATTAGCTTCCGCAGTATCTTATCAACTTTCCTAGTAAGAGTACAGAAACACTCATAAGAGAGCTTCTGTTGTGGCGTTACTGATAAATAGTTCAGCTTTGAGCCATATTAACATATGCACATAAATGAAGCTTCTGAGCACTTGAAATTGAGAAATGTTGTAGGGTACATTTTGATTGAGCCATAGATCAAAAAAAGAACTTTAGAGTTTCCCCATTGCCAGGTAAATAATTGGTGCATTATAATCTTCTCTTAGATTTTACCAATATATTTACTGAAAGTAGAAGCATTCCTAGGAATTTTGAAGCACCAAATTGATTTCTCTTTAAAGTAATAAGCATTAACCCATTTATCCCACAAGGATTGTCTATCCACACTTTCTTAGTAACCACTAATTGATTTAATAACTTGGAAGTGATGAGACCAAGTCCTCTTTGTTTGTAAGGCAAACACGCGTCTGTCCATTTTATTCTTCCAGCCTTTGGATTCTTGTCGCATCCTGACTAGTGAGAGTTTTTAAAGATTTTGTCACTCTGCTTGTAAATGTAATTGGGAATTACAAGATGATATCCCCATTGAACTACCATGGAGGAGAGAATATAGTTAATCAATTGAGCTCTGCCAATTATGAAAATTTCCCTATGACTCTAGCTTTTAATCTTATTGACAATTTTATCAATCAAGAATTTAAATCACAAGGAGATAGATTGACTAATGATATAGGTACTCCAAGGTAATTAATTGGAAATCGTTGACTTTTGGAACTAAAAATTGAAGCCAAAATTGGGTCAAGGCAGGTATCACTTTTAAAAGTGAATAAAGCATTCTTATTGTAATTAATGATGAGACCTAACATCTTGTTAAAAAGCTTAAGAGCATTGTAGAGTGAAGCTATTGAATTGCAATCTACTTTAGAGAATAGAAAAAGATCATCAGTATACTCAAATTAATAAGATTTAACATTTTACATTTGCCATGAAATTTGAATCTGGGAACTTTCTCTACCAGGCTGAGAAAGAGCTTGTTGAGCACCTCCATTGCTAGTTAGAATAGGTAAGGGGAAATAGGATCCCCTTACCTAATAACTTTAACACTTTTCATAGTCTTAGAAGGTTCCCCATTTAATAGGGCCTTGAAAGTTATAGTACTTATGCATTGATGAATCCAAGTGATAAAGTTTGAAACAAAACCATAAGCCTACAAAGTGTTAGTGATAAAAGACCAATTCATCATGTCATAACTTTCATGGTATAATTTTGATTTTCTCTTTTCCTTGTATAATGTTTGAAAAGTTCTGAGCAATGGATATATTATTACTAATAGATCTACTAGGAATATAAGCACCTTGACTGAAATGAATATGATTAAGTAGAATGTTTTAAGTCTAAGTGAGAGTACCTTAGAGATAACCTTGTAAACGGTGTTACAATAGGCTATGGGTTGAAAATCACCAAAACTAGTGGATTGGTTCCTTCAGGACTAAAAGTAATAGAAGTGCTATTGATCTCCTTTAGAAGCTTGCGATTATAGAAAAACTCCGTCACAACATCAACCATCATTTTATTAGTAATATGCTAGATCTTGAAGAAAAGTTGGCATTGAAACCATTAGGTCTTGGTTCTTTCATGGGATAGATTGATTTAAAAGCATGCTTGATTTCCTAAGTAGAAATTATTGTACAAAGAATGCTAAATTCATGAGGGGGAAGCTAATCTTGGACAATTTCACTGAAGAGTCTAAGAGAGTATTGGGAATTGGGATGAGAAGAGAAAATTTGAAAAATAGTCTCCAACTGCTTAGATGAATAAAGGTTACGAGTCTAGATTGGAATCCAGATGCTTGATGGATACAATCTTCTTTGATGTTTTCCTGGAAATGATTGCCTTGTGGGAAAAAATTGAGTTCATATCACCATGCTTCAACCAATTTACCCTGAATCTTTGCTTTAATAGGGAATGGTGAAACTTTAAAGCATGTGATAAAGCTTGAAGATAATGTCTTTCCTTTTCAACAAGCAAATCAAAAGAAGGATTGCAACAGATGGTTGATTGATCTTTTTAAGAGCAACTTTGGCAATAGATACTAGATGATATGTGTTATCAATGTTTTGCTTGTGGAAAAATTTCATTGCTTCCTTAGTGGAATGAAATTTCCTCATAAGGATCAATTGTTCAAAACCATGACAAGACATGTTTAGGCCTTTCTTCAGCACATCAGAAAAGCCTACGATGTCAATAAGAAAATTATTAAATCTGAATAGAGAGTGAGAGGACTTTGGAGGGCTTATCAGTGATAGGATGGGAAAGTGATCCGAGAGAGTGGTGTTAGGGAATAAAACTTGATACTATGGCAAAGTATGACACCACTCTAGGTTGGACAAGCATTTGTCTAACTTTCTTCTAATAAAGGAATTCCCCAATTTGTTGTTCCAAATGTAGAAGTTACCATTATAGGGTAAGTCAGAAACTTGAATATCCTCAAGACAATTTTTGAACTCATCATAGTAATATTTATGAGCATAAACACCTTGAGATTTAGCATAAGAAATGGTGGTATTGAAATCACGAAGAATGAGCCAAGAGGTTTGGATATAAGGTGTAAGATCTCTTAGGTTATTCCAAAGGGAGATTCTCTGAAAAGTATAATTGAAAGCATAGATGTATGAGACATGAATAATGGTTTTTAACTCTAATAGATGGACTTTAAGGTGAATCATTTGAGCTAAAACCTTATAATTGATTATGTCAATTTTCCCAAGGTTATAACCAACAGAATTCTACCATTATGATGCTCTTCATAATTATCTAACTTCCATCCCTTTGTCAAGAAATGTAGAATATCACACCTATCTTGCTTGATTTGAGACTCTAAAATGCCAAGCATACAAGGCTTATTATCCAAAATGAAATCTTTTATCAAAAACTTCCTTTCAAGGGAATTGAAAACCTTGATATTCCAAGATGAAACGATCATAGGAATTGGCTTAGAGAAGGCCTTTTCCTTCTGCTAGGTCTCCTTTTGCTAGTAGGAATAAAATCAACATTAGTAGTGACACATTCTAGAATTAAGCCTACTTTATTAGGAGTTAGGGGTGTCATTGTTATTTGCCAAGGTTCTAATTTGTTCTAGAGTTTTAGAGAGTGGACATTAAAATACTTCTATTGTAATGTAGAACGTGAAATTGGCTAAGTATCACATTGTGATGGATTGGTAGTCTTAACTTGATCTAAGTTTGAAAGTGGTATGGAAGTTGTCATTACCATCAAGGTCCTAAGAAAAAACAGAATTATCGATCCTTCTAGTAGCTTTCCAAAGTTTTGTAGTAGGTGCAGAAGGAGGTTTCCAAGTATATGTCATTTTGACAGCATACTTCACAAGCTCTATGCTGTCATTGAATCTTGGTCGGGGGATTTCTTCATGCGAGCTATAGAATTAACCACCACACAAATTCGAGAAAAGTTGATTATTCTAGTTTGAGCTATGACCTGATCCATTCATATTTGTTTACCAATATAGCTAGCTAGGTGACTTAAGCCAGCTGTTGTACAACACATAAGAGGGATTTTATAAATGTAAACTATAGAGGTATATTCGAATGATGAGCCCTTGACAATCCATCCCTAGTCTCCAATTCTGAAGAAGAAGTGGTTTATTAACAATATATCATATCCTAGATTCAAGCATCTTTTTGACAGTAGCTTTGCTTTCAAATTTAAACATAAATATGTCTTGATCATTAACAAGAATCTCTTTCAAACCTACAGATTTCTAGTTTTTTGAGGCCCAAGTTTTCATTTCAGGGAAGCATTCCAAAGGTCCACACCTACTTTGAGAGCTTCAATGAGAGGTGCAACTATGGGAGTGTTGGAGTTCCCAGGGGGTAGATAGGAAAGCTTGGTATTAAGGTTGGCATCACCAAGCACCTGAGTCGAGGATCTCTTAAGGAGAGGGGAAGAGTTAGTTTCTAGAGGGACAATGGGGGATGGAGATTCAAGAGGGCTGGCTAGAGAAGGAATAGGTAATGCAACAAATTTAAAGCATTCTCTTGGAAGAAGATGAGTTTGTTTTAGGGGTAAAGATGAGAAATTAGTTGAGGAACACTGCTCAAGGTTGACAGACTTACCTACTGCAAGTATAGCAATAGATAAAGAAAGGGTTGACAATGGCTAGAAGCTAAAAATAGAAGGGGTTTTAGCAGGAAAAGAATAATTACTAAGATACCCTTAAAGTGAAGATGATCAGAAAAAGAGAGGATGAGAGAATAGGAAGAGCAAGACACGAAGAAGAGCTAGCAAAGGCTGGAATCAATGGAGCAAGGAAAAAGTCTAGGAGAAAAGGAGAACCAACAACACGAATAAAACAGGCCAAAGAAAAGAGAGATAGGCAGTCTAATACTACCCTACTAAGATACCCTTAGAGTGAAGATAAGCAGAAGGTGAGAAGATAAGAAAACAAGAACACCAAGACACAAGGATAGAGTCGGCAAACGCTGAAATCAATGGAGGAAGGATAAAGTCTAAGAGCAAAGCAGAACCAACACTGCGAAGAAAGCAAACCAGAAAAGAGAAAAGCGACACACCCTCATATTAGCCATAATCTTATCCTATACTAATATAATTTATTTACATTATAATTAAACTCAAAATTTTAATTTTAATTTTTTAAAAATCAAAATATTTTTAAAATTTATAGTTATGTATATTTTTCAAAATTTTAAGCTAGTTATTCATGAAATATTTTTAAAATGTTAAATATTTAATTTTAAATAGTAAAATTATTATTAATAATTAAAATATTCTGAATAAATATTATTTTATAAATAAAATTTTAAAAATTTTTACTTATTTAATTATTTATTTTAATAAAATATAATATTTTTATTACTATTTATTATTAAATATTTTATAAGAGATCAAATAAAATTATTTACTTAATTAATGTGTTTTTTGTTTATGTTTACTTATTATAAGTAACAAAAGTATAATTGTGTTAATATTAATGACAAAATAATTTCTTATTTTTATTTAGGAATGACATAAACCATAATTATAAAAAGAAAATAAAAAACACAATAGAAAAACATAACTAAAACGACATAACCTTTAGAAGCTAATGCTATTTTCATATAAAATTACTTTGATTTTTTGTCGAAAAGTAATTCATTGATGAAAAGATATGAACAATCCTGTTTCCAGGAACAAAAGTTACAAGAATGTTTATTTCCCTAGGCAATGATGATGCTTAAGTAGCCTTTACTCTATAAACGACCTTTGCTTCATGCATTGAGTTTTTTTGGTGACCAGTCGTTTTGACAATAAGTTTAGTATGTACTAAAGTATGATGATTTAGAAGACTTGCTCCTTTCTTTTAACCTCCTTACTGAATAGTTTTTTTTTCCTCTCTTTCCATAAGTTGTAAACCATTGCAGCTAAGCTTATTTTCAATAACTTGTAATATATTTTATTTGCCATTTTAATTGATGAGGCCTATTCAACCACTTCATTCTAAGTGGAAATTGCCTTCTTATGTTCATCTGGCCTTTATTCCGTTCCAGATGTTATTGGAATATCTATAATTAACTATAATATGATACATAGTTTCAGTGTACTTATAGCATAGCCAGCATTGTTTAAAAGGAATGGTGAACTTGATGTTGTCCTTTGTTGCTAATCTTCCACCTATCCCTACCCAAAGAATAAAAGCATGTGAAGGGCTAATATCATTATCCCATACTAGATTCTTCCACTTTGCTATGATGCTTTTTTTTTTTTTTTGGCTGTAGGAAGGCTCTACAATCCCTGGTGCCAAACTCCTTTTCTCCATTGGCATTCTGACAAATCTGATCTTAATTGGAGGCTTGGTAAGGGGGAATATTATCCATAATTTTTTCCATTCCTCATTTACAATAAAAAGGCCATCTATATTGTTTTCTGTTGATGAGATCCTTCACCTTTATATTTGGAGTGATTACTAACTTTAAGTGTTGAATTTCCCCTGTAATAGAACCCTAGTATGTTAGTTATCAAACCAAAATAGTGATGATTCATCATTCTCAATTCTATGATTAACTAGGTTTTGTATTCATTGTCTAATCCCTAGGATTTGCCTCAATGTCCGTAACATGATTTGGTTTGGGTTTATGTTCCATAGGCCATTTCCCCTTATATACACATTATGATTCTATTTTACCTAATGCTCCTCATTATTCTTACACAACCACTATAGTTTCTTTTCCAAGCAGACCTTGTTGGGAGTTTTTGCTAAAAGGATGCCTAAACCTATATATTTATTTCATAGATAGACTTGCTCTAGCTCACCTTACCTTTATAATGCTGGTTTTTGGAACCATCCTAAAGAAACTCCCTTATCTTTTTATTTATTTCCTTCAGTATGCTCTTAGGAAGGGCCAAATGATTTATCCAATATGTAGCCAAGCTGCTTAAGATAGAAGTGGTAAGTTGAATTCTTCCTTTATAGCTTAGGAACCCATTAGACCAGTGGTTAATTGTTCTATTAAAGGAATCCATTAATGTACAGTTTAAGGCACTAATCCTCTCATAAGATATTCAAACTCTTATATATTTGATAGACAAACTAGCTTGCTTTAACCCCAATTTTATAGCTATTATGGCTACTTCCTGACTCATATTGGTTGATAAGTAGAAGATGCTTTTGGCTGGTTTGCATCTCAGGCTTTACGTAGCTTTGAATTCCTCTAGTGTTTCCATCAACAGGTTGAATAAGGCTTCCTTAACCATATAAAACAATAATATTTCATTGGTAAATGATAAAATTGAGGTTTTGGTACCTTTACATATAAAATGGTACTTGAATCCTTTTTATTGGAGATGTTCCTTGCCAGGGAGCTTGATAAGAATTCCATGCCTAACACAAATAAGCAAGGGGACAGGGGATCTCCTTATCTTAGTCCTTTTCTTGCCCTTATCAAGTTGGTTAGTTCTCCATTTACTAATATAGCAAAAGTAGTAGTGGAAAAACATTCTTCAACCTTTCTTTAAATTTTATTAGATAACCTGCTATTTTAAGCACCTTTGATATGAACCTTCAACTAACTAAATCATAGGCTTTAACAAGGTTAATTTTAAGGGTGCATCTTTTCATAGATACATTAGCGTTATATCTTTTGAGTGGGTCCTGACATAGAAGAATATTATTACCTATTGTTCTCCTTTTAACAAAGGCATTATGAGCTAGATTAATAATCTTACATAAACTGGACTTCATTTTATTAGCTATAATTTTTTCACTAACATTGTATATTATATTGTAGCATGCTATAGGTCCTAACTCCTCCATTCTATATGCATTTCCTTGCTTTGTAATGAGACTTATGAATGTTTTATTCCACTCTTCAAGATTTTCATCTTTTGAAAGAACTCTCTTATTGCTCCTTTTACAATTTCACCAAATATGTCCCAATTATGTTGAAAAAAACTCCCATTAAACCCATCAAGACCTAGGGCTTTGTCATGATGAATGGAGAACAAAACCTCTTTTATTCTCTCTCTTGTAACCTCTCTTATAAGGTCTTGTTTGTTGTAGTCATAAATGTTTTGATCTCTTTCAATATGATTTCTGATACTTCCTATATTTCAACATCAAATCTGAAATGTTTGCTAAAATACTCATAAGCTATCCTCTTCTTGTTCTCCTGATAAGAGAAATTATCACTAGCCTCATCTCTCAATTTCTTAATTTGGTTTTTATTCCTCTTAGCTTTGAAGGAATTTAAATAATAGCCAATACATCTTTCTCCATCCTTAAGCCACAAAATCTTGGATTATTTTCTAATTTAGGAGTTGATGTTCTCCAAGGTGCTATTGTAATTGCAAATCATAGTTGCCTCATCCTTTATGAGCTATCGATCTCCTGGTTTAGCCATAATTTTCTTCTGACACTTTAAAAGTTCCTTTAAAGCATTATGTTTCTCCATCTGTATAGGTTTATTGGATTATCTATTGATTTTTTTCAAGCTAGCCTTCACCACTAATAAGTTCTTGATTGACTATATATTTACTCCATAATGCTTAGTAATTAATGTTGTAATATACTTAAGATACTAATTTTGGTTTATATTTTGTTTTAGGTACAAGTTGGAAGAATAAGAACCAAAATGAGCTAAAACCATATCCATAGAGCTGTCTTATTGATTTTTAATCTTATTTGCCTTTTTGGAACAAGAAGGAGATTAATTAGGGTGAATATAAGACAAAGAATGAAAGAAATGAAGTTATTACAACTTACATAGTCGTGTATGAGATCATGTAACTCACTAGAAATGTATAAGAGCATTATAATTTAATTTCACCCTCTCTTGTAACCTACATGACCATTTGTGGACGTCTATGTTGTGTAAGTCGTTGTGTAGGTCACCAAGATCGTATAAGTTCATGAAATTAGCAAAAATGACACATACGTTCACTTACATGACCGTGTGTCTTGCAGAACCCTAATTTTTAGTATAAAAGGAAATTTAAGTGGAAAAAAGAAGGAATTAAGAATTTAAAAGACACAAAAGGGGGCAAATTTCTTATCTCTTTAAGAGCTATAAGGAGCTAAACTTCTTCCTTCCAATTAGAAGGGGCTATCAAGTTCGCAAAACATGTTTATCATTTGTGTTATTCTTTGTTTACTATTTAGGATTCATGTATGCATGATTTAAACACTTCCAATAGATTATTTATGTATGAATACATTGCCAAAATCTAGATTACAATATGTAATTGTTGTAACTTTAATTCTCTTGTGGTAAACTAATGGTTGTGCATCATTAGGGATAACATAGCATAAGTTAAATGACTTAAGCTTATGTGGTTGTTGTCTAGATTAACATATTTTCCTAATACATAATGTAGTTGTCACACTAAATCTAGAGAGCTTATTCTAAGTTGACTAATAGATAGACCTAATTAAAGAGCTTATTTTGATTAGATACGATTTAAGGAAAAATTGGGATTAACAGAGCTAATTGTTAATTTATGAAAAACATGACAATTAATTGTGCTCACTCATGTGAAGCTTAAGATTGAACCGAGAACTAGATTTGAAACTCATTTTTCAATTTTATCACTTTTGTACTATTTGATTTGATTTACTTTCATTAGTTCAATTTTAATTTATTTTCTTAGTTGAATTCAACCAAACTCCTCCAAATCCTAAACATCCAAAATCTAAACACACTCTCTGTGGATATGATCCCTACTCATCTCTACTCTAAATTTAGTTATGCAAAGTTAGGTTTTAGTTTTTGGTGTGTTCAAATTTTGGCATTACTACTAAGGAGTAAAGTGATTTAGTTTTTTTCTTTTGATATTAATGGTGTTTTAAGTATATATTATTTTATAATATGTTTTTACAGTTGTTTCTTCATCTTTTTATATTTGTTAGTGTTTTGTATGGTTGTGATGCGATCTCCTCATCCCCCTATATAATTTGATCATAATACTGAAAGGAAACTATAAAGGTTGCATAGGGATACTAGAATAACTCCAGGAATACAACAACAAATTAAATTTGAGCAACCTAAGGCCAATTTAAGAACTCTAAGAGAGTTAGTTGCCCCATATTTGACTCAAAGGCCTTTAATCATCACTTTTCCAAATGTTGCTAAACATATTACTTTCAAGCTTAAGTCTGGCTAAATCCATCTTTTACCCAACTTTCATGGTTTTGCAAGTGAGGATGCTCATAAGCATCTTAAGGAGCTCGTTGTGGTTTATCTTAGTATGAAACCTCTAAAGGTGAAGGAAGAGCAAGTTATGGTAAGAGCCTTTCCATTTTCATTAAAGGATATAATAAAAGACTAGCTATTTAATTTGCTTATAGGGAGCATCAACACATAGATTAAATTAAAGAGGGTGTTTTTAGAGAAATACTTTTTAGCATTAAAGACAGTCAACCTAAGGAAAGAGATTTGTTAGATAAAGCAACATCGTAGAGAATCCTTTTATAAGTATTAGGAGCACTTCAAGAAGTTATGTGCCAGTTTCCCTTACCATAATATCATAGAAAACTCCTCATCCAGTACTTCTATAAAGGAATATTACCGATGGATAGGAGCTTAGTAGATACAATAAGTAGTGGAGCACTGTGTGAAAAGAATATAGAAGCTCGAATTTTAATTGAGCGTATGACAACTAATATCTAAAAATTTGGCATTCGGAATAATGTCCATCAGGTAAATGAGGTAAAAAATTCATCCACAAAATATCGTTTAGATGAACTAACATCCTTTTTAGGTAAATTGTTGTTGGGAAGGCAAAGGTGAAAGCTTGTGGTATATGTGCAAATACAAACCATCCAAAAGATGGTTATCCAACTCAACAAGATGAAAACATAAAGTATGTAAATGATGTAGGGGAAATTTTGCCAACAATATAACCCAGGGTAAAACTACTTCCTAAATAGACCACAGGGTATAAAACAATTTCCACCTAGATCACAAGACCCCTCCTCCACCTCAGGTACATCGTTGGAAGATATAGTTAAGTCTCTTACAACTGACACTTTGTAATTCCAATAGGACAACAGGAGACCAAATCTAAATTTCAAGAGATAAGGTAGAATATTCAAAATTTGAAGAACAAGGTAAGCTAGATGGTAGTATCTATCAACCGTTTAGAATCCCAAAGAGGAGGAAAACATCCATCACAACCTAAGACTAATATGAAGAATGTTAGTACAATCATTGTAAGGAGTAGTATGAAGCTTGAGGATCCTAAGGGGATTATATAAAGGATGGTTAGTGAAAAAGAAATTGAGAAGGAGCTTAAAGAAGAAAGGGATATACCATTTAACTTAAGGTAAATGTTGAATCCCAAATTTTTGTTAAAATGAACCTCTACCTTTCCCTAGTAGGTTAGTAAAATCAAATAAGGAAGATTAAGATAAGGAGATATAGGAGACCTTTCGAAAGTTTGAGGTGAATATACCATTATTACATATGATCTATCCCTAGTGGTTTTCTAATTTTGCTAGCAATATGTCTCTTCCCTTCTGCAGATCAATACTCAAAAAGATGCATATGTCAATTATTTTACCATTATTATTTTATTTTTCAATTGAGATCTTAGATGGTGTATTTTACATTCGTTAAATAACTTGAATGTGCTCTCATTTCGAAACTAGCATTTTTGTTTCTTTTTATTAGAATATTATATCTCCACTTATAGGTGTCCATTGAAACATTTTGGATTTATTATAGGTTTGTAACGGCATGCTTAGAAAAAAAAAGTAGAAATGTATATTATGTAAAAGGGGGTGCTAATGATTCTTACATTAAAAATGCTTTAAACAATTAAATCCATTATATAAGTAAGAACTTTTCAAATTAAATCTTCTATTCATTGAAGTACTTAAACACATAATTAGAAAAGTTAATCACTCTTCATAATATAACAAATTTAATGTTAACTTATCAATGCATAGATTGTTTCATCAAATTCTTCTAACTAGACACACATACCTGAACGTAATGGAATTCATAACTAATTGTCATGTTCTCAACCCTAATACTATAAGTTCTACGCAAGTGAACATATCATTTTTTAGTATTGTAGAAATGAGTAGAGTATCAAATTATATTTAATAGCTAAACATTTAGAAGTTGTGAACTTATTTATATTTATGGTTATATAATTATATGTGGGGTTATATCTTTTAATAATAGCTATATTGTCATTTCTTTCAAGAATATAAAAAGCAATCGGGGAATTTCAACCTACACTTTACTCTCACTCAAGTATTCTTATTTGTAGACCAAATGAATTTCAAATGGAATACTTTATAAGTGAATCCTTAAACCTTGTGAAATTATTGAACATCAAACAAATGTCCAGTGATGGAATGATGTAATTTAGATTATAATAAACCTTTTTCTTCTTTCTTTCTTTCTTTCTTTCTTTTTTGCATCTTCGTGTCCTCTAAATTGTATTCACTACACTTATTTAGTCATTGTACTTCTCTAACCTTTCTTCCTCGTTTTCATCGCACTCATCGTCTTCTCTATCATTGGAAACTCATATTTCTGCCTCATCTATATCATACCCCATTACATTTTGTTGTCCTTCCTCTACTATACTCTGATCATGCCTTCTTGTCTCATACTTTTTACTAAAATTAAAATTATTTAGTATCAATGCACTCTTCATCATAGTCACTCAAAAGCTTGTTTGTAATTTTTTATTGTCATCCTCTTGTTTTCCTTTATTAGTCTCATCAATATCCTTTTTAATTACACCAGTATCCTTAATTTAATCTAACAAAATATTATTCTTATATTTGGGGATAAACCTCATCCCTTAGACCATATCATAATCATTTGTATATGAAACTGATTCATTTGTCACACTGGTTGGAATGAAAATTTCTTATACATTGTATTTACATTCTTAATAACATTGTTTGGATTATTTTTTAGAGTTTAAAATTAGCTTAATTTATGTTGTTGCAAAATTATGCATATCATATCATTAGTTGTCTCATTATTATTAAATTCAACCAACACATCTTCTAAACTTTCTTGTGGAATCCATTAATTAACATTCTCTAAGTTACCATAAAATTTGCAAGTTGTAGTTTTTTTAATCACAAACCAACATTATTTATCTTTATCCATGCCTTAAATTAAAATTTGTTGACTTTCAGAATATTCAGTATTATCACCTTTGAAAAAATTGCCCCACAATAAAATAATATTTTCCTGTCTTTACAAAACTACATCCTACATCATTTAAAAGTAGACACTGTTATAAAAAGGGACAAAAAGTGACTTTATTTAAGCTTTAAAAACACACATATAGAAATGTGTAAATCCTTAGAGTAAAACAAGCATAAATTTTGAAAAGCATAAACAAGCACTTCTCAAAATATAACATATAAAAACAACAACATATTTAGGGAAAAATCTAAAAATTGCATATAATATATATAGTATGCATAATGTATCACAATAAATTCAGGGGCTTTTTGGTTTTTTTATTTGATTTTTGTTAATGTTTTTGTAAAAAAAAAAAGAAGAAACAGATGCTTACAACGTGTTTGGTTGAGACATATTTTCATTTTTTGTTTTTAAAAATAAGAAAATGACAACAAGTTTATGAAAACATTAAAAAATAACATTTTTCGTATATTTTTAAAACATATTTTTTATTCAGAAAACAAAATCTCATTGAATTTCTTAGCGACGTCCTTAGATTTTTCAGCGTCTCTTGCATCTTCAACATTTTTTGTGCCACGGTTTCTCCAAGTATTACCCTTTTCCTGTTTGTTTTCATATTTTTTGATTCATTTACTTTTGGGTTCTTCCGGTAACTTGCCTTCAAAGATTTCTCTGTAACTAGAAATCAACAAAAAAACTTACCACCTTCACCGCCTTCTCTTCCAATCATCTTCATCTCCTAAAACAACTATTTAACTGAATCCTTCAAAGAATCTCACAGTTACTATAACTTAATTGAAATAAATATATTGTTACTATAGCATAATTGAAAATAAATTGGTAATTCATCAAATTCTTTGTTATTGCTATTTTATTTCACTCCTTTTATGTGCGAGACTTCCATTCTTTTTCATAAGGCTATTTAAGTGGTGAAGATGTAAAGAAAAACCTCCACCCTCCTCATCCTTGATGCTATGGGCCTTATGTCATTTCTTTATAAATTCCTTCCTCTCCCTATCGTTTGTGGAGTCCAACTCACCAGCCCTCTCTTTTGCATTCTCTTCCATTAAATATATTCGCTATAACCAAGACTTCGTCTCTTCTAAGTCAACTTCTCCTAGTCCTTGACTCATTTTTTATGGTTTGATTATTACAAGCTCGTTTCTTTTGTTTATGATTCTCACTACTAGTCCTAGTAGTGGCGGTCACAATGATGAAGATGATGATGGTGATGCAAGTTCTAGTTCAATACTTCTTAGCGGCATGTTAGGAAAAGATTATGTTCTCAATACTAGTTTTGATTATGTTCTCACTTGGGTTATTTTTATGTTTCATTCATAAACCTTTAATCATTAAACATCTAAGCTTTGATCCTTTTCTTTCCCTAGTCCCCACCGGGTTACATGCTCGTTAAGCATGGTCTTAACTTTAAAAAATGCATTTTTATTAAAAAATGTCTCAAAAATTAGCATTCCTCATCCTCTAAACCCATTTGTTCTCAGGCTCAAGCCTCTCAACCCTTAAAGACCTTTGTATGCTATAACATTCTCAGTTTTTCAATATATATTATCTTCATACCACTACCTCTGCTTATTCCCTTTGGAAGAAATGTATCCACAGTGTCATAAGGTATACATAGGTAATTAAAAGCTGACTTTAATCTACACACCAATTGTTTGACGTTAAATATGCATCTTCATATACTAATACAACTATTTTTGGTTATAAACTCCTAAGTGATTTCAAAAGCATGGTTCGAACTATTGACATAGATAAGGAAGAGCAAGAGCAAGAAGTTGATTCGAAAGAGTAAAGATTCGAGTTTGTACTAGGAATATAAGGAAGTGTCTCTTCAGGTGTGTAATGAAGCAACATATGCAATTTATGACTAGTGCTTCACTACTTTCTGTGTATTCTACATGTTTCACTCGAAGCTATTCGATTAAAAATGAGAATCCATCTATGTAGCTTGAAGGAACTACTCTAAATTCCATCGTTACAAAGTTGATCAACTTTGAGCTGAGATCTTCTTAAGAAAGATCAATGATAGGTAGGATATCTATTAGCAATAGCATGAATAACAGTAGGAATTTGCATGTAATATGTCAAGCTTAGATCGACAATATGAACCAATGAATAGCCTTTTACAACTTCTAATATAGCAAAATTTGCAGTAGTGAAACAGAATCTATACCTCGGAGTTAAATTAATGAAACTAGCAAGCTTGAAGATTAAGAACTTGTGAGTATCAATAGTAAGACTATTGATATGTGCTTAATTGATTATGAATTTATTCCATAACACTTAATTATTATTGCTATGAAAATGCTTAGGATACTCACTTTAGTTCATATTTGATTTTAGGTACAAATCAGTATCGAAAGAGCTAAAGCATTATGTTTAAGCCGTTTTCTGAAGATTTATACTCACTTGTCTTCATGGAGCAAGAACAAGAAGGATTAGAGCAAGAGGAGATAAGAAAATACTAAAAAGAATGAAGATTAGCAAAAGTTAAGGGCATAAGATGCATTTCAAGGCCATGACAAATTGGTCGTGAGAGGTGTGTCACGCCCATGACACAATTGTCATGGGCGTGACACTAGTTGCATGGGTGTGACACCCCATGTCACGCCCAGGTAAGGTGTCTCATAACCGTAAGACACCACTCACGGCCATGAGACATTGCCAGCTCACTGAAAACCCTACTTTTTAGTATAAAAAGATATTTTGTGACGGTAGAGGCATGTTTTAGATTGGGAAATTTTAAATAGCTAACAGAGAGGTTTCGAGAGAATGAAGACGAGAAAACCTCTTATCCTTTAGAGACCCATAGAGAGCTAGATATTCTAATGCCGGTTCAAAGGTGATATCGACGTCAGCGAACCTAGTTAAAAAAATTCTTCATTATGTTTTTTATTCTTACCCTCTTTAGGGATTGATTATGTTATCTTGTGTTTAGTGAATTCAGTATTGTGTAAGAATGATTGAATGCATTATTTGATTATTTTATGTCTTAACACATTACTAGAATCAAATACAATAAGTAATTGTTGTTTTTCTGATTCATTTTTGGCAACTAATGGTTTAGAATAATTAGGGATAACATAACTAAGGTTAAATAATCTGAGCTTATGAGATTATTACTTAAATTGGTCTATTTTTCTCATTCGTTAGACGACTGTCCAATTAAATTTAGAGAGCGTCTCATAGGTTATATGATAGCTAGGGTTAATTAACGAGCTCTTCTTAATTAACTATAACCTAATGAAAAACCAAGATTAACAAAGCTTGTTGTTAATCTACAACCAATTGTTCACAGAGAGGTTTGAACACAACAATTCAATAAAATATGTTTAAATTAAGTGTAGGCTAAGATTGAACCAAAGAACCGAGTCCCTAACAAATTCATCACTTTCATCATTTTTGCATGTTTTCTTTAATTTGTTTTCATTATTTTAGTTTCATTTTATTTTTTTATTTGGAATCCAAACCAAACCCCCCATAACCTAAACACCAACTATTTTCATTTCAAAAGCTTTACACACACTTTATGTGGGATCGACCTAGACTTGTCAGTGCTATAATTGTAGGTTTAGTTTATTTTGAGTAATGTTATGACACACTATGTCAATTTTGGCACCGTTACCGGGGAGTGTGGTATTTTAGTTTTTGTTCTTGATTTTAATTGGTGTTTTGTACATATTTGTTTGTAATTATATTTTTTTCAGTTATTTCATGATCTTTTCACTTTCTGTTTAATGTTAGTGTGTTGAAAAAAATGAAATTTACATGGAATGAAGTAATTTCTTTTATAAATCGTATTCTAAATCCTATAACTATCTTTGGAGTGATCATACAAATTTTATTTACAGATGGGATAATCAACAAAATTACTTCCTTAGTAATATGTAAGACATACAACAATTCTCGTATAGACTAGAAGCTTCTTATTACAACTCAAGTACATCCCTGGAAGATTTAGTTATGTCTCTTACTACTAATACTCTGCAATTTCAACAGAAAAGTAGATCTAGGGCCCAAAACATGGTAAGCTAGATGGGTTAGATGATGGAAGCTATCGATCGCCTAGAATGACAAAAAGAAGAAATGCAACCATCTAAACTTGAGCAGTACTTATAGATGTTAATGCAGAGACCTTACAAAGTGAAGAAGAGCTTGAGAATTTTGAGAGCACTACTCAAGGATGAAGAAAAATAGAGCACTACTCAAGGAATTATTTATGAAGAAAAATTTGAGGAGGAGCTTAAAGTATAAAATAATACATCTTTTAGCTCAAAGGTAAGTACTAAGTTCCAATTTATTGTTCTAACTAACTCTTTACCCTTACCTAGCATGCTAGAGAAATTAAATAAGGAGGAACCAGATGAAGAGACAATCGAGATATTCCAAAAGTGTGGGGACTCAGTAAAGATTGAGATTTTGCAGATAGGGAAGATGCTAGAGGTGGATGATCATCACCTTAGGCCCTATCTTGAAGAATCTCAAGTGGAGGAAGCACATGTGACACCTGATGATCACAATTTTTTCACGTAAAGAGGAAATCGAGGAGTCGATCCAACGAAAATAAATAAAGGTGATTCATGGGAGGCAACCCAAAGGAAGTTAATTTCTTTTGTTTACATTTTCACATTTATTTCTTATGTGCATGTGTCTTTTTGGTTGTTTGTTTTTACTTGTTTTTAAGTTTTCAATAAAAGAGAGAGAGAATCAAACAAACAATTTCTCATTTTTCTATTGCTTCTAGGATTATATAGTCATGATTAGAGCATGAATTGACTATAAAATTTCATGGAAACTTTAGCATGTACTTTTACTCTTCTGATTGGTCGATGTGCATTATCTTTAGAAGAGTTGTGACTAGTGGTAGACAAATCTAGTGAGATTTTGAGCCTTTATAGACTGACACATCTATATCAGTCTCATTGTCTTTTGTGTATGTGTGACCTTCATGACATGTACATCCTGACTTTGCCTTGAATTTCTATATGAGATCACATTCTTGTCACATGCATTAACATGAAAATGATCATGCATTCTTTGTTTCTTAAGCTACATAAACCAAATAGCCCACCTATTTATATGAATTTTCCTTTGCTAAGCCCCTTTGAGCTTTATTAGCCTTTCTTTTTGTATTAACCACATTACATGCTATTAAACTTAACCAAATGTCCTACCCAAGACATAAAGCTAATGGACTATTTGTTGATTGTTGATGATTGTGGGTGTAAAAAGTATAAGTGTGGGGGTGTCTATATATGTGGGGTGGTTATAATTTGACTCGAGCCTTTTGGTTCTTACCCTTGGAGGCCAAATTAAAAATATTTTTTTCCAAGGATTGCAGTACAGAATGCAACCTCGGGTCGTTTCACTTAATCAGAACCAAATTAATGGAACTAAGCTAGCCTATATGTCATGATATGTAAACAAAATTAGCAAGGAAGAGGGGGGTTTTCAACCTTTGGAAATTGGGACTAAAGCAAGCGAATTTTAAGAAAAAGTAATAAAAAGTGTTTTTGGATTTTGGGAATGGAAAAGCGATAAAATGAAAACAACGATCAAATGATAATAATATCC
>JAOQMS010000179.1:23912458-23922894 GCA_027563885.1 Erythroxylum longipes
AATAATAATAATAATAATAATTATTATTATTATTATTATTATTATTATTATTATTATTATTATTATTATTATTATTAACATTCTCTTATTTTGTTGCTTCTAAGATTACATAGTTATAATTAGAAAGTAGAATTAACAAAAAACTTGATAGAGATTTGGGCATGTATTTTTACTCTTGTGGTTGGTCAATATATGTTTCCTTTAGAAGAGTAGCAACTAGTGGGTAGATATAATATAATGAGATTTTAAGTCTCTTAGACTAACATATCCATATTAGTCTCATTGCCTTTTGTTCATGTGCGAATTTCGTGACATGTACACCCTAACTTTGCCTTGATTTTCTAGTCAATACCACATTTTTATCACATGCATTAGCATTGAAATGATACAGGCATTTTTTTTGTTTTACACGCCATACCAAATAGCCTACCTAATGACATAATTTGTCATACTATTAAACCCGTTGAGCTTTGTTAGCTGTTTCTTTTTATACTAACCATATTACAAGTCTTTAACTTAACAAAAATTTCTTATCTAAGCCTTAAAGCTTCTGGGACATTTATTATTTGTTTACGTTTGTGGATACACAAGAGAATAAATGTAGGGGTGTTCATATAAGTGAGTTAGTTATAGTTGATGCAAGGTGATTTTTATTTCCTATCAATGAGTTCCATCATTGATGTAGTTTCTTTCAATTTTTGTCTTTATTGAAAAAGAAAAGAAAAAAAGAAAAAGAGAATAAAAAAGTTATCAAGGAAGAAAATAATTTTTTTTTACAAGTGATTTGTATTAATCTTTTCTCCTAAAGTTGTACATAATGGGTGACTTGATTATTATGTAAATAAAGGAGAAGTTGTTATGAAGGGTCACTTCTTAAGATTATAATGGATTGATTATCATTATTCTTATGGGTGATTTCTTCTAATTCCTTGTGCTTTATATGGTTCGAAGCCTTGAATATCAACTATGGAACAAAGTTTTTGCATTCATAATTATTGATGGTACCTAGACTTGATTGGATATTAATTTTTGCACTTAAAGCTTTATTGAGTGTTCTTCTTGCTTCACTAGTTTTGATGGCTTTTGAACTACGTGACCTAGATATTTCTCACCTTAACCTTAGACCTTATTACAAAAATTCCTTTGATTCTTGTTACGCATGTAAATCTTTAGTGGTTAAGAACTGAAAAGATGTGTAAAATGGTCTTTAACATACAAGGAATTTGAGTGTACCTATAGATTGATTTCATTTTTAATCATAACTTGTAAAAGTCTACCCCTAGATTGCTCAATTTTTGAAGGAAATCGCTATTGATTGATCATGAGTAAAGATATTGAATGTTTAATTCTTGCAATGGTTTTGAAAGTTATTACTCTTTTTTTATGACTATCTATTATTAGGAAATCTGGTTAAAAAGGAAGTGTTTTGATTTTGATTTTTATCTTTAGATTTTCCCAAGGATGAAAAAAGATAAGTGTGGGGGAGATTATTAAGTAATTGATTTATTATCTATTTATTCCCTAGTTCTTATTGATTAGTGTGTCTATTGCAGTTAAAATACTTGTCTTGGTTCATATTTTGGTTTAGGTACAAGTTGGTGGAAAATGAACTAAAATGAATAATTTCACATCCCTGGTAAAATTCTTTTATTAATATTCAATCTTATTTTACCTTCATGAAGCAAAAAAGGAGATGAGTTAGCGTGAAATTGGGACAAAGAATGGAAGAATTGGAATCACTGTGACTTACACAGTTGCTATGTTAAAGTTACGATTAAGATTGAAACAAGAACTATATTTAAAACCCATTAATTAATCCTTACAATTTTGTATTGTTTGATTTGATTTTTCTTCCATTGTTTAATTTTATTTTACAGCATTAATTGAATTCTCCCTCCCCCCCCCCTCCCCGGAAATCTGATACATTGATTTATTCATTAAAAAAACTAATCATACACTCTCACCACTACTACAAATTTAGTTGCATAGAGTTATGTTTTGTTTTTTAGTGTGTTTTGCATGCATCATGAACAAATATAAAGCTAGGAATATTGTAAAAGGATATGAACAAGTTTTTAGTGTGGATTTTTTATAGACCTTTGTTCTTGTGGGTAGGATTAACATCATTAGGTTGCTACTTGCTATTGCAACTCAAAATGGTTAGAAAGTGTTCTAACTAGATGTAAAATATGCTTTTTTGAATGGCTTCTTAAAAGAAGAGATATATATATATGAACTAGCCTAAAGGATTTGCTATGCAAAGTCAAGAAGAAAAGACATACTTGTTAAAGAAGGCTTTATATTGTTTTAAGTAGGCGTCAAGAGCCTGGTGTAGTTGAATTGATTATCACCTGATCAATTTAGGCTTTGCCAAAAGCTTGAGTGAAGTAACCCTTTATGTGAATAAAAATGGAACTAACATTACTTTTGTTTATGCTTGATGATCTATTGATCAATGGGAACAATCAAGAGTTTATTAATGAATTTTAGTTTGGAATGCTTAAAGAGTTAGAGATGAGAGATATGAGAGACTTGATATTGATAACTTACTTTCTTATATCAAAAGTGAAGCAACAGAAAAATGAAATATTTATTAGTAAAAGCAAGTATGCTAAGGAGATGTTTAAAAAAATCAACATGGAAGTCTGCAAGCCTACTAAAACATCAATGCAAACTAGAATGCTCTTTCGAAATGATGATGGAATAGCTAAAGTGTGATTAAATTCACTACGAAAATTTGATTGAATGCCTCATGTACCTTGTTGCATCAAGGTCTGATAAAGTGCATATGGTAAGCTTGTCATTTAGGTTCATGCATTATACCGGTGATGAACATATGCAAACTGTCAAGAGAATAGTGAGGTACATTAATAGAACACTTTACACTAATACTAAGTAGGCAAGAAATAGTCAACTAAAGATAACTAATTTCTCTAATAGTGATTAGATAAGCTCAATTAATGAAAAGTTTAATATGTTTTTGTTTCAATATCGAACCAGAAGTAGCCAATCGGTGTTCAAAGAAACATGAAATTATGGCTCAAAACGCTATGGAAACAAAATTTGTTGTTGTAAATGCAATAGAAAATCATGTAACTTGGTTGAGAAAATTTTGTAAGATTTGAGTAATAACAAAAACCAACTCAAATCTTTGTTGATAATTAAGCATTCATATCAAATTCTAGCATCTCATGGAAAGACAAGTCACTTAAAGATTAAATATTTTTTCTATAAGAAATTCAAGAGTAAGTGTCCTTACGTCTTGTTTAATAACAGTAATGAAGGAATTAGAAAAAGGAAAATAGGAATGAGAATAGGAAGCTACAATGGGAATAGAAATGGAACAACTAATTATGCGTATTTGGTGTAGGACTAGACAAAGTTAATATTTATGATAGCTTTTGATATCAAATATTAGGAATGATAATGAGAAAATTTAAACTCATATTTAGTTATTACGTAATTTATTTTGTAAATAAGTAATTAAAATATTTTGTATTTTATAAATAAATAATTAAAAATTTTCAAGGTTTATAAAATTATTAGTTTTTAAATAATTATGAGTAATTTTATGATAAAATTAAAAGTATCAATGAAACAAATAAAATAGTTGTTAAAGAAATTAATATAAAATATCGTCATATATGTAATTTTGATGATAATATTTTAATAAGAATCAATTTGTTGATAATGTCTCTTATTTTTATCTCTTATTCCTAATATTTAATTATAGCTTATATCACACCCCTCTAAGTAATAAAAGTCTATGATTTTTAGAATTCATTCTCTATTTTATCTATTTCCAACAACCAAACAAGTAAAAGTTGGAGAATAAACATTGCATTCTTGTTCCTTATTAGTTAGACCTTAGTGTATTGCAAGATAGATAAACAAATTGCAGCTGTGTTCAATATGGCTTTGCCTAAACTAAAATTTGATGCATTGAGAAACAGAATTGGAGTTAGCAGCCTCAAAGGCAAGGATGCGTGTCTAAGTAAGGCCTTAAAAAACTGCTGCAATGAATCTTCAACATTGCAGCCTTACAGATCAAAGGGCCGGTTGACATGTCAAGCTAGTAGTAAGGTGTCAATAAGAATGGTAATTCCGACCCGGCCCGACCCGTGGCCCGCCCAACGACATCTTTTTAAATTTTTATCTTTTTAAAAATAAATGAGCAGACCAGCACAAGCCGGCCCACGGGCCATCATGGGACAGGCAAGGCCGGGCGTTGACATGTCTACATGTCAAACCAAATAGGCTTCCTTTCGAACATGTTAAACAAGTTAGAAAAGTCAAAAAATGTCGCTATTCTTCCAATACAAGAGGAGTGTAAATAAAGGAGTTTGGATTCTCTATCTAAAATAACCATGCCCAACCCTGTCTAATGCCTAAAATGACGTTGTTTTGGCTATTAGATGTAAGTTTAGAAACCGTTGTTTTGGCCATTGGTTAGGATTATTTTAGACAGAGGATCTGAGCAGCAACTATAGACCTATTTTGAAGGATTAGTGGCTGCCTTTTACATTCTCGGACCCATTTTTTGTTTATGGACCATGTGCTCCATTAAAATCATTTTTTTCTTTTGCTGGTTATTTATGTATTTAAGCGACTTTTATTGATAAGATTATATTATAATTTTTCCTATCTTGTGTGTATTCATTGTACATGTTTATGTTGTTCAATTCTACAGATTGAATTGTTATAATTTCAAAGGCATTGCAACAGATTATCGGGGATCGCTTTCTGATACTCGGTGCGGATTTCGAAATTCGTTTTTATTTTTCATTGGTGGTTTGAATTTAATTACGTCGCTTGCTGATTCATTTACGAAAGGCAACTTCAAGATTGTCCTTTACTATGAATCCTGCAGCTTTACAAAGAGATGACAAGCTCTAATTAGCAGTCAGATGAGATGGCTCTCGCCATACCATGTGGATTTTGATGTTCCAAATTCAAACACGTAACTGCACAGAAGTTAACAGAAGAATGTTTTGCCAGCCATTTTGACATGAACTTAATGTCCATGGACTTTCTACTTAATGCACACAACCCCTATGCCAATATCTCCTTATGTTTTTCAACAAGCACAGAACTCCTACGCCAATTATCTCCTTATGTATTTCAACAAGAAATCATTACCTGTAAATAATGCAATAAATGATATGTACGCCAAATGTGGGAGTTTTGGAAAAAGCAAGAACAGTTTCAGGGAAGTTCATAGAAAGAAATGTGATATCCTGGACTAGAATGGTCAATGATGAAAGTGAACATGAATCTTGATTTATTTGGTCCTGCCAATATCTTGAGAGAATCTATCGATAATGTGGAGACAATGCAAGTAGTACTTTGGATGAATGTGTGGTTCTCTATTGGCTGCTTGTGGTGTTCATGGGGAGAGTGAAGCAGGAGAATATCCTGCCAAACAGTCTCTTGAGCTTAAGGCTGACCACAACAAAACACTCTCTTGAGATTAGGTATGTCCCGTTTTAATTGATCTCAGTTGATCCCTTGTTATTGCTCATAGGCAAAGTCAGTAATAGGTAGGGATGACATTTTGTACCCAAAAACTTGGGACTCGTGAGTAACTCCCATGGAACAAATATTTTATACTGTAAAAGAAAGGGGATGCAGCAGTCGTGTAGAACTGAACAAAGAGGCACTTGATTTTCAATGGCAGATAGGCAAGCAGATCCGGTGGCCTCATAAATTGGAGGGCAAAGTATTATTGCATCAGCATCACAAGCACTCTTAGGTTGTGTTGATTGCCACACATTTCTCAAGTTGACTTCAAAAAAGGGAGATTTTTGTTGGAGATAAGACTGGATTTTACCACTACAGAGATGGTGTAATGTCTTTAATATCGGTAATCTTCTTTACTAGTAATATGGTTCATTACTTCACAGAGTCTGAGAAACGTAAAAACATGTGCAATTCTTTTCTGTTTTCTTCATACATGTCGTCCTGCAGACTCACCAGAAAACAAGAAAGCTTCACACGTATACGTACTCTTATCAATAGCAAAAGTAACATAGATAAATTTTACACCGGACAATTTACAGTTCCTTCTGAAATTTTTCTTTAGAAAAACACTGCATCTAACCAGCATGATTATGATCAGCTCTAATGTAACATTGCAACTCATCTTATATTATCATACACAAGTTCAACCATCTACTATGGTCCTATTAAATTAAGATAGCTCAGCAAGCCAAAAATAAGCTAAAATAAGCAAAGAAAAAAAAAACCTCTCTCTCTCACAAGGAATGAGAGCTGATAACTGACTGGTCTTTGTATTCTTAAGTTGGGATCCTGATACTGTCATGTTTAGCTTTAAATGCACCATACTGATCTTCAAGCACAGAGAGAAAGGAAGTAGCTTGGTTCATCCTTTTCATCAAACCTGACATGCTGAATTTGAATATTTCTGCTATTGTTGGAATAATTTTCAAATCATCCAACATGAAGCTCCGCTGATACTCCAAAATCCATGTATTTGGGTTTAATTGAACAATCGAGGCACTCAGTTTCTCCTGGACCCATGAAGAGTTGGCTTTTCGAGTTGAATACCCAAGTTTTCCATGAGACCACTTTTTAAGAGAAATAAATGAAAGCAAAACGTATGAACTTGATCAATTAAAAAGCTCGAACAATTGATCAAACAATAACAACAGTGTTCGCTAGTCTACCTCTGTAACTCTGCCCGACAACAAAGTAAAAGACCGTGAAGTTAATCCAGTTCTGAGCAGGCCTGCCGTTTGTAAAGGCCAACCCCATATGCTCACTTCTTCCAATGCTGACTTGAACAATACACATCTTGAATTCAAGATTGTACCATCCTGCAATTTAAACAATTTTTTTTTTAACATTAGATTATTTATAAACAAGGTTATATTTCAACGTCGAACGAGTAAAGAGAACTAACTCAAGTAACACCAAAAACCTAAGCTTTAGAGGACCTCATTGATTTCCCAGATTGAATTCATATGGCTGCAATTTGAAATCTCGCCATCAACACCAGAACTCTTCAGCTCATCTTGCAAGAACCTTAGCTTCCCATTGATGTCTTGAACAACCCACGATCTCTCCCCAATTCTCCTCACAACCTCAGGCAAAAACACGGGCCTCAAAACCCCAGAAACTCCGGAAGAAAACCCTTTCCCCATAAAAACGAGGAAGCTGAATCCAAGCATGAATCTCATAAACCTAGATCCAGAGTCCCATTCTCTCTTTTTCTTCTCCTTCTTCTTCTCACAGAAATCGAACCTTGATGATGATTTAAGGACCGGAGACTCCAGTTTCGAACAAAAACTGGATCTAGGTGTGGACACAACCGAGGAATCAAATGATAATGGAGTGCGCTCCAAATTGGTCCGCGAAGATGACAGCTTGGTGAACGAAGATTTCTGGCTGCTAAGAGGCATGAGATCTAGAGTGGCATTGATGCTAGCCAAGCAAATCTCGCAATTGCAATTGGCGTCCTTTCTACATCCTGGGTAGTAGCAGTTGTCCCTCTCGTCGGAGGATGAGGCTGCAACATTCTGTAATTTCATGGATGGACTATGGTTCATGGTGGACTTCAGTACTTTCTTTGTGGATTGTTGTTTATTATTCGTTCTGTCTCCTTGTTTGAGAAGGAATAGAAATACGTTGGAGAGGTTTCGAAATTTAAATTCCCAACGGTCATGTGATGACGTGGCCAACGGATTTCGTACTCTTATCCCGTGCACGACATGGTTTTGGACAGCTCGGACAAATAAATTGAAATACATATTTTTATTTGTGATGAATGCGTGTGAATTCTTTTATTAGCGTATATGGCTGTGCAATGAATAAAATTACAATGAAAACAGTCTATAATTAGATAATCAATTTTATTTAATTTGATTTACTATCATTTTCCCATGTAATTCCAAATGCAAGATTAAATAGTATAAGCATTTGATCAAATTTTTATTGTTTTTAAAAACATTTTAAAAGGAAATCAACGTAGATATTATTCTCAATAAGAAACTACTTGATAAAATATGTTAATTAAAAATTTTTTTTTTTGGCTATATTTTGGTGCTTAACTAGGAAAATTAATATTTGTTTTGTTTTAGGAGATGAAAAATGGAGTTTGTATCAATTTTGGATATTATATATTGGCCAAAATTACAAATTTTGGAAAAAAATGGACATGTTACTATAGTGGATAACGCGAGATCAAGCATATTGTTAGATTCACTTCAAGAGTTAGAATTCAATTAGGAAACTTCTTTCCATACCTATGATGTAGGGATTTAGATCTGTTTTAGATAAGAATCTTTACAAGATAAAAGTATATAGGTTTTAAGTAGAAAAATAAGGGGAAAACACGTCTATCACTTTCTTTAACATTCTCTCGTTGTTTCTTTTTAGTTTTCTTTCAATCTTTCATCTTTTCTTCTATTTTTGGTGTTGGAATTTAAACTATGTATGTTTAAATCCAAATATTTTGATTCAAAGGAATTCTAAACTCTAATTGTAACCTTGTAAGGTTTTGTTTTAAACTTATATTTATGTTTTAACTCAAGTATTTTTTATTTTATGTTCTTATATTTCATGAATAATTAATATTTATTAAACTAACAAATTAATTTAATTTTTATTATTCTATAGTTATCCATGAATTTAGTAATATGTAATTGTCATAAAAGATTGGTACATGTAATACATAGGTTATTTATGAATTTGCATGTTTAACTTATAAGAAACAATAAAACTAAGTTGCATACTTGTAACTATCTCAATTATTTAATTTAAGGTCTAGTGTTTTTCACTAAGTTTATTGCTATCATTTAATTGATATAGAATGTTATCATACCCAATTAATTGATGGTAAGTTTTAGATTGAATTAATTAATTGAGGAAAAATTTTAGACTTATTACGGTTATCTTAATATGTTTCGAACTAATTGCTTGATTTGTGAAGATTATTCTTTCTAGATCAATAATCAATGTTTTTAAATGAGATCTATGCTTTGAATCTGAGTTAAGTACTACTGAATTTATCACTTTTATATTTAGTTGATTTGTTTTGATTCCTTGTTAATTTTATTAAATTAGTTAATCAATCATAAAATCTCACATTATTTTGTTAATTGAAATTAAGAAACTAGTTTTTAGTTCTCTTGAAATTCGGCCTGGTTCAACGACAATTGCAAGAAGTTAGAAAATCAAAATTAATTTTGAGTGCTTCGATAACTTGATTAAAAATTTTCTGCTATTATTGGAGAACTATTTTAGTTTTTTAGTTTCTTTATGTTATTTTATTGGTTATTGCTAATCCCTTGTC
Source organism: Erythroxylum longipes (assembly GCA_027563885.1). Classification (NCBI taxonomy): domain Eukaryota; kingdom Viridiplantae; phylum Streptophyta; class Magnoliopsida; order Malpighiales; family Erythroxylaceae; genus Erythroxylum; species Erythroxylum longipes. Next base: position 23,921,772 of record JAOQMS010000179.1, read on the forward strand.
TTTTGTGAATTGTTCTCCTCAAATAGATGAATTACAATATAACCAAGAAATTGAGAAGACAGTGTGCCGTTTAATGAAAGAGACTAAGCAAGGAAACAGTCATTCACCTCCAAAAGTGAAAGTTGAATTATAGATCTAACAATCGGTGAACGTTTTCATTTCCAAGAAGTTGAAGAAAAGATAACAAATCCTAACATTAAAACATTGAGGGAGTTAGTGACACCAAATTTGAATCAACAACATTATGCTTACGATTTCTAGATGTTGAGTTAGATTTCAAATTGAAATAGTTAGATTTATTTCAATTTGAATTATTTCAATTTGAAATATGGTTTGCTTCACTTCCAATTTTTTATGGTCTTATAGGGGAAGATCCACACAAACACTTGAAAGAATTTTATATTGTCTGCTCTGGAATGAAGCCAGAAGGAGTGAAAAAAGAACAAACTAATCTCAGAGCCTTTCCATTCTCATTGAAAGATAAAGCAAAGGATTGGCTATATTATCTTCCCCCCTAGCTCAGTTACGACATCGAATGAGATGAAAAGTTTGTTCTTGGAGAAGTTCTTTCATACATCATAAATAGACAATATCAAAAAGGAGATATATTGCATAAGACAATTCACTAGAGAAACATTGTATAAATATTAGAAGTTTGGGTAGTTATGTGAGATGCCCACACCATCAAATCCCTGACCAACTTTTAACTCAGTATTCTGTTAAGTCAAGAGGACTTCACGATTATTAATTTTAGTGACAATCAAATAATAATAATATTAGAAATAAATGAACTATTTTAATAAGTGTGTTAAGTGTACAGAAAAACAGAGAAGAAGTGGAAAACACAGAAGAAGTGGAAAACACAGAAGAAGCGGAAAACACAAAAGAAGCGGAAACACAGAAGAAGTGGAAAACATAGAAGAAGTGAAAACACAGAAGACGCAGAAAACATAGAAGAAGGGAAAACACAGAAGAAGCGGAGCGGAAAACACAGAAGAAGTGCAAAACACAGAAGAAGTGGAAAACACAGAAAAAGTGAAAACACCGAAGAAGCGGAAAACACAGAAGAAGTGAAAACACAGAAGAAGTGGAAAACACAGAAGAAGCGGAAAACACAGAAGAA
>JAOQMS010000179.1:23939580-23986564 GCA_027563885.1 Erythroxylum longipes
AATTGGGCTTGTTAATTCTCTCTTTAACGTGTTATTGGGCCTGTGTTCATGGGCTTGCTATGATGGGTAGGCTTGGCTCATGTTTTGTAGTGCACAGGAGGCCCTGCTGCTAGCCGACCTTAAATACAGTCGTCCCATTGAGACCTGTATGTGCTTTTGCTGATTAGGATTTGGAATAGCAGTAGTAAATCCTCTGCGTCTCTGTCACGTCTTTTCACAGAAAACAAACAATGGATTCAATTGTTCCACAATTTCCAGGTATTTATCCATACTATTATTGAATAATAGCATGTTGCAATCTTAGGATTAATTAATTGTGTTGATTAATCACGAAATTAATCTGTAATTTCGTGTTAAATTTCTTTCATTTTCTTCACTTTCAACATAACTGAATCTTTCTCTAACGATCAATTTGTGAGGGGGTATTAAGGAAAGATTTTATTTTTTATTTTTTATTTATCCTTTGTAATTTTTCGACTGTTTGAGCCATTGTAATTATATATCGAGCCTGCCTATCCGTGAATTGTATTTGAGATAAAATTCTAAACATTGCGTAACCTTTTTAGTGGTCAATACTATAGTATCATTTTTTTGAAAAGTTAAATAAAATTAATAAATGAAAACAGTTACAACGTTTAGGTTTAGCATGAGAAAAGATAAGGGAGAGCCATTCGTATACAAAGCAAACAATATGAAACGATGTCATATGAAATTAGCAATAAACGACTACGCTGTGGATCCAAAAAAAAAAGATACAACATCTCCTTAGGGAAAAACAGTTGCTCTCATCTCCGTCTTCCTCTAGAAGTTCCCCAATTAGGTTAAGGATGTCGAATCGCCCTTCAGTGAAGTCTTCTATCGGTAGCTGCCAAGGTAATGAATTCTACTTTGTTTTTGCTTTCGTTTCGATTACTCTCCGGTGTTGATCGATAGATTCTCTAATTTGAGTTCTTCAACCAACGCTTTGCTTAGGTCTTCAGATCTGGAGCACTGTATATGTGTTGGTACCGGTGCGGGCAAGTAGGGATAACGAAGGCATAGAGATAGCCTAAACGTTCTCCCTCGAAAGCATCTCCAACCAGTTCCAATTTGGGAATGAAGATGCTCTATCTGAATATGGAGGTAAAGCATTTCTGGGTTTCTCTTGAGTACTTTGTTGCCCGTTCTTTCTTAGTCCAGTATCACTAATAGGCTTGTCCAATGGTTTTTCCGTAGGTGAAAACATGTCCCCTCACGAATACTTACTTCAAGCGGTTCTGGAGAAGAGATCCGAAGAGGTAAGTGTTTCCTTTCAAGTTCTAGTAAGTGGAGAATGTATGATAAGAACGTGTGAAAAGAATTAAGGTTCTTGGAGAATTCATCAGATTCTCCAAGAAGTGACTAATCTCATACTGCATTTTTCCCCCATCTTATTTATAATCAATTATTCTCTGAAACTGTTCGAAATGATGTTAGTGATAGTATGCATGCTTTTTTCCCTGTTTAAAAACCTTCTGTGATTTCTCTCCCTCCAGATCTCCTGAATGCATGTAGTTAATGCGACCATGTATACTTCCTTGTCATGCTTGGAAGCCTGGTTCTGTATTATCTCCTGGATTAAACTGTTTAGGCTTCGAAAGTTGTAGTAGAGATAACATAGAGAGGAAATGTGACACCATACTCTGTTAAGGAGATGGCAATTGAAGAAAAGATGATATCTGTCTTCATCCTCTAAGTTGCAGAAGATGCAACTTTTAGAGGATTAGAGGAATGTTAGTCTAGTCATGGTACTGAGTCGATCCTTCAATGCTAACCATCTCAGGAAACTAGCATTAGGTTTGATAGAATAGTTCCAGATTAGTTTACACCAGCCAATGCTGGTGTTTGTCCCATATTTGAGCCGTTTAACCCTTCTATTAGAGATGTCCGAGACATCTACCCCTCTCTATAGAAAAAATCATCTCCTCCATTGATTCAAATCTATAGTATGGATAGAGATCTGATCTCCTCCTAGGACAGGGTTCAATTGCTAGCCATAACTGAATTTTAGCCTTTTTAGAGAATCTATCTAATCTCTCCTTAGTTATCGGATTGTGAATTAGGGCTCCATGACTGATTCAATTGTCGTATCATAGTGAAATCTGATTCCTTACCTCTATCTTACATGTGATCTGGCTTTGAATTTCATCTCCCAATTTAAGGATTTGGTTGCAAAGCCATGACAAGCTAGCTTTCAGCTTAATGGCCCGTAGACTACTACCATTAAGGATATAGGTGTGAAATATACTAAAGCATCATTGACACTTCTTTCTCTGCCGCTACTTTTTTTTTTTTTTTGAAAGGCCCATAAATTAGCTGAAACCATCTGGGACACGTAAGCATTAGAAGTAGCCTTCAGTTTCGCGGGACGAGAAAGCAACATTGGCTATATTTTAGCAACTCGTATAAAAGGCAGAACATGTTTCCTTTTGTCCCCGAATTGAGCCGCACATGCCAAAAAAGGTACTTTCCTTTTGCCTCTCAAGTCAACAACAATGTACAGTGTAACTGTGATATACGGAAAGTAAATCACAGTATGCATGTACCATAGCCAATTGGCTGTTGTACCACATGACATGAATTCCATTAGAAGTATATTTTATCTTATATATATTTATTTAACTAAATTATAATACAAAGTCCACAAAACTTATACATTACGATGAAATTATTATGACATCACAATAATAAAATTTATATTGGTTCTATATATTATTATTAAAAATTTTTTAGTCTATATACAATTTCTTAAAATTAGATATTAATATATCAAAAAGATTAGTACATATTAACTATTTTTTATACTTATAAAATAAAGTGTAAAAACAATTAAATAATTATATGGGTACTTGTTATAAAAACAGGTTCATTAAAGTGACCCCTTATAAGAATTTTATATAAAATATTATTTTTACATCAATAGAAATTCCTTGTAAGTACTTTATAAGTAATTTTTTAACTTGATATCTCTAATATATCTCATATTATTAAATTTTGATAATATTTAAATTTGTCTTACTCAAAAGGTATCTCAACAAATAGTCATGAACATGAAATGAACTATAAGTGGTTAAATGATTAACCTAAATAATTTAACTTAACTCTAGTTAACTTAAATTTAATTAAAAATATTAATGATTATCAAATTTCCAAATCAAGTTTATTATTTCACCCAAACTCAAAAACCTTGCCACCTGCAATTAGGGGTGGCAATTTTTGGCCCATGGGCCTAAATTTAGTTGTTTTCAATGGGTCGGCCCATGGGCTAAGTCCAGGTCCAAACAACCTCGAGATGCAATTATTCTAAGTAAAACAACATCGTTTTATTTAAAACAGTTAGGTCTCGAATAAGATTGAGTCTGGACAACCCAAACCCTAATCTAATTAAAAAAATAAATCATTTTATATTTTAAATTTTTAAAAAATTATTTTATAAAATTTGGTGGGGGGCTGGCCCATTGCTATCCCTATCTGCAATCTTGTGTCTATTATTGTTGCACTAGACTTTGCTGCTATAAGAGTCACCTCACCTAGATACAGAAGGCGGAGATGGAGCTTAGGGCTTCTAAAATTTGATCGCTGGATCTCACGTTAGGTAAGGTGGTATAAATGCTTATAAGCAGGGATTGAGGGTTTATGAGCCTGGTTCTTGTGGTTTGTGCGATTTTCTCAATGGACTTTTTGGTGCTCTAGCATAAGTGGTGGCTATCCATCACCAGAAAGGAGGAGTTCAAACAATTACAAGTTTTAGCATCAAAGGAAGCCACTAGAGTGGAGCTAGAGGCCATATTATGTAAAGTCTTTGATCTTATTGCTGCAAACGTACGTTCATTCCGGGCTTGTTGGGAAAAGTGATTTTTTGTCAAAGAACATCTTTATTTTTTTACATAGATCGTTTTAACGAACACAACAATAACAATTCTAGTAAATAATACTCCTGGCTTTATAAAAGTTAGAGGAAGGATATCAATTATAAGCAACCTTTTCTATATTTTACAAAAATGGCTCAAACATGTGATCTTATGGTCATAAAGAAATAACCTACTAGTTATGATCCTATATTGTTATAATTCTATGTTCTTCAACTATTGTTATTCTACATCTACTTTAATCTAAGATTTAAATGAGTTGGAAAGAAAAAGTAATACTAAAATGGATATGCTACTGTTATTGTTGCCTTTGATATTAAATCTTCACAAATGCATTAGATCACTCTGAATAGACTCGACGCCAACAGGCATTTACAACTAAATTTCAAATGACGTGAACAATGTTAATTCGGAAATTTTGATAATAATTAGATTTTTAATAAATTTAATTGATTAAGGTTAAGTCAGATTATTTAAATTATATTTATTAGTTTTAATTAGAGCTTAGTAAATATAATTAAATTAAAAATAAATTTAAACATATTTAAAAATATGGGTCATGTTATAGCCAATGTTATAAATATCGTATCAGTAACAATACTGAATTTTATTATGATATAATATTGTACTGATAGCAGTCAATATTAGATACCTTTATGCTTATTTTTAAAATTTATAAGATAGTCCTTAATTTTTTTAACTTCAAAATAGTCCTTCAATATATTATATTGCATAATTTATAATTTTACATTAACCTTGTATCTAAAAACTAATAGCAAGAATTTGAAATAATAATAATTGATTAACTTTTATTGATATTACTTTTCATATATTTGACATATAAATAATAGTCACAATTAATATGAAAAACTATCATACAGATATAAAATTAAGAACAATACAAAACACCTAAAATATTATAATTTCATCATATAATAAATAATATTACATCAAAATATCAAATAAAAAGAATAATAAATATCCATAACTCTCTAAGTATTACAATTTACAACAACAGTTTGTGTCAAAGAAACAACCAACTAAAAGTGAAACATGAATAAAAACATTTGTAGTTATATTTATATTGCATATATATAATTTAACATAAACATCAAATATAAGTGTAATTAAAAGAAGATGATAAATGAAAACCTGGAACTTTATTCAATATAATATCCGCTTAAATTACATTGACTTCAATTATCATTTGGTATAAAATTCTCAACATTGAGAAGAGCCTCATCATTGCCATCATTCAAATTCATTATAGCAAATGACATGTCAATACTTTTTCATCTAAGATTATCTTCTAAGTCACTCTTATCTATTAAACATGGTTTCTCAAAAACAATTTGTCAAAGACCGATATGGTCAAGGTAAATTGGATCTATAGAACTACTTGTTCTATTAAGAGTCCTAATAAACAAATAAAATTCCATTATTAAGAAATTATAAGAAATTATATTCAACTTAACAATGATAATAACATACCTTTCCGAAAACTTTAAATTGTATTGAACACAGACTAAGTCATTCAATCTTTATGTTCCATTCTATTCCTTTTCTTGGAATGTATAAATTAAAATGTCTTTAATTCGTTTCACACCCTGTTGCACTCATGTATTGACTCAGAAGTCGAATCGCAAATCTTTGCAATTCTAGAACATCAATCCCAAATTGGTTCCACTAGGCAATTGTAAGACAAACAAAGTAATATCATAAACAAAATAAAATGATGATTAATTTCCAACAAGTAAAAAAAAGGTGAAAATATTTATACTTAGATTAAGCTTGTCTCTTTGACGAATAACAATAAGCATCCCAAAATCACTAGAAGCATATTTATAAATTTCCATTTTATGAGCTTAGGAGATCTTGCATCATCTCATAGGCAACAATTATTGTAATAGTTAATATCATTCCCTATTAACTTCAGCTTCTTTATAAAATTTAGTCTAAAATAGGTATTGGGATTCAAAAATTCCCCAATTGCAAACAGTAGAGAGTAAAATTGTCTTTTTCATTACTTATTGATAACTACAAGACAATGTCTGTATAAAGAAGACCTATTTTCATATTGGTCTGGATTGCTTCCTTTGTCCTTTATATGACGTCATAAACATAACTCATTATTGTGTTCTCATCACTATCATCATTATTGTGTTCTCATCACTATCAGCTAAATGAAGTACTCTCATTAAAGGCTTATAAACTCACATTATAAATTGAAACTAAGAACAAAATTCATGATCTTTAAGTATAATTCAAGAAACCTCAACTCCAGTATTAGACCTAGCATACTATGATGCGACCCACTTATCACTTGTAAACATTTACCTCAACTCATTCTTCACTAAAACAAAATACTAAAGTGATTAGAAATTAGTCGCAAACCTTGTTATCTCATGATGATACAAATTCCTACTACTGGTGAAATCCTTCCTCATCAAATTTAGGATTCATGCATGATTATAGATAAACCTGATCAATTTCTTTGCTTTCTGCACATTCTCATCAATTATAGGCGAAAATCTAGCATCTCCTATATTTTTCAACACCATATCAATCTAATTTGCAGCACAAGAAGTTTAATAAAAAGAATTATACCTTCTTTACGATCTTTTCCTAACTGCTTTGTAAGAAGAATCATTGTCAGTAATGAACTAAACAATATTTTCTGAACCAAATTCATTTACAACTTCAATACATATCTTAACAGACTATCAACATTTCTAACATGGTCAAATCATTAATAGACTTTAAAAAAATTATCCCTTTAGCAGAATAAACTAAAAAATTGATAATGGGTTCATATCTTCTATTTGTCCTACCATTACTTGTGATTGAACATCCATAAGTTGCCCAAGTTATTCTTCTTTCATCTAAATAAATCTTTATTTTATAAATAGAGTTGTTTAGAAGTTTATATCTATAGTCATTAATTGAAGGAGCCTTCATCCTAGACCATAAAAGGCAATAATATCCACCATAGGCTAGTAATAATAAGACTGAGGGGCATTGAATGATCACTTGAATCATACCACCAACTAGCGATTGTCATGTTCACATTTTAAACCACTTCTTTAGACTATAAGGCATTACTGATTGAAGGCTAAGCTTTACGAGTTGTTTGTGGTGCAAAAATGTTAAACACTCGTCTTCTTCTTTTTCTCACATCAGGTGCATCATTCCCTTCTTGTTGGGTATGAATAACAACACCTTCAACATCCCCACGATGATCTTAACCATTGAAAAAAGAGCATCTAAAACTAATTTTATAGTTTAGTCTTTGTCTTTTATCTTTTTCATGCTGATACTCTTCAAGTAAAATCTTAATTTGCCTTTTCATATCATGACTCACTTTTTAATAAGGCGTTAATTCACCTTTATTCCTAACTAAATGTTTCTTTAATTTGGTGATTCCCCTACCTTTCAAATGTTTGTTGCAATACACACAACTGGTATAGTTCTTCAATCCAAAAACCAATCTAACATGAGCCTATGCTAGGTCATCATATCTTCATGAAACGGTTGAATTATTATGAGTACTTAAACTCCCCTCCAATTATCTAAAAAATAAATGAAGACGTGTCAAAATTAAATTAACAAATTCACATTCAAAAATGCAATTTATGTATATAATTTCATAACATAACTATAAAAATTCAATATTCGATTCTAAGCATTTCCAAATCCTCTTACATCTTTCTTTATGATGAAACACATTGCAAAAATGACTTTTTTTAATGATAATACACATTGCAAAAATGATTTAAAAAATTAAAATTTCACATTATGTTAAATAATGAGTATTCTCTTATAAATTCACATATTGTTTTCTATTATGTACATTTGCTAAATTGCTACTCATAAAATAAGATTAATTTTTTTAATATTATTTCCTAATAACAACAACGAACGTTATAAAAATGCAAACATTTAACTTTCTTAATATTAAATGATTTAGTTATATATTAAATCTTATATTTAAATAATTAATCATATGTTAAATACCTTTCATATACAAACAATAGTTAGTAAATTGAATGTTTCATATAAATCAATTAACAAATTCTGATCGTCAGGATGTAGAACTCAAAGCGCTTGAGTATTCACCTTCAGGCTCCTCCAATTTGATCCTCTGGCTGAATCTCTCTTCCTTTTGAATCTCTGCAAATCCTCCATCCTCTTTCTCCGTCCTCCTTCCTACTCCTCCTGTCTAGGGGCATTGCTATCTTTTCCTCCACTAACCTTTTTTCCACCCCTTCTACTTACTGTTTCCAAACAAACTTTTTCTACTTCAGCTCCTATTTTGCTGCTACCATACCTAAACTAGTTAACATGACTGCACTAACTCCTCCCAATTTCTCTAAATTTCCCCCTTTACCCTCGAGTTTTTCACCTTCTTCCTCTTCTGAACTCCCTTCAGATCCGCCAAAAGCTATCTTAAATCCAACCCCAAACATTCCTAACTTCCTCTCCCCCTCATCCTCCTCCTCCATTAAATCTCCTGCAAACCTAGACATTTCTCCCAACATCAGGAAGCATGTACCTCCCTCAGATTCACCCTCAAACCATCCCAAGCCGGTCAAATAGAAAATGAGATTCAGAACTTTATGAAAAAAGGAAAACCTGAAAGCAGGTGGTAGGGAAAGCTCGAAATCCTCTCTTTTTTACAGCCCCCCGGTTGAAATAAACAGAAAGGTGATGGCAGCCCTAAGTCTTGACATCTTGCAAGAGGGTGCAAAAACTTTGGAAGAAGCGATCATAGGTTTCTTTATGGATAAACGCCCACCTTTTCCTATAATAAAAGCATGGGTTCAAAGAAACTGGAAAGGAAGAGGCATTCAAGAGGTAATGTTAACTGAAAATGACAACATTATTATTACATTTAGAGCAAAAGCAGAGGCTCTAAAATTAATAGAAGAAAGACTATGACACATTTCACAACTTCCTTTATTCCTTTAGAACTGGCAACCTGGTATGGAATTAGAAAAAAGTTAGAGTTAAGAACATTCCACTGTGGGTCATCCACAATATTCCACTGGAATATTGGACTACCAAAGGCCTAAGCTTGTTAGCTAGCTACTTGGGAAAACCAATATGTTTGGATGACAATAAATCATTAAGGAAACAAGTTGGCTATGCTAGATTATGTGTGAATATGGACATTTCAAAGGAGATGAAAGATTCTATCCCCATTTTAAGGTTAGCTTATGGTAATTCCCTCAAGGAGGATAAAGTCATGGTAACATACCATTGGAAACCTTCCCTATAACTTTAGGGAAAAACATGGAAACCAACAGGAAAAGTTTTTGTTAAGGGAGATTATAGATTGGGGAGAATAAAAATGATGGTAAACTCGAAATTGATGGACTTAAGTCGCATAAAAGGATAACAGAGCATCAGGGAAAGGTCAATCAAGTAGACAGAAATCAGACCTATGAGACAAAGGGAGACCTAATTGAATACATTGCAGTGGATCAATAGTTAATACTGAAGGCGTCAGGGAATATGTTAGTTCTACACAATACAGATGGAATGGAAGAACAAGTTATCAGTAATATAGATAAAGGAGAACTGTAGAAGGGAAATTCCCCTGGAGTTCAATAGCAGGTAGTTACCAATTTGCCACAACAGTCAGAATCCATGCTTTGGATGGAATATCAGGAGGAAATATTTGAACAAGTACAAATTAGAAAGAGCATTCGGAGTAGTAAGAAAAGCTCAAAAGGTGAAATCAATATTACATGACCTTTTTAGTTTGGAAGGTTCGAGGAATAAACAATCCTTCGAAGCTCAATGCCTTAAAGGAGTTTGTCCGACATAAGAAGCCTAAATTTATTTGTCTTTTAGAAACAAAAATTAAACTCGAAAATTTGAATAAATTAGGTTGTTTTGTAAGACAATGGCATATAAATTCTAATCACCAGTTCCATGGTTATGGGAGAATCATCCTAGTCTATGATGAGGATCTTATAAAGGTGGAAGTTTTAGAAGCAAGTGAGCAATTCATGCATACAAAAATTACATTCAAAATTGAGCACATTTCAGTGTTGGCTACCTTTGTCTATGGTCATAATACTACATTTGAAAGAAGGGACCTATGGAATGATTAAGAAGACTAAAGGGAACAGCTAATGGCCCATGGATCATAAGTGGAGATTTCAACTCCACTATTTATCAATCTGAAGCTGAAGAGAATTGTAACCTACTCAACTACAATACGAATTTGCTTGACTGCACCAAAGCTGTGCAAATTTCTAACTTAAAATACAAGGGTCATAGATTTACTTGGAGCAACAAGCAAATTTCTAATTGGCTGATCAGAAAGAAGCCAGATAGGGCCATGGTAAATGTGAAGTGGTTAACAACTTTTTTGAGCAGTAAAGTTATGTTTTTGGATCCAGGGTTTTCGATTCATACCCCTATCGAGGTGGACAAACTCTTCAAAAAGGTTTTTTTAAACAGCTTTTTAGGTTTAACAACTTCCTGACCACTATGGAAGGATTCCAATAAGCTATTATCAAAGGTTTGGAGTTATAAGTCACAGGTAATAAATAATTTATTTGCATGCAAAAAATTAAAGTGATAAAGCATGAACTAAAGAGATTAAATAGAAATAGGGGCGGAAGCACAGACCAAGGGATAGAAGCTGCTAGATCTCGACTCTCACTCATATAAAAATCATTGGCTGACAACCCCATTGATGAGTTTATCGTGAAGGAGGAGAAGGAGGCCCTAAAGCTCTACTTGCAAGTAGTAGATAACCACTACTCATTATTAAGACAACGGTCTAGAGTCAATTGGATTAAGGATGGAGACAGATGCACAAGTTTTTTCTTTAATACTATTAAGGTAAGAAGGAATGTGAATAGGATAACTTCGATTAAAATAGAATTAGGGGAGATCTTGTATGAGCAAACTGAAATAGCTCAAGATGTCTTGTCACACTTCCAAAAGCTTCTAGGAACTAAAGGAAATGCTAGCACAATCAGTGCAGATCTTAAAACGTTCATTTTAGTAAAAATTCCTAAAGATCATACGTATCTCTTAATCGGACAGGTCACAAATCAAGAGATAGAGGCAGTGTTTAAAATGAAGGGTTCGAAAGCCCCAAGACCGGATGGTTTGAATGGGTTCTTCTATTAGAAAACTTGGAATTTAATAGGGAAGATTACGAGAGAAGCAGTGCATGAATTCTTCAAAAATGGAGTACTCCTAAAAGATATTAATAAGACCTTGTGTTTTATTCCTAAAAGACATAACACTTCTAAATGGAGCGATTTCAGGCCTATCTCATGCATTAATTTCTGTTACAAGATTATAGCTAAAATCCTAGCAAATAGATTGAAATCGGTGCTACACTACATCATTAGTGAAAACCAAGGAGCTTTCTTAAGCAAGCGGAATATTGGAGATAATATTCTAATATTGCAGGAACTTTTGAAAGGATACATTAGAAGAAAATCCCCTAAGAACTGAAAAGTGGATCTCCAGAAAGCTTTTGATAGTGTCAGTTGGAGGTTTTTACCGCAAAACTATGGGTGTTATGAGATTCCCCCAGACATTCATTAATTGGATTAAAGAGTGTATCGCTACGGTTTCCTTTAGGATTATGATCAATGGTTGTCCCACTGAGATTTTTAAAGGCAAAAAAGGACTTAGGCAAGGGAATCCTCTTTCCCCTACCTATTTCTAATTCACTTGATAGTTCTTACCCTTATGCTGAGATACAAGATCTCCCCAAATCCAGATCTCAAGTTCCATACCAAGTGTCAACCAAAAGCTACAGGAGGATTAGGGTTGGAGTCAATTGGAAGAAGCAACAAGTGCTTATTGTTGAAAAGGTTATGGAGAATTCTGAGTGAAAGGAATCATTATGGATTAAATAGGTGCATAGCTATATTTTAAAGGGTGGTAGTCTATGGACTATTAAACTGAAAGACAACTTCTCATGGTTCTTTAAATAAATTATTAGATTGGGGGATGAAGTTCAACACCAAATCACTTGTAGGATAAAGGGAGGGGATCAAATTTCACAATGGTATGACAATTGGATAAGCAAAGGAGAACTAATTCACAATCCGATAGCTAGTGAGATTCTAGATAGATTCCCAAAAAAAGCTAAAATCCAAGAATTAGTTGCAGATGAAAACTGGAACCTTTCCCAAGAGGAGATTAGATCTCTTTCAATACCACAATATAGACTCAAGGAGGAGAGGATACATATCTATGGAAGGGGTTAGCTGCTTCGGACATCACAAATAGATAAGCTAAATAACTAAGGTATAGGACGAACATAAGAATTGGTTGATGTAAACTGATCTAGAGTAACACTATCAAGCTTAATGCTGGCTTCCTGTGTTGGTTAGTAATGAAGGACAGACTTAGCAATATGAAAAGACTAAAATTCCTCTCCTCCTCTAAAAGATGCATCCTTTGCAACCCAGAGGAAGAAAACAAAGACCACCTATTTTTTATATGTGAATTCTCTAACAGAGTATGGTGTCAAATTTCCTCTTTGTGTTTTCTTAACTGCTATCAAAGAAATCTGAATGGTATAATCCACGAGATATTACTGAACCATACATCTAAACATGACAAGGATGTTTACATGTTTGCCATAACAACATGCATTCAGGAGATCTGGAGGGAGAGAATTAACATAAGGTTTGTAAAAAGGGCCAGAGGCATACATTCAATCACATATATCATCTCTAGCAGTATCAGAGAACAATTGGTCATAAGCCAGGTGGAGAAGAAAAGCAGTGAGAGATTAGTAACTTCTTGGAGACTCTAACAAATCTCCAAGAACACCCAGTACATCTTAGAACATTACTTCCGTACAACCACACACAAAACAGTTGCATGAATCTAAAGGGGGAGCAGTTACCTTTCGTGATCTCTCCTCTCTGAGGTCTTAATACCTTATCACCTACATCCTTCTCTGTTTCTGAAGTTTAGTACTCGCGCGATGAAAGATTAGCCAAATCTCAAAACCTATGGAAAACCCATCGAGTTGCCCCAATCAGAGAAGTTTGATTAAGGTCGAATGTGAAGAGGAAGAATCAAAGCTCAAACCATAAATCACTTACCTCCTTAATCGTCTAGAGAAAGAGTTGATGAAATCGTCGAGCCCTAATTTAGAAATTGCTGGGGTTCTTTAACGGGGGAAGTTTTAAGGTAACTCTAAGAATTTGTTTTGGGAAATTCAGAAAGGACTTTCACTTGATGTTGTTTGCCACACGTATGGATGTCAATAGCGGGTGGGCCGAGGCCCAACCTCAAAAAAGGTGGCCCACGTAGGTCGGGATGGCCCAGCCCGCCAATGGGCCGACTGGCCCGTGGTCGGCCCGTGGCCAGATGGGACAAAGGCGGGCCGGGTTATATTTTTTTAATATTAAAAAATACAAAATGACGCCGTTTTGTCATGCCGCAGGTGGGGCCGGCCCTGCCCGTGGCTCGAACGGGCCTACCATGGTTGGCCCGTGGCCTGCCAAACTTGGGCCAAAAACGGGCCGGGCGGGCTGGGCTGGAATTGACATCCCTAGCCACACGTGGAGCATATGCTTCTAGATATGATGTCGCGTGGCTTGTTTTTGTTATCTTTGTAGAAGGATAATTGTTGTACTAAATCCTTTTCCTTATTAATTCATTTTAATTTTTCAAAAAAACATGTTCTTTCATAATCCATACATAATATTATTTTGATCTCATTTCTTTATGAATTCATAATGCCTAAATATTATTGAACTATACATAATTCACACAACCAAATCCAACTTTCAAGCTCAAATTGTTTAATGCATATTTTTTAAACCATTCGCAATACACACATGATACAACCAAAATATAATGCAATTGCAATCTAGAGAAAAAACAAGCAACCTAAAACACTTAAAAAAATCAGACAATTTGCTAGTTTGCAGCCAAGTTAATTCGGGTCAGGTTGAGTCAGGATAGGTCGAGTTAAGTCAGGTTACGTCAATTGAATTTCAACCAAATGCAGATGAATCTAAAATTCTAGATTCTAGATTTTGCAAGCAGTGATGGTGGAGACAAACAATGACCAACAAGTAATGGAGATTGGAGATGAGTGACAAGCAGTGATGGTTTAGTCCAGTCCCAACGAGCAGCAACAACAAATGAGCGAGGAGTCGAAGACAATCCTGCATTGGAGGAAGTGTGAGGACAAGGAGTGAGAGCAAAAGACATGCATGGGTCAATGGTGGTTGATTGGGAGTGGGAGTGGGAGTGGGAGTGGGAGTGGGAGCAAGGGGCGGTGACGTTGAGTCACTGTGAAGAAGAGTAAAGACTCTTAAGGTTTAGTTTTTTTTTTCATTTTGGACCCAAACTTTTTTAAAATTTGTTATTTAGTCCCCAAAAATCTCAGTATTTCGAACACCTATTAGTATCAGATGGTACTAGTCAATACCGACCAATATCGATAACTAGTATGGTACCAACATTTTGGCTACCTGTACTGGCTAGTAAGTAATGGTACATATAACAATGGTTATGTCGTACGATGTCATGTGACACATTAGGAATTCTACAAATAATAACAAAATAAATTCGTGTCAATTCAATACTGACATCACACATAGCAAAGGGAAATATAACTCCTTCGACATTTCCATCTATTTAGAGTTTATATTGAGCATTTTGCAAATGTCAAGATTCATTTTGAATACTCCAAAATGTTAGGGTTTAACTTATATTTTGATAAAAAGGTTAGAGTTAGATATATTTTTGTCACAATTCTAAATATAATTTAAGAATATAATTTGTATACAAAAACCAGTAGAAGAGAAAAAATATTTTAATTAGCTTGAATCTGATTGTAAAATTTGAAAAATTTTAGAGTTGGTCTAAAATATTTAATAAATAAAGAATAATATTAGACATTAGATTAATTATAATTTCATTTAAAATTAAATATTATTATAAATAGGCGTAAGTTATGCAAAAGATGTACTATTTTCTAAATTAATTATAGAGTTTTTATCAATTTGCTGTTGTAAATAATGTTAAAAATTGGATACTTGTACAAATATAGTGATTTTTAATATCTAATTTTAGAAATTGATTTCATGAGAGATTTGCTTTATGATTAATAAATTATTATGTTTATGAAATAAACATGTTATATGAATTAAAGTAATTTTGGTTTAAAGAAATTAAAAAAAGATTATTCATTCCAGGTGAAGATTACGTACTAATTTCCCAACATTCGAATCTAGTCGTATAAAGTTGTTTGTCATAGTGTAGAAATATCTGCGTAAAGAAAAGAGAATGAAAAATCAGTTAGAAAAAGAGACTTTGAGGCATATTGGACACTTTGCTTAAGGTTTTATTTGCTCCCACTTACTAAGAGTTTGGCTGTGAATTATCTTCTAGATCTACTCCACAATAAAATATTCTAATTGAAAATGTTATTTGGATTAGTCAAGAAGAAGTTATGGCATTCCTCTACACATTAGGGCTTTATATAATTGGAGGAACACCTTTCCTCAAATACAACCGTCAGCGCTAGGATTCAGGAGAGGTAGTTAACATCAAACGTTGTAATGGAATTGAAAATTTGAGATTGAAGCTCTTCTTTTTCATATGCTACTATTAACTACTATATATATACATGCATTATCAGATCAAAATAACTGTTGTATACAACTAACTGAATGAACTGGTAAATGTCTAAACTGATGGTTAACTTGGCTAAGAATCTGCTTCTCAGAAAATCTCAAGTGCTGGAAACTAAAGCTATATATAGAACTCATGACATGTAATTTGGCATATCAGAGTGGAAGCTGGATGCGTAAAAACTTAAACAGGTGTGCACCTCGGGGAGTAACAGACGAACTTATTCCTGGCTTTCAACTTGCTCTGCCACTGTCCTGAGATCAGCTGCTTCCTTTGAAACTCGAGCCTCAAATCCGTCCATAACTATCTGATCATCTCGGCAATCAGGAGAGCAAAATGCACCTAAGCAACTGAGTCGGGAGAAATTTCACTGCGTTAGTCTCTGATTTGTTTCTGTGGATATTCGGTCAATCAAATAACCCTTTTGAACCAAACTCAAGTAAAAAATAAGAAATATATTTAAAAAAAGTTTAAAATTAACATGTACTTCAACAAAATAAAAACAAAAATTAAATGCGTACGAATCTAAAAAAGAGAATTACATGAAATTATATATAAATGTATGACATTCTATACGAAGAAGCAGTTGTAAATTAGATCAGTCTTGCAGTCAAAATACCAGATGGACAGGTCTTCACAAAATTAGAGCATTTTATTCAATTCTTTGGACCCAATGGAAAAAGAAAACGAAAGAATCAATCAGGTTAAGAACTTGGTATATGTACTTATATTGATACACGTAAAGATCCTTGTCCTCGTGCAACTTTTTCTTGCACAAGAAACAGCTTCTCAGAAACCCCTCAATCCCTTGTCCAGACTGCTGCTGCTTCTTCTTCTTCTTCTTTAACGTCCATGAATTATTGTTCTTCTTCTCCTTCTCCTTCTCAGGCGACCCTATCGTGAATGTGCACAAGTGAGCATTAGGGTTCTTTACAGGCACGGCTTTTTTAACTGGCTTTTCAACATTTACTGCAGCATGTCTTTTTCTTTGGAAGTATGCAACTGGAGGTTCTTCATTAATGTGATTGACGGCCCCAATCTCACCCCGACTCCATGATTGCAAAATGCGAGGTCGCCGAACCATTGGAGAACACTCAGAGGGGCTTCTTACCAATAAAATATTCAACTTTCAAGCTATTAAAAGCTCTAAACCAAACCTATTATCTGGCTAACTACGATTCGATAGATCCAGAAAAAGCAATAATGCGAATTCAATGTTGTTTCTCGAGGAAGAACAAAATAGTGCTTGGAAGAGAGGTTTATGGTCAAGATCTTTCGTAATAATCATTTTTTCCAATTAATTGGGAGTTTCTAACTGATTCGCGCCTTAAACAGTTACATAATTATATGATTAGTATAACAACAGAAATTGGAATCTTAATTTCAGATGAAGTCTATTTGCGTATTATTCATTGAAATACGTCTTTACAGACATGTCCCATTGTAAACGAGCAATTAATTACGTATTGGCTTGTGAACTAAGGCACAATGCAACAAAGTTAACCTTTTGCTATGAAAAAAATCATAGCTAAAGGTGAAAAAAAATCATAGCTAAAGTTATAAAAATCATCACTAATAGTTATTGGCGCCAATTTAGTTTGATCCTCCAAAACATCATTAAATCTCTGCATACGTGAAAACTATATGCGACATTTTTGGTAATCGTCGCTCATAGTTTTTGGCTACGCATTGAAGAATCGTTGCCAATAGGTTTGGTTACGCATATTTTTCATAGCTAAAACTATTAGTTGTATTTCCACAATTGGAGTCAAAATTTTTAGCTATATTTTTGGAAACGTATATAAATATAATTAGCTACGTTTCCAAAAATGTGATTAAATATTTTTAGCTACGTTTTATAAAATTTAGTCGTTGTAACTAATTTTTATAGACTTTGCAAGCTTTGATCTTTTGGTTGTGGTTATAAATTCTAGTGTTTTTAATCCAAATTTGAATTAATTGAGTGAAAATGGCTATGAATTTTACATGAAAGGAAAGGGTGTGACTAAGGTGTCACCACCGTGACAAGAGCCCTCACGGATATTCTTCTGAAATATAATTAATATTACGTGTAACGCATGTAGTTTTTTCTTGACAACATAAAAACTTAAACTTAGACTCTCAGATATATAGAAAGAAAAAGAGGCTAAACTTAGAGGCGGAGAAGAAAAATGGGGAGCAGTCAGTGGTGAAGAAGAAGAGAAAAAACAGATAGAGAGAAGGCAAAGCTAAAACCAATGGGAGCATCTGTTCTTCTAGGTGATAGTGAACAAAGATAGAGAGCGAGAGCCAAAGCTAGGGAGTCACCAACATCCTCATCCAAAAATTGATTTTTTTGCTCTTTCGATTTTATTTATGTTGCATTATGGAACTCCTTTTATCTTTTGTCTATTAAACCTGTTTCTTTGTTAGAAGTTGATAGTCCATTTCGGTTCTTACTCTATTTATTACTTTAATACCTTTCTATTACTATTAACTGTGGCATTGAAGTATATGAAGATGATGAACTTTGTTTATTCCATGATGGGCTGACTACTAAATCTTGAGAATTAATGTAGCTAATTTAGTCGATTATGTGTGATGAGGGGACTATTTAGTTGTCTTATTATTTGCTATAGTTTCTAAGTTTATTGGATGTAATAGTGTGGCCAATTTTTTCATCATTTTGGTATTAAATAAAGGATTGAGATAAGAAGTTTAATATTAGAACGAGAAACTATGGATGCTTAAGTTATGAATTAGAAATATGTTAACTTAAGTGGGAAATTCTTAGTTAGGTTTACGTTATTGATTTAGATGATAAACTTGTTGAATACGAAAGTTAGATTTAGTTTATTATCTAAATTGATTTTAGAACCCAATTGGTAATTTTAGCAAGATAATTATTTAATTAATTCCCCTTAGTCTCGCATCAGAGATGAATTAGAGAAGTTAATTTCTCAAGAGTTTTCCACACCGGTTGATCAAATTGTTTTTGCTTCCAATTAAATCCATTTATTTTTAGTCTAATTGTGTAATTTTTATTAAAAGCCTTACTCAATAAATTGATATAGAATGTTTAGGATTGCATTTATTTTCATTTTTTCAAAGTTATTTTGAGTGAAACAATTTCAGCTCCTTGAGAAGACGACCCTGGGTATTCAACTACAATTACCTCATATACTTACGAGTAGAATAGCCTAGGTTTTTAGAGCTCATTTTGGCACGGCAGTAATTAATTTTTTTTAGCTACATTTTAAGCAAATGTTGTACTATTTTGGAATTAATTATCTGTTATATTTTAATCCCTATTATTGTATATAATGTATCGATATATTTTTATTCTTAATTTATCATTAAAAATTTTTACAAAAATAGTTGATAATTTGAAACATTGTATATAAAAGATATAATATCACTAAATTTCTTCGTATACAAGATTTTAATTACAACTTCAACAATTCTTACATACAAATTGATAAATACATAAACCAGTTTATAAATTATAAATGCTGAGATTACAGTAAATTACAACATATCGATGAACTTGTAATAATCCAAAAGGCTTAGTGAAAATATAGTTAAAATATTGTGATAATTGAAAAAATATTTTTAATTAAGTAAACATCACATAACTTTACCATTTACAACATAATTACTTTGTCATTGCATCTTCATCAATTCTGTAATACGAGAAAAATTATTAAATTTAAATTATAACACTAACAAGAATTAAAAGAAAAAAGTATAAGAGATGTAGTTAATATCATTCACTTTCATTTTCATTGCTATTATAATCTAGGCCAAGTATTTTTTTTTTGAATAACTTATCATGCTTGGCTAACTTTTTTTGATTATGTTATGATTCAACCTTAAGCATCTTGTTTTCCTCTTGAAGTTATTGAATGAATGTTTTACTTGATGAGGTTGAAACATCTGTTTTAGGGCCAAAGCCAAGACCTTTGATATAACCATTAGTATATATCTTGCTTGAATTGATTATGATTTGTTGAAAGCTAGGTTAATAGATTAAACACCTATTATTCTTAAGATATTAAGTGAAGAATCGAAAGATGAAACTTGATATTGGAACTAAATAATCAATTACCCTAAGAATGAATTAGAAATATAAGTTCTAGGGATTGCTTAATTCATAACTTCGAATGGTTGGTAATCATTAGTTTATGAATGTGAGAACTGTTAAATTGATAGTTGTTAATTTGATTGAACAAAGAATAAAGTTGTAGATTATGTTAATGGGAAGTTTAAGAATTTAGGCTTGAAATTTGATCAAAGTGTAAACGTAGGTTATTTTTGAAAAGTTATATCAATTATGTGCACTTCATTCTTTTTGTTTAATTTCATAATGTCATAACCTCTACACCTTCTTGAATTTGATTCTTTAATTTCTTATTTTTAATTAAGTTATTACAATTAACAACTTCCTTGTAAGACGACTTTAGGGTGTCCACCATATAGTACGACAACCTCGTATACTTGCAGGTGACGAATTTAGGCAGTTTTAAATAGAACACAATAGATAATTTGAGTAATAAAATTAAATGGGACAAATTATTAATTTTACTTATGTTATGTATAAGGAAATAACACTTGAATTTTATTACTCTATAATTTGAGTTGCAGGAGATGACTAAATTTTGGTTTCGATTGTGGGGTCAACCATATAATTCAAATTATGATATTATGGAAGAAAATGGTGGATTTCCTAAAATGAACATAATTGAAAAACATGATAATTTTGTGTTAAGCGATATTGAAAACAATTAATAGTGTTAGATAATTTTGATGTTCGAAATGCCTATTATAATGTCATTCTTACTCCTGAGCATCTATTACTGCATAAGTTTATGTGCCATACTGTTTTTTATAAATAAAAAAGTAATAGAAGTTCTGTTAAAGAATTATTCATTCTATAGTGCATGAACAATAATGTCAAATTTTGTACAACCATCCACATTTTTAATATTATAGCTATTGCTCTTAAAAAGAAAAGCAGTTATCTTAGCATGAGATATCTTGTCACCACACTTGCTAATTATTATGGTGTAGATGTTGAAGGACTAACAACTTTTTTTGCCTGAGTTTTCTAGTCACACTCACTTAAGGCTAGCTGATATCTTGGAGGTTCATCACATAGACCTTTAGGATATTAGTTCCAAAACTCATGTGAAATACAAGATAAGATAAGCGAGTTCAAGTTCTGTACCAACACAACAAACTGAGGTATTAACGAGTGAAGAAATGGAAGATGATGAAGAGGAAGATTAGGAGAAGGTCTTCAATTTGGCCTCCAAAACAACAAGCTTCTGAAGAAGATGGTGTAAGAACAACAAAGACAGTGGCGAGATATTAAGAAGATTTTTAAGTACTTTGCTTAAGGTATTCAAATTTCTTCACCTACACTTTCACCACCTCAATCTTCATAAGTGGTTTCATGCTCTAAACTTTTATTTGTTAATTATTTTATTTTATATGTGTTGTGTGTTTTCTCACATTGAGAATAATATGTTGTCTAAGTGTGGGGAGGTTTGTGCATTAACATATCATATATGTTTGAATTTTGCACATCATATTGTGTTAGTTTTTATTAGACTGACGTTTTGTGAACATTTTGTTGCATATGTATGAATTGTGTCAATGTGTCAATGGTAAGAATTTGATGGAATTATGTTAGCCTTGAATATGGTTATTTAAATTGTAAAGGTATATAAGTATCGTTGGATGAATATACATGTTAATTAGGATATGACACCTATTTTGTTCACTTTAGGAAATTTGTTGTATACATTTATAATTAGGAGTCAATTGAATTGGTTAGCATTACCAATAACCTTTCATGAGAATAATTGACTGAAAAGAAATAAGGGAGGCTAAGAAATTAAAGAAAATAAAAGAAAAATGCTCCTCCTTTTTGAAAAATAATTGGGCTAAGAATAGAGCTGGCAGCTAGTTAAGAATGTGATATAGCTTAATAACAAGGGGCATTCACAAAAAATGTTTGCCCTTGCATCAAAAGGCTAGAATGACATTCTAAGCAAACTAAATAATAAAATACCTAGCTTAGTTAAGTAATCAGAGGACATTCATGACAAGGTATTTACCTTCTCGTCAAAAGATAGGTTAACATTAAAGAAAATAAAAAATTGGTATTTTGATGAATAAAACCTACTGATCCTTAAAAATAGAAAAAATTTTCCTGAAAGGATACTTAGTGGTAGTTGCATGTTTGATTGATTACTAATTATAAATGTATATGCACAAGTGCCTTAGGTGTATGAATAGGGTAGTAATATTTTGATTAATATGTATATTCAATTCAAAGTGCTTAAGAGTGAAAAGCATAGGTTAGTATGATGGCACCATTTGAATGATTAATCTTTGTGGTTAAATTGATTCCATAAAATTTGATGCCATTTGCTCATTATTACATGTTACATAAACGTGTGATTATGTTTTTTTGTGTTTGGTTATTTGTTTAAGTTTTTCTTCACTTGAGGACAAGCAAGAGTTTAAGTATGGGGATGTTGATAGGTGTAGATTATACTATGTTTTCCTAGGTGTTTTAGTGTGTTCTAGGTGTTTATTAGTTGATTATCGTATGTATAGGTTTAGAATTTTTTATTGTGAGTGTTTGTTTATATTCTAAGTGTTTATGTGGTTTAGAGCATGATTTCAATCTTAATTTTATGTTTCTTGAGGTATTTGATGTGTTTAGGAGTGATGGAATTTAGATAATTGAAGATCAAGAAAAGCAGGCGTGAATGGGGTTGTATGGGCAGGGTCATGATTATGACTCCTATGTCACAGTTGTGACAAGGAAGAATTTTCCAAGGTCATGATCATGATAGAGACTTCTCAGGCACGAGTTTTTTCATCTATTTTAGGGTTTGAGGGCTTTTTTGGAACCGAGAAAAGTGGAAAAATCCTAGTTACACCCCCAAGACCCTAATACACTATTAAAAGATGAAAAACAACACAAAAAATGCAATAGCCAATATTAAAAAGTGGATCAAACAAGGGAGATCAAGAAGAACATTAAAAAATTCCAACTTTCCAGGCCAGCACCTAAATAGAGTTTTTCTTCTTTTCCTCTTGTTATTTCATCAATCTTGATGCGTAAACTGAATTCCAAGATGTTTAATATGATAATGAGATTCTAAATTTCATACTAGAATTTGTTCTATAATTATTTTGTGACTTTGATTATTATTGATTTCAATACATATTATGGTGTTTATGATAATTGTGCATGCTTATACTTGACAATAAATCGAGAGAGTGAGTCAAAAGTAATAAGATTAGACTATGCAATGAAAGTTGGTAGCCTAATAGTTCTGTAATTATTAAATTAACAATTATTTAAGAGAGATTTTGTGAGAGAAATTAATTATCCAATAGTAGCTTCAGATCTAATTGAATAAGTTAGGGATAGGTTTGTGAATTGAGAGATTGCAAAGCTAGAACTTTCTAATTCAATTAGGGTTAATTGATTAGGTCTTGAGAGAGAGAAATCAATACTTTAAGAAATATAGGATCAATCACATAATTAAATGAACAATAGTTAAAGAAACAAAAGAAGGAAAGAATAAGTCCTAAGTATTCAATCTTGATCTACCCAAAAATTAATTGGCAACTCACTGCTTTATGATTATTTACTTTGTTTTATTATTTGTTTCAATTATTTCTATTTACTTTTATTAAATTCACATTATGAGCACCTTAGACAAAGTTAAGTTCAAATTGTTTTTTATCTATGATCCTCATGGGAATGATAACCTTATAGACTACAAGATATGATTAGTATACTTGTGGTGTATTGAAGGTGTTATTAGATATAAAACTTGCTTAACAAAGACACATTTAGGAATGGTCCTTAGTTTTACAAAAAGAATGGACTATTTTGAGCAATACTCCTCTAATCCTAATGTAAAAGTGATTCTGGCTTTTGAGCCTACACAATTTAAGCTCATTAGTTGTTATTCTGGTCAATATATACATTGTGAGATATTGATGATTCAAGCAAGCAGGAAGCTAGCTATTATTATAGTCTATGTAGGAAAAAGGGAATATCAATGTAGAAAATTATGGAATGAGTTATATGCACTTGCACCTAGGATTCCAACTCCCTAGTTAGTAGCAAGAGATTTCTTAGATAGAAAGCAACATAATCATTCCAAAGCTAGATACCATATGATAATTGACCTAAATTTTAGGCTGGGACTGATGGATCTTAGGTTCACAAGGGCTCTTTACACTTAGTTTATCAAACAAATTAGGGATAAGTTTATGAGAAGGAAACTGGACATATAACTTGTAAATGATTTATGGCTTAAAGAATTTCTACATAGTTATGCTCACTTAGAATATTTTTTGATATCTGGTCATTTTATGATAAATATTATGATTGATCAAGTTCACCAAAAGAGAAAAGGTCCCTTTATATTCTTCAATTCCATACTAAAACACCCTCTTTTGAATCAAACAATTGGCAAAGTGTTAAACTATATTGATAGTGGAACTAATACTCAAAGGCTGATAAAGCTCTTAAAGGATATCAAAGAGGAGTGTAAATTATTACAAGGAAACAATAGATATCCCAATTTCAACTTCATTGCGAACTAAAGAATGAACAAAGTTCTATAAATGTTGTTGGCCTACTAAGCTAACTTGAAGCATGATAACTTTTAGTGATCATGTGATAATTCTTTGCATAATTGTGTTGCAAAATCTTTAGGTTTGTGTTATAAGTCAAATTAGTGTATCTTGCTTTTCCTATTGTCAAGTTTAATGGTGTTAGATTGATTGAATTGACGATTGTTTACAATTTCACCTATTTGGATCAAATTGTAGTATAAGAACTTGTATATACTTGTCACCATCATTTCCTTTAAAGATTTGATACAATGCAAATAAGTTGTAAGCGTTAGAAAATTAATTGTGATTAAATTACAAATACATGAAAAAAAAGATATTTAATAATTTCTCAATCGAATCTGTTTAATTTAATAACTTGAAAATACAAATTATAAATAAAATGGTTGAAAAGTACATGATTTAGATTCTTACATAAAATTTTCTTATTGAACTGCCAATAATAACTTGTTCACATATTCAACTTCTAACAATAGTATCCATAAAGTAGATAAAAATAACTTAGCACTTTTGAGGAAAGGGAGGAGTGCTAGCTCTCTAATACATTCCTCCTATTTAAGGAAAAAGACAAAAGAGTTTCATTCTTATTAAAATTAAACTTTTTAATTATAATCAAAGTTGAAACTCTAATTATATTTTAAATTTAATTATCATAAAATTCTATTTTTATTTATGATGTTTCATTGATTATTTATTTTTCCAAAATTCAAATATAATTATCCTTAACATATTCCAATTTCTCAATAGACAAATAAGAAAATTTCAATAATTTATATAAATTTCTTGCCATGTAAAATATTTAAACTATAATTTAAATTAAAAATAAAATATATTCTTATATTATTGAAAATATTATTTTATGTATGCTGTGTTGGCCCCGAATTTTTTTATTTATTTAAGCATGATTTAAGTGAATTATGAGGTTTTGATAAATTAAGTTTTTGGAGTTAATTATTATGTTAATGTTAGTAGGATTTTTATTATATGGTTCAGTTGTATTAAAGTAGTAAGAAGGTTGAAGGATATTTTTGGAAGATCACTTAAGGTTAAAAGAGCATAAGCTTATAAGGAAGGGTAAAATGGACTTTTTGAGCTCACTAAGGGTAGAATTGGAAGAGTGAAAAGTGTGTCTTGTGCCTTAAATGAACAAAAAGGTGATTTGAAGAGAAAGAAGAAGAAAAAAATGTGAAAGAGAAGAGAAGTGAGAGAGTTTTGACCATTAGAGAGAAAAGGAAGAAGCAAGTTAGGGTTTCCGATTTTCTTAGTTTTTAAGAGTGATTTTGAGAGTGTTCAAGAAGAGAAAAAGAAAGAGGAAGATTAGAGCTTCCATTTGAGCCAAGAGACTCAATAATTGGTGAAGATGTAAGGTAAGCTTATGTTTAAACTTTTGGATTTTTGGAGGAGTTTTGGTTCATGAAGCTTAAGAAATGCATGGGTTTAAGTATTATAGGATCAATTTTAGTGTATATATTTCTTTGAGTTCTCAATTGGAAGTCCTATTGAATTGGGATTTTTTCCAATATTGAAGGAAATCAAGAGGAAAGGCAAGAGGAGCAAGAAGAGAGGCATCTTTGAGCAACTGTTAAGCAAGGAATTCAAGGTGGGTTACATTTTTATAATTGAATAATAAGCCATTAATGTTTCTTCCAAATCAAGAAAGTAAACGTTTTTCAATTGTATTATAAATGTGCATTTATTGCTATTTGAATGCTTTGAGAAAGTGCTATGTGTTTGGTGTGTGAATATTGTGTGGATGATTTATGAAAAGAATGCGAAAATAAATCTTTTTTGAAATAAATAAATTAATATGTTTATGAAATCACTTTCTGAAAAAAGTGTCATTTTGGGCAACAAGTTTACAAGTTATGAAATACATGTTATATGGGTTTGGTCTGGTCCATTCTGTATGTCAAGTGTACTCTGACTAAAAGCTTCTCCTGCCTGCCCGCAAATGGCATGGAGCTCCTTTAGGGACTCCCTCATGTTTACGACTACGCAAAAATTACTATGTGGGATTGTGTTAGTTTGTTCTGTTCATAACTACACAGGACCATTTCATGGGAATGTGTTAGCTCGTTCTGTTTATGGTCCTCCCAAACTATTTTGATGTGCTTATATGTTGACAAGTTTATTGAATGCATGATTTGGGTTGTTTATAAAGTGTTTGATAAATTAAGAATTTAGAAATATGTGTTTCATGATGCATTATGAATTTTTCAATGGTTTTGCTTGTTACCCGTAATAAAATTGTTACCCATGAGCTTTAAGCTCCCCCCCCCCCCTCTTCTATCCTATCTTCAGGTGATGAGTAAGAAATCAAGTGATCGAGCATAAGGGCATTACTCCGGATTATGCTTATTTTGTAATTTAAGTTAGTTTTCATAAAACAAGGCTTTAGTTGCATTTTGAGCAAATTCTACTTTATGTAAATTACGTATTTTTGGACAATGACGTATTGTGGCTTGAGATGCCCATTAAAGCTTTGTAAAACTCTTATCTTGTGATGATAATGAAATACAATTATGTTTTTATTCATGACTCTCAAAGTTTGTAGATTGAATTTTCAAGCATTCGAAAGGGTAAAATTTTGTGTTCTGACTTCTAGGGCAAATCTGTATTGATCTAGGCTGAATTAGATAAAGTTGTCTTCTTAGAAGTTGTAAATCTTTTTCTTAGCTTTCCCGCGATATAAAGTTTGAAATTTTTTAGACTTCGGAAGCAAAAGATATGGTCATTAGAAGAAGCATAGGCACCAGACGAAGAGTCAGACAAAGCATAAGCATCAGACCGAAGCGTCAGACGAAGCGAGGCACTAGATGAAGCATCAGATGAAGTGCCAGACAAAGCATAAGCACCAGACAATGCACCAGATGAATCACCAAATGAAGCGTCAGACGAAGCGAGGCACCAGACGAATCACTAGACGAAGCATCAGATGAAGCATAGGTACCAGATGATGCACTAGACGAATCACCAGATGAAGTGTCAAACGAAGCAAGGCACCAGACCAAGCGCCAGAAAAAGCATAGGTACCAGACAAAGTGCCAGACAAAGCATAGGCACCAGATGAAGCGCCAGCAAAGCAGTTTTGACCCTCTAGATGGAAAATTTTTTCTTCAAGGTCTTCATGAAAGTTGTAGATCTTGAAGCCCTTTTCAAAACCGTCCTAAAATGACCACAATCCAATATCTCTAGTGAAAGTTATGCCAATTGTCCCAAGATAGGTACAATATGATTGAAGACATAATGGTGGTTGACTCTTTTGGCAATAACTTCATCGTCTTACTTCCAAATAAAGTGATTATTGAACCAATAGATTCCTAACCCATTTTTCTATCCCTCATAATAAAATGGGTAGCCTTTGGTGTTGATTTGAAAAATATTAATGGAAAGAAAGTGAGGGAATTGATTGGAGGAGCATGACTTATTTATGAGCATACTTTGGCTTTTAAGCATATCTTGATCTGTATAATAGGAAACTTTTGGGATGTTATAAGAATGAAGATGAACCGATGATGGCTAATGAGAGTTCATGGAAATAACCCTACAAGGTAATACACACGCTCATGTTTGATGACTTTCGGATAGTTGGGCTCCAGAAACGGGTTCCAGCATGCTGGAAGATAATGCTCTAATTTCCAACACAAAATCCTGCGTATTTCTTTCTTATATTTAAATTTAAATTTAATTCTATTATTTGTTTATGACATTCAAATGAAAATTTACTTCATTATCTAGTTTTCATATTTTCAAATATAATTATTCTTAATATAATATAACCTCATTTCTTAATACAGAAAGAAGAAAATTTTGAACAAATTTTTTTTAAGTTATTCATGCAATCTCAAATATTTAACCTATAATTTCAAATCAAAAAGTAAAAATGTATTCATATACTTGCTCAAAATATCATTTTATGTACTAAGTTCCTATACACACTCACATGTATTTCTTGCCTGTGCTTAAATTTTTGTTTTGCAATACTTTACCATTATTTGAATGAAACCATAAAAGACTCTCCGAACACTCTCAAAATGTTCATGAAATTACCAAACCAGCTTGGATATTACTTCGCGTGCACCTGCGTCTCCACCCTCACTATCATTGTCTAGTTTAGTTCCTCTTTTTGTAGCTTTGGGCTTTTTTAGTTCCTCTTTCTCTAGCTTTGCATTTTTCTTTCTCTCTGAAATTAAAGGAATTGTACAACCTCTGTTATTTTCTTTACCATCATCAAGTTACACAATCACTACGCTTGTATTCTGTAGGAATATTGGAGAAAAGAAAAGACCTATTGCACAATGCACACACACTGTTACTCTATCTTGTAGCGATCCAACTATTACTCTATCTTATAGCGACCCAAGTGAATGTGTGTTTATGGCTGATACGTCTCATAGTTTCAATTTATGTTGTTTAATGCTTATCATATCAAAACTGCATCTGATTTTTTATTTGCAAATTTTAGTCAAAATATCTTCATTACCTCATTTTACTTGCAAAAACTAGGCATAAGTGCTAGTTATATGAAATATATCTATTTTATTTTATTTTGGCAAATTTTTAAATTGGAATATTTGTTATCATCTTGAATCCAAACACTAGTTGAATAATGTTATAGATAGAATAGAATTCTATCTTGTATAGAAGTTGATTTGGTGAAGGATTATGTGTCTTATATGGATGAAGAGCTTAAAGGTATCATTGTATTTTCATTACGTACATGAAGGGTTTCTGCTAAAAAATACGTGGTTGTTGTTTTGTGAAATACACACACATTAGACTTACGGTATAGGAAGTGCAGCGTGTGTATTATATGCAGTATGTGTTTTTGGTGCAATGGATATTAGTGAAAACATATACATATGGTAAATTGGGTGTAGTTGTGTGTAGAACCTACAGTTGATGTCCAAGAGAGTGGTGTGAGTGCTTTGAGTGGTTGGTGGGTTTTATGTAAAAGAGAAATAAAACTACGGCTGATTATTTTGGTGGTGTGTGTATTGGTGGGTTTTATGTAAAACAAAAATAAACCTACGACTGATTATTTTGGTAGGTGTGTGCGTGAGTATCTTTGGTAGGTGTGTGCAAAATGACCTACGGCTGTGAAGTTTGGGGTGTGTTTATGAAATATAAATGACCTACGACTGTAAAGTGAGTGTGTGCATGAGTGCCTTAGTGAAGTGCGTGTCTTGTTAGTTTCTATTTTGATATTGAATGTTGGAATAACACATGACTGGAAGGATCTTTATTCATGCATATATATAGGTGTGATTTCTATCTTAGAAGAGTCATGTTTCTGCCGTAATTATTTTGGGAATCACTTGGACTGAACCTTCATCTATTTGATGGGTTTTTGACTGGGATGATTTGACACTACGTATTTGTTCTGCTAGGTGTTACTTATTAACAAAGCAGTCGTAGTTTGATTCTGAAGCTGGCGCAGGTTATTCAAATATATTTCGAGAAGATGATAATAGGGAAGGCTCTTTTATCTCAAGTGTATTGTTGTTCTTTTCTTAGTTGATTAATTACTTGAGTTATTTTTTTATTAATTGTCGTTCATTCATTAAGTTGTTTAGAAAAATCCTCTGACGAGGTTAACACGAGTCGGTCGTATTATTGGTTGTGAAAATCTTTCATGGGTAGTGAAGACGAGGGATAGTGTCAAGGGGTGAGTGGTGTCAGCTCAATAAAGTCTTGGGTAAATCTATTGTACTTCGTGAAAGGATTAAGCTAGGTGAGGGCCCCGCAGATGTAGGCAAGGAGCCGAACTACATTACCAAATTTCTGGTGTCATCTGCTATTTTTCTTTTGATTTATTATTGCTTTTATTTATACTAGAGACGATCACGTAAAATTGGACAGTTTGTGAAACTACTACCCCTACTGTTTTTCAATTGGTATCAGAGCGGGTTACCGGTTCAGAACTTGGTAGCAAGTTGGTGCAGATCCTAGTTTGGCGAATATGGTTATAAGAGAAGGAGCATCAATTATCAGGCCACCGTTGTTGGACAGTTCCAATTATCCTGTATGGAAATCACAGATGAAGGTCTTTATTCAGGCACAGGGAACAAAAACATGGAACTCGGTGTATGACTGGACACATCCGATGATTACTAACGATAAGGGAGAGATAGTTCTAAAAGATCCATCTGAATGGACAAGAGCTAAAAAAGAGAGGGCACTTAGAAACTCACAAGCAATGCATGCAATTTTTAATGCTATTGATGAAGGACATTTCTCAATGATATCAGCCTGTGAATCGGCCAAAGAAGCATGAGATGCTTTGTAGACTATCATGAAGGATCCAAATCAGTGATAGCATCAAAATTACAGACGTTAGCTGTGAGGTTTAAAGAACTGAAGATGGATGAGAATGAGACCATTGGGGACTTTCATGAAAGATTACGAGATATAGCAAATCAGGTGCATCAACTCGGAAAGAAATATTTCAATCTAAAACTTGTCAAGAAGACGCTGAGATCACTGCCTTCAAGATTTATTCCAAAAATTGCAACAATAGAGGAGGCCCACGACATCAATGATCTGTCATTGGAGAAGGTAATTGGAATTCTTACAAATTTTGAAATGAATCTTTTAAGGGATAACCAAGAAAGAAGCAAAGGATTGACACTACAGGTAGAAACAAGAAAAGGTGTGAATGATACAGAAGATGAATCCGGTGAGAATGAAGATATGGAGCTATTAACATGAGAGTTCAGTAAGTGGTTAAAAAGAATGAA
Organism: Erythroxylum longipes; assembly: GCA_027563885.1. Classification (NCBI taxonomy): domain Eukaryota; kingdom Viridiplantae; phylum Streptophyta; class Magnoliopsida; order Malpighiales; family Erythroxylaceae; genus Erythroxylum; species Erythroxylum longipes. Next base: position 23,970,506 of record JAOQMS010000179.1, read on the forward strand.
AAAGGACAAACCTGAATTCAGACAACATGGTGGGAGTTCATCGAGTATCAACTTAAAGCAACAAGCCAAAGCTTAAAAGGGTGAAAGGAAGGTGAAGAGAATCCAATGTCATGAGTGTCAGGGCTTCGGGCACATTCATGTCGAATGTGCTAACATTTTGAAGAAGAGGAAAGGGAAATATTATAGAAGCACTTAGAGCAAGAATGGATCCAGAAGTGAGCATGGTAGTGAAGAAAAATGGCTAATGGTGATAAGTTAGTTGCTCTACATAGCAAAAGTCCAGTTACTTGCTTAACAGTAATTGAGAAGGAAGTAACTAAAGATGTAAAAGGGGGAAAAACGAAAAAATTCCAGAAAAACACAAACAACTCAGCTCAAGACCCAATATCAAATTATGACAGTGATGAAAGTGGCCTAGATGATAGAAATGAGAATATTTACAAGGCTTACAAAGCTATGTATGAAAGATAGGTGAATACGTATAGAAAGATCGAAAGATTGAAAGAAGAAAATCTCTTCATGAAGAATACTATCCAAGGGTTAGAAAATAATTTGAAGTTGGCATTAGATGAGCTTGGTAAAGCTAGAATGAAATTAGTAAGTACCGAAAAGGGATTCAGAATGTTAAATGGAGGCATAGAAAAACTAGAAAAGTTAATGGAAATCGGTAAGGTTAAAGGGGATCTTCAAGGCATTGGCTATAAAGGTGAGTGCTCCAAGATGAATGATGAGACAATTGATATAACCATATATGTCCAAGAAGAAACATCGAGGAAGAATCGAAGATTTGTTTCCACATGTCATTTTTGCGGAGTTATCGGGCACATAAGGCCAAAATGCTACAAGTTACTGCAAATGTTGTTTTAAAGAAGCCAAAACTGAAGGACCCTATATCCCTCATATAAATTTGAGAATCAGCCTTCAGTACTAAAATCCACTTAGGTAAAAAGGGTTAAGGACAAGCACAAAGATGTAGTGAAGGAAAAACAAAAAAGTGTTCAGATTCACAGTTAGTTACTGCTTTTGAAGAAACTGTTCAAATTGAGGATAAGTCGGTTACTTCAGATGAAGAAAATAATCAGAAAGTTGATGGCTGAGATAATGTGACGAGGAATAAGCCCAGATTTGAATTTTTTCGGGGGGCACAAGAACTGTGTGCTTTACATTTTTGAAGTATAATTTGATGTTATTTGTAAAAAAAGGAAAACGAAAGGTTAAAAAAAGATTTGTCTTCTTTGGTTCTTTAATTTTTATGTTGTCATTGTCATCTCATGGTTTTAGTAGTTTCCATTGTGACTTCTATTTAGCTCCACCGAAGATTTTTCAACTCTCTCATCAATATGGGTCTCTCTCTCGGGTATCTCTCTCTCTTTTGAAAACAACTCTCAGTATTTTTAATGGTGGTAAATCTTCATCTTGACGTGCATATGATTCTTCCGCTGCACCTACTGTTGATTTTTATGTTTCTTTATTCGTTGAGATTGATTGTGTTGAAGCCATTATTCGTTCTGACACTGTTGTCTCAAAAAGGAGTTATTAGATTGTTTTTTGTGACTGTTTCGCTCAAGGGTTGATTTCAAGGAACATGTGTGACTATTTGTCTTACTTTTTGGCATCTTTTGTCCCAAAGGGGAGAAATTTGGATATACATATGTTACTATAGATGTTCTTTAGAACTTGATGTTGCATTAAGGAGGAGTTCTTGAATTATGGTTTGAATTTCTATATGCCTAATTATGTGATTTAGGGGGAGCTTCGGATTTGTGACAAATATGCCAAAAAGGGAGATATTGTTAAATATATGTTAAATATATCTACTTTATTTTATTTTGGCATTTTTTTAAATTGGCATAATTTTTAACATCTTGAATTCAAACACTAGTTCGATAATGTTATAGATAGAATAGAATTCTATCTTGTATAGAAGTTGATTTGGAGAAGGATTATGTGTCTTACGTGGATGAAGAGCTTAAGGGTATCATTGTATTTTCACAGGGTACATGAAGGGTTTTCTGCTAAAAGTACGTGGTTGATGTTTTATGAAATACACACACATTAGACTTACGGTATAGGAAGTGCAGTGTGTGTATTGTGTGCAGTATGTGTTTTTAGTGCAGTGGATATTAGTGAAAACATATACATACGGTAGATTGGGTGTAGTTGTGTGTGAAACCTACGGTTGATGCCCAAGAGAGTGGTGTGAGTGCTTTGAGTGGTTGGTGGGTTATATGTAAAAGAGAAATAAACCTACGGCTGATTATTTTGGTGGGTGTGTGTTGGTGGGTTTTATGTAAAAGAGAAATAAACCTACAACTGATTATTTTGTTGGGTATGTGCGTGAGTATCTTTGGTGGGTATATGCTAAATGACCTACGGCTATGAAGTTTGGGGTGTGTGTGTGAAATATACATGACCTACGGCTATGAAGTGAATGTGTGCGTGAGTGCCTTAGTGAAGTGCGTGTCTTGTTGTTAGTTTCTATTTTGATATTGAATGTTGGAATAACACACTACTGGAAGGATCTTTATTCATGCGTATATGTGGGTGTGATTTCTATCTTGGAAGAGTCACGTTTCTGCAATAATTATTTTGGGAATCACTTAGACTGAACCTTCATCTATTATAGGGGTTTTTGACTGGGAGGATTTGGCACCGCGTATATGTTCTGCTAGGTGTTACTTATTAACTGAACAGTCATAGTTTGATTCTGAAGCTGGCGCAAGTTATTCAGATATATTTTGGGAAGCTGATAATAGGGAAGGCTCTTTTATCTCAAATGTATTGTTGCTTTTTTCTTAGCTGATTAATCACTTGAGTTATTTTTTTATTAATTGTCATTCATTAAGTTGTTTAGAAAAATCCTCTGACGAGGTTAACAAGAGTCAGTCATGTTATTGGGTGTGAAAATCTGTAATAGGTAGTGAGGACGAGGGATAGTGTCAAGGAGTGAGTGGTGTCAGCTCAGTAAAGCCTTGGGTAAATCTATTGTATTTCGATAAAAGAATTAAGCTGGGTGAGGGCCCCACAGAAGTTGGCAAGGAGTGCCGAACTGTGTTACCAAATTTCTGGTGTCATCTGCTATTTTTCTTTTGATTGATTTTTGCTTTTATTTCTACGAGAGATGATCACGTAAAATCGGACAGTTTGCGAAACTATTACCCCTACGATTTTTCAATAAGAAATCAATTAGGAAATCTATGTTTATGTTTTCCACTACTTGGCAAAAGAATAAGTGATCATGGAAATAAAAAAAGAAATAAAATATAAAATTTTCTTAATTTAATTCGTAGGAGGATCCTCAAGGTCTTTCTTATTGATTTCTCAGCTATCTCTGACTATTGTTTCTCCATTGTCTCTTAGGGGTTTGAAAAGGTAACTGCGTTGCCTATTGATGATTATTTATCGTCATTTGGTTTATCCAACTTCATTATCTCCTAGTTTAAACCTTTCATGTGCCTCATCTAAAAGGACAGTGATTCATTAGTATATTGAAGTCACCTATAGTTGTTGAGTTTTGTAAAAGAATGTTATGTTCTTACCAATTTCACAAGCATACAAATAAGTTTCTTATATAGATGAATTTGATTTTATTAATTCTTATATTTTTTCGGAAATCCTTATGGAGAAAATAACGTACAACAAGCTTAATATGCTATAATTTTCACTAACTTCCTACAATATGTTGAGTATTTTATCTCTTCTCATTGGTTAGAGACTTCAAACTTATAATTAAGGATGATTATTATTCTCCTTTAATTAAATATGAATTTTAAACATAAAAACTATTAAACAAAATAAACTCAAACTGAACTTACATGTAGGACATGTTATTGTAAACTAGCTAGCTATTACCTGATTCAACAATTGAGTACTTAAAAAAACGGTACACAAAAGGCAAGACTTTAAAGCTTGGCAATTTCTTGGAAAATACACAACAGAGTTGGTTACTTCAAAATTGTTGCTATTCTTCTAATGCTTTGAGAATTTTCTTTGGCATTCAATAAAAGATCTTAATTGTGAGCTTTATGGAGTTTTAAACCCTTCTTGCTATGACTTTCCCACCTAAACTTATTTAATATCAACTTGAGGTTTTCCTTTGTGGGAAAATTTCTTCTATTTTTCAAATTGGAATTGCATGCTTGTTTTTGAATATATTTGAAATTAAATGTCTTATGATGATTTGCCTGATTTATACATAAAGGTATTTTTACATTATCATCTATATTCATATAATGAATTGATATGTAAACATGAAAACTGTAAGTTGTGATTGTTCTATGATTATACATAAACATTATTTGGTTAACTTATACATAAATTAAAATGTACTTCATCATATACATGAATATGAATTGATAGGTACAAAGGGAAATCATTTATTGTTATTGTTGTATGTATATGCATTGACATGATCTCCTCAATTAGCTAATCAATAATTTGTACACTACTTGAATTATTGGTTTAGAGAATAAGCTCTTTCAGGCATTAATAGATTGTTTCACAAAAAAAATTATTTTAAATGTAATTGTCTTTGGTTATTTGCTTTGCTTATTCTCATTTTTTTCTCATTTTTATTCTCATTACCTGGTTAAGCTTGTTCTCCAAATTGTGGAATGTTTATGATTATCTTATTTAATTATTTTAAATATACGAGCATAATCCTTAAATAATACAAGACAATATAATAAAAAGTTCCAATCCGGTTGTTAATAAGGTCGAGTGTGAGTATTGCCATAAGATGTTGATTAGGGGTTTTAAAGATGGAATATCTCATTTAAAAAGAAACATTGACTCTTGAAATAGAAAGAAGATGGTATTAAGAGTTCAAACTTTTTTTACCACTAACCTAATGAAAAGAAAGAGTGAAATGATTGCCATAAGTTATACCATAAGTTATAATTTTCATAGATCCAAACATTTGCTAGTGAAGATGATTGTAGAGAATGAATTTTTGCTCTCTATTATCAATAACTAAAACTTTAAAATGTTTGTCACCTCACTTCAATTGACTTTCTAACTTGTAATACTATGAAAAAAGATATCTTTAAGATTTTCGAAGAATAAAAGAATTTGACATTGAAGACATTAATCATGAGTTGTTATCACATCAAATATGTGGGCAACTGATAACTAAAAGAAGGGTTATATGACGGTGACAACATGTTACATTAACAATGACTAGACTTTATGCAATTTATTCCTTAGGTAAATAATATTTTTTTAATTTTATTGTCATTGTTCATTGATTTTGTTATAATTGATATTTATTCATAAATTTTTAAATGGTAGGTTTATTTATATTCCAACGTCAGATATAAGTGTAAGATTAATAATTATATTAATCAAGTGTTTCATGGATTAAAAAATGAACAGAAACTCTCAACCATAATTTTGGATATTTGTAACACAAATGATGCTATGATTAAAAAAAAAAAAAGTGAAGACCAAGTTGTGCATTAGAGCTTGTTGATGGATAAGAGATGATTCCATGTACAATCTTTTATGCATATTATAAATTTGATAGTGAAGGATGAGTTGGAGATTATAAAGGAAAGGACAGAGGCAATCTAGAATAATGTAATATATTAGAGTGCAATACTCAAATGAGTTAAATTTTTTGAAGAAACTACATGATAACTACGCATTTCATGTACAAAGATGTTATTTTGGATTATCTAACAAAATGGAATTCAACATTTAAGATGCTAGAGTTAGCAACCAAGTAGAGTGCAACATCCAAATGAGTTAAAAATTTTGAAGAAACTACATGATAACTACACATTCCATTTGCAAAGATGTTATTTTGGATTATCTAACAAAATGGAATTCAGCATTTAAGATGCTAGAGCCAACAACTAAGTATATTGAGGTGTTTATTAGGTTAAGACAACATTATTCTCAATATACTTGTTTGCTAATAGAATAGCAATGGAAATTAGTTAAATTAATTTGTGTGGAGTTGGTGATATTTCATTCTTTTACTAAGTTCTTAAGAATAAAATATACAACTTCAAACATTTATTTTTCTAGCATATGATATATTACATTGGCATTATCTAAGTAGATTTTTTATTTTATTAAAGTGATCCAAACAACGGTGGAGTAGATGATAGAGAAATTTAATATTTATTTGTCCATGGTTGGTAATATCGTGATAGCAATTTCTGTAGTAGACTTGAGGTATAAGATGGAAGGGCTTTAATTCTTTATCAAACGTTGTATGGTGATTAGATTATAGGACATATGGATATTATTATATACTTTTGGTATGGTTTGTTTGTTGATTAAGAATAGCAAAAGAGTTGGATCATTGTAACTCAATATTAGTTTCATCTTTTATTAATACATCCTTATCAATCACAGTTAAAAGATTGAGTTTTTATTTTAAGGAATTCATCAAGAAAAAAAGGGTTACGACTTCTTACAGTGAGATGAAGTTAGTAAATATTTGAGAGTAGATATTATGGCCACCATTGATAATGAGAATTTTGATATGTTATCGTGGTAGAAGTCAAATGGAGTTCAATACTCAATTAAGTAATTACACGAGACATTTTAACAATTCTAGTATATATAGTTGCTTTGGAGATTGATATTGAGTTTTCATCTAAGTCAACTTCATCTTAAAATTGTGGATGCCTTGATGTATTGCCTAAAGTTGGTTACGTGTTGAAAATGTTTAAGGTAAACTATATACTTTATAATAACTTAGTTATTTACTTATATAAATTTAATGGTTGGTTATCATATTGTTTTATATTTCCTTTTTTCTTTTGTGAGAGATACAAAAAAATATTTATCCAACGGAAAAGTCTTTTTGAAGAAATATATGATGACAAAGGTATATTTATTTGTTAACTACCATTCATTCATTTACTAAAATTGTTGCATAATTGGTTAGTTATTTACATACCAATTTTCTATACATATAGATGTAGTGCGAACTTTTAGCAATCCCGACTATAATGATTAGTTAAGATCATTTTCTTCTACAGTTAGGTTGTGTTCTTTAATTATTACTTTTTGATTTAGTTTTTCTTTTTGTTTTGCATATAAATGATTTGATTTTTTGCAAATGATGTACAAAGTTGAACTTTCATATACTTATGTGACTTTTTTTGCAAATCAACAAAGAAAACAACAAATGATTGACTCTACCCTCTACTATGATGCATTTAGATAAGTTCAAGTTTTACTCCAACTTCTCTAAATTTAGTAATCATGCATCGTTATGTGTGGAACAAGTAAAAGACTCCATACAAGCAGCAAAGAAAGACACAAGTCCAGTTTTTTACTACACTTTTTCATTCGTGAACCCTGAAAATATTAAATTTACAGTTTAGATTTCCATGTTGTTTCTCTTATTTATGCTTATAAGAATTGGATTGAATTAAACTTACAAGTAAACAATTAGTCGACAAGAAATCACATATTTAAAAAAGCTATTTAGTATCATAACTTGAACAATTATGTGGTTATTAGTTGATTTTGATTAGTTTGTTATTACAGTGATTATTAGAAATGGGAACTGCTTTGTTTCGATGTGCTTGCATAAGCTGTCATAAATATTATTTTACCTGTGAGTCTTTCTTTGCTCGTTCTATAGAGTCTTTTATTTGTTTGTTAACTTTATCTCTCAAGATTATCATGTGCTCCATCCTATAGATTAGTTGTCAGAATTGTTTTCTTTCTGTGCTTCTCTTTTCTTTTCTTTTTTTCTTTACTTTCAATTGCAGATGGAGGTGCGATATTGGATGATGGTAATGTATTGGTGTACGGAGAGGTTGAGAAGAAGGGCTTGGCTATTGACTGTTGGGTTTGTTCTTTTTACTTGTGATTGAATGCACAGTTTGAGAAGGGTGATCCTATATTTATTCCTTTAAATGTGACTTCTTTCTTTGGCTTTTTTATTACAACCTATTAGAACCCCTTAGATGTTCATTCATCCAAATTTACGGATAATAAGTGATTATGAACACATGCTGCCACCATACATGTCTTATATTATGTTTCTTCGTGTACTGTTCTATGTAGAAGCAATATGCTTGAATTTTATGTTGCATAAGCGCTTTAAATCATATTTTTGAGTTAAAATTTTTACTTGGTTGTTTTTAAGATTGGATTCTGTTGCTTGTTATAGTTTCATCGTCTTTTCATAAACGTGTTGATAAGATTTTGGGTTTTAGGGCACCCAAAATCAACAAAAGTATCAGCTCCTGTCAAGTCTGATGTGCAAAAATAGTACCACCAATTGAAGTGCCTGCGTCGTCTTCGGATGAACTTAAACTGATAATTTTTGTTCCAGGGCACTCATTTGGGGAAGATCTTTTTGGTTCCAAAGCTTGATGTTGCAACAGAGCAAGAGTCAAATAATGACTTTTTGACCCAGGTGTGTTCATAGTTGACGGAGGAAAGCAGAATCTTGTTCCTTGACTTCCTTCTCACTTGTTTGATTACAATTTTCCCAAATAAATTGCGGTTAATAAGAGATGAAATTTGGCTATTTCCAATTAATGTATTTTTCTTATTCTGAACTGTTAATGATTTCCGGGGCCAAAACTTCAGGCCTGGACAATGGGCTTGGACTGTAAACTTTGAGCCCAATCATGCTTAGATTTGGGTAACAAGTTCTAAACCCAATCAAGCCGAGCCTAGATCGATATTCAAATTTTTGGGCTGGGACAGCCTGAGTCTGATTCACCCTGTTGTCAAGCCTCATTACATCTTCATAACCCCTCATCCTTTTCACTTGGAAAACCAAGCCTTCCAAGTTTTTTATATAACCAAAATTGATCAATATACTGAAAGGAAATAGCAAGTAAAAGATAAACAGATGGTCCATTTGTCTTGAATGTTCATGGTTAATATAACATTGTTCACAAGCCTATATGAACTAAACATAAGAGCAAAAAACAAGATCGCAAACAATATCCTCAAACAGCAGCAACTTCCTTCACAGATTCACGCCACGCATATTCCCTGGCTCCATCTTTGTCTACTATTTTGATCACAAAGTTTGGCGGTGCAACGACCAGTCTAGACCGAATCTCCATGATGCATTTGTCAACCAAATCAATTGCTTCTTTAAGTGACATACCATTATGGTAGTGTCTGTCCATCATGGCGAGAGAAAAATAAGATCCATAACCAAATGCTCCCTTGTCAACCTTGTGAAGCGTGGCAATGTAGTCAAGATAATAGAGGGATGGACCAATATTTTTGTCATAACCAGCTAGAAGGATGTTCACAAAATAGGGGTTCTGAAATATCAAAGAGCACAATCAAGTGATATAGAACGTTAAATTGTCTTCATGAGTCATAAATCAGGAACCACAAGTACAGAACCTAGTCCAGTTTAATGCATCAACACATTGCAATACGGTTGTGTTGGCATGCTAACCACTGCAGGGATCAACAGACAAGATGCTCAACAAATGAAACGAGATCAGAAACATCTTACACACATAAACTTCTCATTTCGAAAGAGAATAAAGTCATGCTAGACAATTAGTTGACCTAGCAGACTGTCAAATGTCCACTGTAAACAGAATAGGTGGTGCAAAAACCAAAAGATAAATGAATATGTCAAACCCTTTGCACATGTTTAAACATTTAAAGTAGCTCAGATTTTGACAATTTTTCAGTTCTAGTTATGTGATCTGTAGTAATTAACTTAAATGAAGTATCCCACTATAGTGCACCTTAGTCCAGTAATCAAGTCTCTAAGCCATCATCTGCTACATTTAGTAGCTTGTAAGGAGACCACCAAGAAATGATTTGAATGCAAAAGAATTTAAAGACTAGAGAAGAAATAATAGAGAAAAAATTGGCAACCACAAGTCTTAATTTGGTGAGATGAGGATTGAAAATTAAATTGACAATAAAGATAGGGGACGAATTTTAAATTATATCAGGATTTCTTATTAGATAAGTAGTAGTAGTAGTAAGTTAAATATGTTGTTCTATTTTAAATATCTTATTCTAGTTGTTTTGGACTTAAATTTATAAAATTTTTATTAGAATAAGGTTTAAATTTATTAGGAACCCTTTCTCACTAGAATAAGGGTTCTAATAATTTCTCTATAAATAAGTGTATCCTTAGCCCTTTAATAATAAGTTATTCTAAAATTTTTTTACAAACTTGAGTTTTCAACTAAAAGGTGTGATGCTTTCTTCTAAAGAGTGATTCCTAATTTCTAATTTCCTACCCTCACTTGTATGTGTTCTTCACTAAATTAGAACAAACAAAACCCTAAATTCTAGCCATATCAAACCAAACTTCCATCCATATCAAATCTTGAAATCCTAAGCCTAAATTACTAGTATCAAAGCCCAAAAAAATTCAGCTATACCAAATCTGAAATTTTAGCATTCCAAGCTGAAATCCAAATGTAAAACTTGATATTCTAGTAGCTTATTACCAATTTTGAGAGTTCAGCTACTAGTTAATACTTCTTCTATTTGTCCTACATCAATTTGGTATCAAAGCTTTGGTTCATAATGGTGACATGTAGTGAAAGGGCATATAGAAGAATACTCAACGTATGGAAAGACTAGACATTAATGACCCTCAATCACAAAGTGCTCTAATAACTAGTCCAGAAAACGTCATCGGAAAACAAACTACACTGTATGTGGAGGGTGGAAAAAGTGAAATCCAAGATGAAGACGCTGAAACTAATCAACAAAATGGGATTAAGAAATCAACGTCTACGGAGAGTTTCAAGACCAAGAAACCAACTAGCAGCACATAGAGAATGCATGCGAGCCTTTAGAGGCCACGATAGAGTTGAAACACAAAACAAACTTGATTATATTACTAAGAAAGTTTGTGTTGAAGCCCCTGATTTTACAAGAAAGATGGATCCACACTTGTTCTTAGATTAGACAATAGCAATGAAAGATTTCTTTGACAACACATGTTAGAAGATAGAAAAGTTCGATTCGCAAAGATGAAGCTAGTTGGACACACTAAAATTTGGTGGAAATCAATAGAGGACATATTCGAAAAATAAGTTAGCCACCAATTGTTGATTGGGAAGAGATGAAGCTAAGTTATCGGAAAAATACTTACCATTTCACTATAAGAAAGATCTCCAAGATCAATTTACAACTTTTAAACAAGGGATTATACCCGTAACTGATTAAATGACAATATTTGATCAATTTTCTATCTAATGTGAAGGAATGGAGATGGAACAATAACTTATATCTCACTACAAAAATGACTTAAGGGCAGAAATTCGCAAGGAGTTAATAATGCAAAGGATTTATAGCATACAACAGTTATATATATAGGTCTATAGATAAGAGCCCTCTTAAAATAGTCTCGGGAGTTCAATCAAAGAAACCTATTAATTTGATTCCTTTACCACAAACAACATGAGTTAATGTTAATGTTGCAAGTTTTGCAAAACATACGAGAGATATTTTTTATGAGTTACGATGAAAGATAACCACCAGCAACTTGACTTATAAAGAATACGATAATTAAAGTTGTCGATTGGTGGAATTCAATGAAGGGAATATGGAGTTGGTAAGGATTTGTTCAGAGCGTTTTCTAAAAGGAAAATACAAAAAACTTCATTCACGAAGTACTGGACCTTATAAGATTATCAACAAAATAAGTACTAATGCTTATATTTTAGAATTACCAAGTTACATGAGAATTAGTCTTGTCTTTAATATTGCAAACTTAATTATTTATCATGGATATGAAGATATGCAATCCCCTACTATAGCAATGAGAATTCCAACCATTCCACATCTTAAAGAGCAGATAGAAGATGTCTTAATGAAGATGGAGGATATCAACAATTTCTTATCAAGTGAAAAGGAAGAATCAATTTCTGACAATACTTGAATTTTAGAATCTGAAAGTCAAAAGTTGAATACAGACCTGTATGAATAATATGTCACATTTTATGTTAAGGATGACTTCAAACAAGTCAGGGAGAATTGATACAAAAGAACTTAAAAGTCTATAGAAAAAATAAAAAAGAAATTAGTTAACTAGAAGTCTTAATTTGGTGATCCCAGTACTAGGAATTGAGTTGACAACAAAGATAAGGGCTGAAATTTAGATTATGTTAGGGTTCCTTATTAGATAAAAAGGATTAGTGGGTTAAATATGTTTTCTATTTTTGATATTGTCCGAGTTATTTAGAACTTAAATTTATAGAATTTTTATTAAAATATGATTTAAATTTGTTAAGAACCTTTTCCTACTAGAATAAGGGTTCTAAGATCTCTATAAATATGTTTATCCTTAGCCCTTCAATAATAAGATATCCAAAAAAAATTTTACAATTTTGAGTTTTCAATTTCACCAGCAGGAAGATCTCCAAATCAATTTACAACTTCTAGTCATATTAAACCTAACTTGCAGCTATATCAAATCTTAAAATTCTAAGCCTAAATTTCTAGCAATCGAACCCCAAAAAAGTCCATCTATACCAAATCTAAAATTTTAACATTTCAAGCTGAAATCCAAACGTAAAACTTGATATTCCAATAGCTTATTACCAATTTTGAGAGTTTATCTACTATTTAATACTTCTTCTATTATTCACAAGCATCTTTGAATCACATGATTATCAATGGCTTGCACTTCAGTATTTCTAGACCTTCATCAATGTACTTCTACATACAGCTTTATGTTTATTTGTTTACAGAGGATCTTGAGTTTTGTGACAGATGTTAATTGTTTAACTATCCAAAGTTTCCATTGCATCCTTATTTAAATTGGTAATTAGATACTTATAACAACCAAGGATATGTAGTTGTAGTGTAAGAAGGTAATCAAAATAGGGTTTCACTCTTTGATGCCAAGAAAAACATCTTTCCATTGTATTACATGTTAACAGAATTAAAAGTTACCATTTACCAAGCAACTAGAAATTTTAATATTTTACACAACGAGGAAACTTGTACAAGTAATCTTGATTGAATGTTGTTCTATAACAAACACACAACACAATAAAAAGTTAACCTCAATTATTGTCCTAATCTTATAGTCTCAGCCTTTTGAAAGAAAAAGACTTATAATAAAGATTTTGATTTGGACATTACACCATTTGAAAGCAAGAAAGCAAAATGTATATTAGATAAGAAACCATGTTCTTTAGTCCTCTGGTCTTAATAGTTAACTGAAAATTCAATCATTTGAAAAACACGGCGCAGAAGCACACATGCAAAGCTCTAAACCTTAACTAAAGAGAAATGAACCAGTAAACTCCAGGAAACAGATAAACTAAACATCCCAATTTCTTTCAACCTATTTCTAAAAATTCCCAAGTTCCAGTTTTCCCAATATAAGTCAAAAAGAAATTCCCAAATACCCCAATTAAGCAATTACATTTTAAAATTAACAAAAATATACCAAACCAATTACCTTCCTCAAAGCGGTAGCGAGTTCCCCTCTAGTAAAGTTGGTGGCGGCGGCGGTGGTCAAGGGAATCCCGTTGCGGAATTGGTACAGAGCCACGTTCTTCTGTATGTACTCCGTGAACTGAACCCTACAGCGACCCACATTAAATAAGGAAGAAAAAACCGAAAAGGGTAAGAGGGAGAGATAGAAATGGTTGCTTAGGGCAGTGATTAGAAAAAGAAACCTGTCGCCAGGCTCGCCGCTGGCGGCGATGAGCTTGTGGCTGTCTAGGACCATGATCTTGGCCTCGTTAGATTTGTGTACGAGGATGCTGTGAACCGCCGACGTATCGGCTGCTACGATCGCAAATCCGTTGCCCACGAGTCCGAACACGCATTCCATTCTTCTTATCGGAGGTTTCCGTTCGTCCGGACGTTAGCTTATTGGTCTATATATGCTGTGTCTGTTCTTTTATGTACACTTTCTTTTTAATGTAGATGTACCTCTTTGCAGCGAGCATGCTCGTAAGGGTAAACTGGTCGTGTGTTGGCTCCCACATTAGGGGGTATAAAATACTAATCGTTTAACCTAATAGAATCAATATTTATTTCTTGTTTAAATAACATATATTATTAAGAGAAATTACAACAAAAAGATATAAATATTATTAACAAATTTTTTTTTGATGACACTAATATGAAAATAATAGATGTCAGAACTCATTTCCTTAAAAGTACTAGACAAAAGTTCTAGTTAAACTCATTCATGTTAGTAAGACTTTTAAGCATTTGATCAACAAATGGAAGGAGAAATAATTTTTACAAGTTGTAAGATTTAATTTTTTATAATCAATAGAAACTTGCCACTTGGTTTGCACACAAGTAGGAACCAACTCACCATCCTAATTTGTCATTACCGTGATTCCATATTTTTTCAAAACTACCTACATTAGAATTGCCCACTTATTGTTGGAGATATGATAAATGACTCTAATATCGAGAAGCTTCAATACTTTCTTTTTCACAACTTCCATGGTCAGAGGATTTAGTTTATATTGTGCTTATATAGTGGACTTTATACACTCCTTAAGCAAAATGCAATGCATACATATAGAAGGGCTTATTCCTTAAATATCTGCAATTGTCTATCCAATGATCTTCTTGTACTCCCTCAACACCTAGAACAGTATAATTTCCTTATTAGAAGTCAAGGTTGCCAAAATAATTACTAAAAGAGTCTGATTGTCTCCCGGTATGCATCCTGGTATGCATATTTCAAGTGGGTGGGTAGTAGTTTCAACTCTACATCTAGCACCTGCACATTAGAAGGTAATAACCTCTGGTAAGATTCAAGTAATCAAGTACAAGCAAGTTCATACCATGTAGGAGCGGATTCCAAAGAATGAAAGATAGCCTCCATCTTGATTAGCTCTTCTCCTAACTTAACATTGTTCATGGCTTCTAACTCCAGATGCTTGATTAAAATTGCTTCTAATTTGTCCATGCAATTTAACTTAAACACATCTTACAGTAAGGGTTCATTCACATCAATAGTAAAACCAGAATTATCATCTTGATAATATCTCATGAAATAAAAAATATTAAAATGAATTTCTTCCCATCAAATTTCAGTGTTAGGGTTCCCTCATGAACATCTATCTTAGTTTAGACCTTGTTAAGGAACGGTTTCCCTGGTCAGATAAGTATGATATTATAGAAAGTTTTATCATTTATATCCACCATATAGAAACTTGCAGGAAACATAAATTCATTCACTCCACCTAAGGAGGGGCTCGCATTTGATTAGCTAATTGGTAAGGCAATAGCTTACTAAGGAGATGATTAGTAGCTGGTCCAAGAGGATGATCAACCACACTAGGACTAAAACACGGTCCAGACTCCTACAGAAGGCAACAATGGGGAATTTTTTGCAATGGGAGAAAACCTGATGGAGCAATGCCGCATAGAGGTAGTAGGCCTACAGGTTGTGAACTTCTTTTCCTGCAGAAGAAGCAATGACTGTATATAGGGAATAGCATCACCTAACTCCGTGCCAACAGCCACGATAATATAGAGGATACAAGCATTATTCGAAATGATTAGACATAAAAGCATTTGTAGGTGACTTTTTAAGTCTGCTGTCAAATCCCATGGCTCAACCTTGGACAAGCAGTGGAAAAGAGGCTCATGGAATTGACGCGAGGGGGTATGAATGGCTATATTTCTTGGAGTAAACTCTAATGCCTTGTTTGGTTGGCATGGATTCTTGCTTGGGAAAGTAATCTTTTTCCTAAAATTTACATTATTATGTTTGGTTCATTTTTTTGGGTAGTTAGGAAAGTAAAAACTTTCCCAATCTAAGGAAAGTAGTAGCACTTTCCTTGGATTCTAAATCCCACCATTCCCTTAGTATTTAGATTACTTTCCTTAGGAATTCAATATAAAAAATAGACTAGTCAATTCAACCCTTCCTTCTGTCTCAACTCTACAACAACTCTTTTATAATAATAAGGAATTTAATAATAATAATAATAAGAAGAAGAATAATATAAGAATAATAAAATCATAATAATACCAATAATAATATTATTGTTATTAAAATTAATAATAATAGTAATAAATATAATTGATAAAAATAAACAAAATAATAATAAAATTAATAATTAGTAGAAAATTGACAGTTATTATTAT
>JAOQMS010000179.1:23995595-24011264 GCA_027563885.1 Erythroxylum longipes
TATATGACTAAAATATTAGAAATGAAAAAATTAACATTTAATAATATAACTTGTATTATAAATTAACATTATTTAACAATTTCAATTTTTATTTGATAGGGATATAAATGGAAACACAAGTCAAAATTAAATGACATTCCATGAAATACTGATGCATACCAAACACTATAATAAGAATTCACCCAACTTTCCTATTAGAATTCTTATAGGTATCCAAACATGTAAATATCTTTACTTTCCATATATTTATTTTCCCAGAAATCATATTCTAAATTCACTTTACTTTCCCGCCAACCAAACGGAGCCTAAGTGAATATGAAACGCATGGATATAAGTTATCCCTTAAAATGAAAGACAATTCTAAATCTGCTTTGTCTACGAACAAGGAAGTTATAATTAATGCAATTAAAAATCTCATAGAGAGTTCAATCCTGGCTCCAGATGAATGTTGGTTGCTTGTTTAACACATGCAAGTCGTACAGGAAGTGGTGTTTCCAGTGGCAGACGGGTGAGAAACGCGTAAGAACCTGCCCTTGGGAGGGGAACAATAGCTGAAAATGACTGTTAATACCCCGTAGACTGAGGAGTAAAAGGTGGAATCCGTCTAAGGAAGGGCTCATGTCTGATTAGCTAGTTGGTGAGATAATAGCTTACCAAGGCAATGATCAGTAGCTGGCCCGAGAGGATGATCAGCCACACTAGGACTGAGACACGACTCAGAGTCTTACGGGAGGCAACAGTGGGGAATTTTCTATAATGGGCGAGAGCCTGACGGAGCAATTTCGCATGGAGGTAGCAGGCCTATGAGTCGTGAACTTCTCTTCTCTGAGAAGAAGCAATGACAATATCTTGGGAATAAACATCGACTAACTCTGTGCCAACAATAGTGGTAATATAAATGATGCAAGCGTTATTCAGAATGATTGGGTGTAAAGTGTCTATAGGATTTTGTATACACATATACAGAAAATTGAATAAAAACAACATAATTATAATTCTAAATCTCTCTGATTGTTCACTATCAAGTATTATGATGATGTAGATTTCTGATCTTGTATTTTGGTGGATCCGTCAATAAAATCATATTTTGGTGGATCCGTCAATAAAATCTTCATGTCTCCCGCTCTTTTAGCTTAAAATTGCCTCCAAAATCCTCTAAAACTTTCAAAACGATGCCTACCGGCTCTCCTCATGATTTGCCTATGAAATGTCACTTTTTTATGAAAAACTAGGTTTTTAGGTTATGTACGGTCGTGTGCACGACCATATAGGAACATGTATAATTGGAAATCATCA
Source organism: Erythroxylum longipes (assembly GCA_027563885.1). NCBI lineage: Eukaryota > Viridiplantae > Streptophyta > Magnoliopsida > Malpighiales > Erythroxylaceae > Erythroxylum > Erythroxylum longipes. Next base: position 23,996,892 of record JAOQMS010000179.1, read on the forward strand.
GATATCGTGAAAGTGCACAGTCAAGTACTTCTTCCATATTGCTAATTTTTTGTTTTACGTTGCATTTTTGCCCGAATTCTTCTCCTTTAAGTCCATAAAGACAATTATCACCTGTAAACAAACTTGAAGCATATTAAGTACCAAATATACAATAAAAGTAAAAAATATCAATAAAAATACATCAAATATGAGGTAAAATTATAATCAATTATACATCTGTCAAATATCCCTACGTTTAAGCTTTTGCTTATCCTCAAGCAAACCATAATCAAAATTATAAATTTTCAACATCAATCTAGCATCAATTTCAACCTATCCATTTATATTATACATTATTATATCCTATTGAATCAAATTAACTTATAATTAGAGTCAAGTTATCTAAAATTAACTTCCTAATCAATATTAACAATAATCACATCAACAATCACAATGAAATAAAAAACACATATCCTTACACCCTCACCAAGATTTCACTCGATGCACTTAAGTGTTTAGGTTGAAAAGAATCAAAACTCTTAATCAATGCATAGGAACTTTTACCATAGGTTTGCAATAAAATCACAGCTCCACTGCTTATGTATAAATTAGAAACAAAAATCAAAAGGTCTTTATGAGGTTCTAAGTTTTAGGTACGGTATGAATGGGATAATAAAAGGGGTTTAAGTGAAGGAAATTTACTCGAAGAAACATTACAAGACTTGGTTACAAAACACACATAGGTCCTTTCAATATGTCTCTTTTGGTACCATAAACTTATTTAATTTAATTTTTCCTCTTTTTCTTTTTATGTTATTTTTTACAATGATAATTCACACATTCAGTACCAAAATTAAAGAAATAACAAACCTTTCAAGAATTTCAAGTCTCAAACAAGTTAATAATGCAAACAGCCTTCAAAGTTCAAAACAATAGAAAGTCTTCAAAGAAAAATAAGGTAAAGGTTTATAATTTGAGTTTAAACAATGAAAAAGGCTAAGGCTCAACTGGGTTAGTCCTAAAGGAAAATTTTGGGTATGGTAACTTCAAAAGAATAGGATTAGCAAGTTGTTGATTCTAAGTGCCTTCATCATGTTAATTCTTCTAATTTAACAAATATGGTCTCAACATGCACAATAAAAAGTTTTAGAATTATCCTACAATGCATGATAAAATACATATGAAAGAATAACAAGGGCTTTAAAAATTTTGGAAAATTGCTCTTTAAGCTCAAAAGCTCACGAAAAAAGAATGGGTATATGTTTGTAAATAATATGCATTTTCATTTAACTTGAATATTTCAATGATTACGAAAAATATGACTTAGAAAATTAATTTTATTCTAACCATCATGCTTTAGCATACCAATTCAAATTAATATTCAACAAGGACATATAGTATACAAGGACATATTTCAATCAATTAAAGATATTATTAATAAAATTTATAATCAATATTATAATAAGCTTGAAAAAATATTTGATTCTTTAAACTCGTTCCCACACTTAAAGTTGTACATTGTCCCCTGATTGGCACATCGTAACGCTAGTCAAAATAATATAACTAGACTACTATTGTAGAAGTGGTGAGTCTAGGTTGGTCCCGTAGGGAGCGTTTTGATAGCTTATGAAATGAAATTAATTGATGTTTAGGTAAAGGAAGGAGAGGGTTTGGATTTAATAAGAAAATAAAATAATATAAACCTAATGAAAACAAATTAAAGAAAACATGCAAAAAATGATAAAATTGGGGAATTCAGTAAGGATTCGGTTCTTTGGTTCAATCTTGGCCTACACCCTAATTAAGCACAATTCATTGATTTGTTTTTCTTTTATCTCTCTTAGCAACTATCGGTCGTAGATTAACAACAAGCTCTGTTAATCTTGATTTTTCCTTAGATCCTAGTTAATCATGAAATGCTCGTTAATTAACCCTAGCTATCAAGAAACCTAGAATAAGCTCTCTAAGTTTATCCAAACAATCGCCTTTCAAATAAGAAAAATAGACCAATCTAGGTAATAATCACACAAGCTTGGATTATTTAACCTATGTTATGTTATCTCTAATGATTTGGAACCATTAGTTGCTACACATGAATTGGGAATACAACGATTATGTATTGCATTCGATTCTAGCAATGGGTTTTCATGAAAAATGATTCAATAGAGCATTAAAATTATCATCATTCAAATACCCAATCAATCCACACAAAATAACATAATTCAATTTCTAATAAGAGAAAGAAACAACAAAACAATAAAAAAATGCTTAATCCGGGTCGTCTACATCAATGTCACCTCCAAATTGGTATTGGGATGTTACCTTCCATGAATCTCTCCCAGAAATATATTTCAGCCACCATTGATAACCCTACCGAAACCCCTAAGTTATCTCTTCACTGTCGCAAGCTTCTCTTCCTAACTGTGCTTCCATATACACCGATGTGACAATTAAAGATGGTGGTCCATCTACACTATTCACACAACTTTCTTTCCTGTAGCTCTCTTCAATTTTCTCTCACGCCACTCTTTGTTCTCTTCTTTTGTTTCTGTCACAAGCCCCTATCTATTGTTTGTTGGTGTGAATCATTAATTCAATGGACAATGCTACTGTTCATGTAACTTTGAAAACCCTCCTATAGTGTTAAACGTATGTAATGCTAGCACTTAAAGCTATACGTTAAACGCATGCAATGCTAGTGTTGGCGTTTAACGCTAGCGATTAGAAAGAAAAACATGAGCATTTTGTCTGTCAAATCCAAGCAACCACACCGTTTTTTTCTTTCTTGTCTTTTAATTTTCTTCTTCTTGCTTCATGAAGACAAGTGAAAATTCATCTTCAAAAAATGACCCAAATGTAGTGCTTTTGACTCACTTTAATTTCTTTGCTCCCAAATTGTACCTAAAATCATATATAAATTAAATTGAGTATCTTAAGCATTTTCATATCATTAATTGCTAAGTGTAAATGATTAAATGTATTAAAAATTAAACACATATCATCCCCAGTGTACACAATGTAAGCATTTATGAAAAAGTGAGGTCTGGACTATGTTTCGTATGACGGTTAGTAATGGAATGTAATATTATTCCATCATTTGGGAGGAAGGTTTATAATGGAATGGAATGGAATATGATGGAAGGGGATGGTTTTACATTATATTATATTTCATCCTAAATAGTAAAAATGAGGTACCTCTGATTTGGAGGATTTATGATGAAATATAAAATAATAAATATGTACTACCTAATATACCCTCAATAATTGTTTATAATACCAATTATACCCTCAACCTTAATAATAAGCAGCAAGATAATACATCTCATTATTCTATCAAGGGTAGAATAGTCATTCATTATTATTATACATACATTTTATTCCATTAAATCCATCAATCTTCTAAATAACATTTCACTATATTACATTATGAACCCTTTCATCCTTCCCAAATAACAATTTTCTAATATTACATCCATTTACATTCCATTCCATCGATCTTCCAAACACAATTTCACTATATTACATTATGAACCCTTTTTTCCTTCCCAAATAACAATTTTCTAATATTACATCCATTTACATTCCATTCCATTATAAACCATTTCATTCCATTTAATTCTATTTCATTTCATTAAAAACCTTACGTCTAACCAAATATAGCCTTGGTGGTACTTTCTTGATTATGACGATTTTTTGAATTGGATCCATCTAATATGAGACTAACATCTTTGTAAAATATAAAAAAAAGGATAAAAAGGAACAAAAGAAATAACGTAATAGAAAATAAAATCCTATACAAAGATGAAGAAAAACAAAAGATAATATCAAATTTGAAATAAAATTAAAACTAACTTATAAGATGACTACCATGTAGTACTTCTTTAACGTCAGTAGCTCGACATAACCTTTAAGCTTGACTTCATCCTAAATCAATAATCAATAGCTTACTTCCATCCTTTTTTCCATAAAGCGGTTTCATAGCCTATAAACAGTCCACCTATTGTAAGATAATAACAAGGACATAATTTATCAAATTAACAAATCCAATTTCAAGCAATAATGCCCTTTTTAACGACAAATTGTTAATAAAATGAGGGATAATGAAACTCCCTGAACATTGCTTAGCTCAAACAGCTTGTCTTCGAGGAAGTGAGAACCCTCCATACTTAAGGTCACTACCAACATCTCATTAATAGTTTCATTACATGATTCCTCTGCCAGTTCTTCCTCCACCACCTCCATCCACTCTTCTTCTTCTTCTTCCTGGATAGAGGTTTCTGACTCATCTTCTTCAATTACCTTATGTCACTCCTTTACTTTCTCTTATTGGTTGGAGGTTTCTTCTTCATCTTCTTTAGGAAGCTCTCCTTTGCTAATAAGTGTGATTGCCTCTCGGTCGATAGTATCAGTTTTAGTAGAACTAGACAAACTCCCTTACATCTTGTCAGATAATATATCCATTAGCTAATTGATTTGATTCACCATACTCTGTATACGATCCTCTTTTCCTGATGCCTCATGTTTGCTTTTTGAATAGAATCAATCATCATATCTCTTAGAACAATAGTTACCTCCCACCTTCTTGAAATGTATCTTCATTCATGAAATTGACTATTGTCTCTTCTTCACTCTGTGACGATTGAAAACTCAAATTATACTCATCATACGTAGGTAAAAAAAATCTCTCATCGAATTCACATTGACTAGCTACTCTCACAACAAGGCATTCCATTAGTTTATCTGTAATGCTTTCTTTTTCTTCTGTAAGCTCTTTTTAAATTGTCCCTCCATTCATGAAGCTAACTCTTGTCTTTTCTTCACTCTCAAATTTTTGTCAGTCAGCTTTCATTTTAGAAAAGGATCTCGATTAATTTATTTTCCATAATTAGATCGTTAACTAAATGTGTTTGGTGTTGTAAGCATTTAGCTGGAGCATGATTATTCCATCCATAGGCATAAGAATTGCTCTCCATTCTAAATTGTAGTTGTTCCCGTATAATGCACCATGAGGTTGATAACAAATGTTCAATCTCCCATATAGTGATGTTATACTTTGCGAAGATATATTATGGCTCCCATAAAATATTGTCCACTCCATCCTTCCATTATGAGTTGTGGCTATGACAACAAATCATAATTTCTACAATAAACCACAAATTGAAGATCAAGTATAAAAATTCAAAAGATAATTAAAATGATAAGCTAAAAATACAATAAGATATAATAAAAGAAAATAAATATAAAAGCAAAATTAAAATAAAAAATGAAAACAAAGATAAAAAATGAAAATGGCTAGAGTAATAGATTCAGGCTTTCCTAATATCAAAGTCCCCGACAATGGTGCCAAAAACTTGATTGACCTATTTCGTGTTAGTCAATATTATAATAAACCGTTAGTGCACAGTGTAACTATAGCTAGTACTGGTAAGTACAGGTTGATCCCACGAAGATTATCTAGCCTAAAGATTGATTTTGGATTTTTAATGAAAGAAACTAAAACTAAGGCAAGTAAAATAAAATAGGAAATGAAATTAAATAAAGAATTAAGGAAGCACTAGGAAATTATCGATATCGAGTAATTAATATCTAGATTTCAAATCCCTTTAACCCTTAACCAATTGATCATTTGTAATGCAATTGTGTTGTTGATTAGTTGGACCATGGAGATTCCTAAGGTATGCTAATAGTTGACCTCGAGTCTACTAACAACTAATCCTAAGGTCCCTAACCTAATTACTTAGGTTAAATTTTATAGGATCGCGTTACCGTTTTATGAATCCCTTTATTAGGTTTGACACTAATATGGAAAATTTATGTCATCCTATCTTTAGGGTTGCAATCAACTCTTTCCAATGATCATTAATCTATTCAAACTAGGATTTCTTAATCACCATGTTAAAATTAGATTATGGTCTAATATTTTGGATTACTAGAGCATAAATAAAAACAGATAATTGGATCGCAACAATCAATCAATCAATTGCATTAACAAACTAATCAATATATGTTAAAGTATCCAAATAGGGTTCATCCAACCTAGATACTAATGAAACAATTAGTTACACATTATCGAATATGAAATCAGATACACGTATACAGAAACTTAAATTGAAAACAATAGAGTCATAATTTTAAATCTCCCTGGTTGTTTTGTATAAAGTATTTTGATGATGTAGATGTCTAATCTAGTATTATAGTGGATCTGTTGATAAAATCTTTGCATCTTCCATCTTATAGCTCAAAATCGCCTCCGAAATCATCTCTGGAACTTTTAGAACAGTGCCTGCCACCTCCTTTTTTGATTTGTCTCCATACACAGGAAAGTGCATAATTGGAAATTGCCAGATATCGCGAAAGTGTATAGGCATGAAAAAGTGCATGACATACACTTCTTCCAGATTATTGATTTTCTGTTTAACATCTTTCACCCGAATTCTTCTCCTTTAAATCTATGAAGGCAATTATTATCTGTAAACACATTTGAAGCATATTAAGTACCAAGTATAAAATAAAAATAAAAAATAATAAGCAAAAACATATCAATTATGAGGTAAAATTATGATCAATTATGTAGCTATTAGAAGCCTAGATACTAATTAATTGATATCAGTAATTAATTCAGTGATTCATCAATTGTTTGCTTAAATCGTGTTGCTTGTTTTTTTTTTTTTTGGTTAACTTTAGTTTCTTTAATCCAACCACAATCAATCCTTAGGCTAGATAATACAATAACAGTAATTACTAGTACTCACTGTCCTCATAGGATCGACTCTTATTTTTCGATACTAGCTACAACTACACCATGTACTTGCGGTATTAAAATATTGACTACTCATGAAAAAGGTCAATCAACCCAAAAATGATGCTATGGTTGTCATAAGATTCCTGATTTTTTTCTCATTTTGGCACACCTAGAGCAATTATTACTAAAAGGGGCACTCATTTTTGTAATGCACAATTAGAAAAGGTGATTAAAAAGTGTGGAATCACTCATATGATTGCCACCCCATATCACTTTCATACTAGTATCCAAATTGAGGTAGCTAATAAGGACTTGAAACGAATTTCCAAAAAGATTGTAAAGGGACAAATAGAAGACCGGTCAACCAAGTTAGATGGTCCTTTATGGGCTTATAGAATGACATATAAAACAATAACTAGCACTATACCCTATGAGTTGGTCTATAGAAAAGCATGTCATCTACCTATAGAATTAGAGGCATATTAGGCATTTAAACTCATGAATTTTGAATAATGTTGATTGATGGCTTATGAAAATTCCAAAATTTACAAGGAGAGAGCCAAGAATTATCATGATCGGATTATCAAGCAGTCAAGGCAATTTAAGGAGGGAGATCAAGTTCTTTTATGCAATTCCTACCTAAGATTGTTTCCTAGTGAGCTTAAATCAAGATGGTCTAGACCCTTTATTATGGAAAAAATACTCCCATGCGACATAATAGGGGTATGTCATTTGCATAAAGGTAACTTTAAAGTAAATGGCATTATTCGAAGTTATATCTTGGAGGTGAACTTAATGGTTGTATAGAGAATACTAATTTAACCAAGTTACTTTGAACATGAAAGGTACATCGAGCTAACGACATTAAACAAGCGCTACTTAGGAGGCAACCTAAGAATTAGGATATGTTTCATTCTTATTTCATTTTGTTTCCACATTTTTGTGTTAGTATAGGACTTAATTGATTTTTGATGGATGCTTTACTTTGTTTTTTTCCTCTTATTGTTTGTGTATTTTCTTATTTTCTTTGTTCTTTTATTTTATTTTGTCTAAACATTATTGTAGTTTTTTTGTTACATTATTTTGATTTTTGTGTTCTTTATTTATCTTCTTTATTATTATTTTCTTTTATCTTTTCGACCTTTTTATTTATATTTTGCAAGGATGTATGTGTCTAATATAGGACGGTTCTTCCATCAATTTGGAACTTTGCACATCTTTTTAATCAAGGCAGTATCAATACAAACCTTTCTTTTTTTGTGTTTCATTGTTATTTTATTTTTATGTGCTTCAATGGTTTACATTAGGGACAATGTACAATTTTAAATGTGAAGAAAGGATTTCTTAATTTTACTATTTTTTTATTAAATCTTATTAACTAATAACTAAAGTTAGTTAAAATTTGTCCATAATACTTTAGATTATTATTGATTATTGAATTGAATTAGTATGCAAAAGGTTGAAAGTTAAAATAAACTCGCTTTTGTAATTTATATGATAGTTAATTTGAATGAAAATTGCCTAATATTTACACTCAAGACCATTTTTGTGAGTTTTTGAGCCTAAGAGAAATTACGTCTAATTTACTGCGATTAGGTCAATAATAAATTTATCGCAAGTGCACGACGTAACTATAGCTAGTATAGGCAAGTATGAGTTGATCTTATAAAGATGGTGATTACTAGTAGTTATCTTTTCTTTCTATTATCTAACCTAAGGATTAGATTTTGGATTTTAATTAAAAATTAAACTAAAAAAACTAAGAACTAAATTAATTCTGAATGCAAGGCAAAAGAAAATACTTAAAAAATCAATATTAAATAGCGTGTCTAGATAATGAATCCCCCTAAGAATCATTAGATATTAACCCTTTATCATACAATTTTATTATTAATTATTGGACCATGAAAATGTCTATCTTATGTTAATATCTTTCTCAAGACTATTAACAACTAATCCATCAGTTGATTAACATAACTCTTTGTTGTTAAAACCTCTAGGATTGCATTATCAATTCATGAATTCTAATATTAGATTTAACACTAATCTAGAGGATTTATGTGGGCCTATCTATAAGTTTACATGCAACTCCTTTCAATCATAATATATCTAGTCATATATATTTCTCAATCTTAATAATATAGAATCAAATCATGCACTAATATTCAGGATATATTACAATAAGAATAAAATGCATAATTGAATTGCAATAAATCAATGAATATAATTCCATGAATAAAATATCAAAACATATTGTTATCATAAACTAGGGTTCATCACACCTAGACATTAAAAACATTTAGTTACAACTCAAAGAAAACAAAATTGAAGATAAACATGTAGAAAAACTAACAGAAAACAAAGAAATCATAATTTTAAATATCCCTTTTTCTTCTATTAGATCTTCATGCAAAGCTAGATTTCATATTGTTTTTTTAACAAATCTCTTGATTTATTCTTCATGTTTTCCTCATCCTTTAATCAGAACTATCGCCTCTGAGTGTGTCTTATGACTTAAAATCTCTTAAAAACTTAGCTCCCTTTTTTTTTTTCCTCTGCTCACATCCTTTTATAGTAAAAGTTAAGGTTTTTGGGACATATACAATCTCTTACACAACCTTGTAGGTTACTGTGTAGCTCTAAAAACACCTAAAATCGTGACTTTAAACTTTCACAGAAGCTTGTACAAGAATATACAAGGCCATGTAAGTCCAAGTTACTTCAAATATAAAACACCTAAACTCGTGACTTTACACTTTCACAGAGGCTTGTACAGGAATATATAAGGCCGTGTAAGTCCAAGTTACTTCAAATATTTGCTTTATGCCACGATTTTATCTAAATTCTTGTCCTTTTGGTTTGAGAAGTCAATTATGACCTAAAGATGCACTTGAAGAGAATTAAGTACCAAAAATACAACAAAACTATTGAATAATAAGGAAAAACATGTTAAATATGGGTGCATAATTATAGTCAAATAAGCATCTATCAAACATCCTCATTTTTAAGCTTTTATTTTTCCTTAAGCAAATCATAATCTCAATTATCAACTTTACAAACATCTATCCCTCCTCAACTTTAACTTGTCCATTCATAATCTAAATCATCAAATTATATTGATCTAATTAACATACAATTATAGTCAAGTTGTCCTAAAACTAACTTCATAATTCAATATCAATAACAATCAAATCAATGATCTTTTTGAAATAAAAAACACAATTCTTTACAACCTCACCAATGTTTCACTCATTGCACTCAATTGTTTAGGGTGAAAAGTATCAAACTCTCAAATCAATGCATAACAGAACTATTAACCATAAGTTTTCAATATTATCATATCTTCACCACTTATATGTAAACTAGAAATAAAAATCAAAAGGTCTTGACAAGGGTTTAATAGGGCTTAGGTAAGGTATGATTGGGATAATGAAAATATGATAAATTTAAAGGAAATTTACAAAAGAAACATTATAAAAAACTTATTACTTCACAATATATAAGTCCTTGAATTATAAATCCATTAGCACTCTACATTTTTTCCTATTCTTGCAACATACTTTTGTTTTATATTTTCGATCATACATCATGTACACAATTAAAGAAATATTGTACTTTTCAAAATTTTAAGTTTTAAACAATCAAGTAATGTAGATAAATTCAAGGTCTTAATTAGTAAAAAAGGCTATAAGAAAAATAGGATAAAGGTTAATAATGGAGTTATAAGCAATGAAAAAGGATAAAGCTCAAAATTGGTTGCTCTTAAGGATAAAATATGGTAGGGTAATTATCAAAGAAATAGACTTAAACAATTGTTGAATCTACGTACCTTTATCACTTTAATACTTCTAATTTAACAAAATATGGTCTCAATTTACATAATAAAAGCAAGTTTTAGAATCATCCAACTATGCATGATAATACACATGAAAGAATGAAAGAGGTTGAAAATTTATATATTTTACTCTTAGGCTTGAAAGCTCACACAAAAAATGGTTATATGAGTGTAAACAATATGCAATTTTCATGCAAATTAAATTTCTTATTGACTAGTAAAAATATGACTTATAAAAGTAATTTTATTGTAACTATCATCCTTTTGCATACTAATCAAATTAATAGTCAATAATAAAATAAAGTATTTATGGACAAATTTAAACTAATTCAGAATATCAATTAATAAAATTTAATAACCATTATTATAATAAGCTTAAGAAAATTATTATCCCCTTCCTCACATTTAAAATTGTATATGGTCTCTAATGTACGCAATATAAGCATATATGAATAAAAAGTGAGAAAGTGGAGTTTGGTACGTCCCTGAGTAATAAAATTTTAAGATTCTGATTTTGATAAATATGGGACTGTCCATTTGATACTAGATACAAACATCCTTACAAATATAAATGAAAAGGGATAAAAAGATAATAATATAACAATAAATGAGATAAAAATAAAATAAAAAATGAAAATAATGTTAAAGCTCTATACTAACACAAAATAAAAACAAAAGAAAGAGAATTAAAAAAACAAAACTTGTCATAAATCTTAGGTCACCTTCCAAGTAGAGTTTGTTTAATGTTGTTAGCTCAACGTACCATTCATGCTTATCATCAACTAGGGTCTACAATGAGTGGCTTACTTCCACTCATTTCTCCATATGGTAGTTTAGTAGCATTTAAATAAGCCACATGTTGCAAGATAATAACAAAAGTATAATTTATCAAATTAGTAATTCCTATCGACTGCATTAATTCCTTTTTAATGAAAAAATGATAAAATAAGGGATAATAAAACTCCTCGAATATTCGGTTGACACAACTAGCTTGTCTTGGAGGACATGGGAATCATCTATACTTAAGGTGACTACTAATGATTCTCTCCTCCATTTGTTCTTCCTTAACCATCTTTGTCCACTCTTCTTCTTTCTCTTCCTGGACAGGAGCTTCTGCCTCTTCTTCTTCTTCAATTATCTTTTGCCACTTCTCTCCTTCCTATTCTTGGACAGGGGCTTCCTCTTCTTCTTCATCTTATTATACTTCCTCTATCATCTGTTTGTTGTTTTCTTCCAAAACTCCTCCTTACCTTCTTGAGATGCAATGTCATTTATGAAGTCAACCTTCATTTCTTTTTCACTCTAAGGAGTTAATAAGCTTAAATAGTATGATATATTATGCTCAATATATTCAGGTGAAGAAAATCTTTCTTTGAATTCATATTGGATTGCTACACTTTTGGCAAGGTATTCCATTATTTTATTTGTAATACTTTCTTCTTGCTGTTGTTGCTGTAAATATTCAGTTGAAGCATAATTATTCCATCCATAAGCTTAAGGATTGCTCCAATATGAATAACAAGTATCCTCATTTATTTTTTATTTGTTTGTGTATTTGTTTTTACTCCCAACCGTGACTTATGTTTATTTTATTTCATTTTTATTTTTACTATTATTTTCCAAAATTCCCCAATTTTGGCACTTAGTCACCACGAAATAAGAACCGAGACCTAGGGCCAAGATCTTTGGATCAAAGCCCACGGTTTCTAAGGATTCTTAGGCTTAGAATATATCATACTATGAAATATATGATGTGTGATAAAATGTTTGTATTGCTAAATTATTAAATTACTTGTTTGCACTGTTGAGTTTATTGATTGCATTGAGTGACATACATATCATGCAAACAAGTAGAAAATAAGATTAAAATGAAAAGTAAGTTAAAGGATAATGTTTAGATTAAAGGAGTAAAATGTCACCTCATGGAAGAACACGAGAAGTTTTGCAAGGATCTGCTACATCTGATTCCCCCCACCATCAGAGAAGGGTACTGATGAGTATAGAATCCCAGTAATTGCAATTTCATGAGTCACACATATGAACTTTTGTTAAGAGTTTGAGTTATTAGAAACAATGAGAAGAGTGGTGATTTGTCAGAGTGTAAGATAATGAAAGTTTGTGGATATCTAAAAATAAGAAATACTACGTAGTCCGATATGTTAAACATAGATTCAACATTTGTGGTTATGTCAAAGAATATGGTAACAAAATTTTGTTGTGGATATGTACTTGAATTGATTGGATGTGAATATATTTTCATGAATTGACTGAGAAGGAAATAGAGACATAGGTAGAAATGATAAGATTTAAAGTGTACAAGCAAAGTGGAACTGAAAGGTTGAACTTGGAATTTAAAATGATTGTTTAATTAATGTGATAAGAGTTATGATCTGGTATAAGATTGTGTTAGAGGATTTGAGATCAGAATTTCAAAATGGTTATGTGTTTATAATTATGAATTGATTAAAAACAACGTATGGAAGATGAAATAAATGATAGTGATATCTGTAGAAGTTCTCAAGGTTATGTTGACCAGTTATTATGAGTACATATCTGATAATGTGGTTACATTGGTGAATAATGTGATTGAGCACATATGAAATCTATATTTCAATATGGTATAAGAGGTAATCTATGATCCCTATAGTCAAAATCATGAGATGAATCAAAGTAACGCAATGGGAGTATAGGATTAGGCGGTTATGTTGAAAAGGTAACTACTATGGAGAAGTAACTTTTGAATAGTCGTAGAATATTCAAAGGTCGTTCAGAATCAATTGCAATTAAAGTATCATTAGCATGAGATATTAATTGGTGACCTGTCAAAAATACCTTTCTATTATTCTGATCATGTAAAGTGTGACAGTAATTGATTTTATTGAAATATCATGAACAGTTGAAATTGATCTTATTAAGGTATTAAGAATGGTTGAAATAGCAATGATAAATATAATTGATTGATAAAGATTATGGAAACAGTGTAGATGATTGAGGTGAGAAACCTTCTTGTGATAGAGATGTTTTATCGAATCATATCGCGTAAATTAAATGTTCCATTTCTAGGAATGAATGACTATTAAATAAATCAGAAGTGACTATTGGAGTCAGTTAGAAATAGGACTCAGGCATAAGAAGTTGAATATGCTATAGAGAGTGCATGAATGTTGTTTAATGTAAAGTAGCCTACCTGTATTATTAAGTCCATGAAATTGAGGTGATGTGGTTGATATTGTTAAAGAAACTTAGGTCTGATAAAATTGAAATGTGAAAGCGATTGTATATGATAAATGCAAGTGAATGATTGCATAGGACGTGAAAATTGATCTCTAGTAGAATTTGCGTGACTCAAGAAAAACAGAAGAGTTAAGTGGATCAACGCTGAAGAGATATGGAATAGCAAGTATAAGATAAAAGTGTTTTAAGAGTATCGTATCGCCTTGATGAGGTGTGTTGAAGTTCGATAAAAAGGGTAGTGAATTGCGAGAAACCTAAGATATACTGAGGAACTAGTTAAGATAGTAGGGTATTTGAATAAGCAACTAAATCAAGCGATTCCACTGGATATAGTCATTTGGAAGAAATCGTTCGAGTCAAGAAGCTATTTGTTTGATCACTCAGGTAAAAATTTCGAGGACGAAATTCTTTAAGGGGGGAGAATTGTTGGACCCCAAACTTTTCTTAGAAGTTAGAATTATTAAGCGAGAACTTGTTGGCATTTAGTCGTGAGTAAAAATAAAAAATCTTGAATTAGAAATTTATGGAGTTTATTTATGAATATTTTTAATTACATATGGTTGCATGGATTAAATGGAAGTGT
>JAOQMS010000179.1:24028747-24070764 GCA_027563885.1 Erythroxylum longipes
AGCCATGGTCTAATACCAACTAATGTGAATTAACATATGAATAAACTACATAGAATCTATAAACAAGGTTGAAACTTGCACTAAAAAAAATACTCAAATACTTAAGATAAATCATTTAACTGTAAAAAATTGAATATATAAAAGTTGAAACATCATAAAGTAAATGAAGGATTAAAGTGTGGATTTTGCGTAACAATTTATCTATGGTTCAAACACAATGCATAAAGAAGTTAGAAGCAAATTCAGTGAGGAAACAAAGAGAGAAGTAACAGAAAATCCACAGCAAAAACTTGCATCATCAATATGCTAGGTGTCTTTAATTTACCTAAACATGTGTCATTTGGCATGCAAGCCTTGTATCCTCATAATATGCTGCCATTAGTCTCCTATTAATCAATCCATATGTCTCCTCTACGTAAGACTTCAATTTTTGACCACCATTACTTCTCTTAACTGGAAGTAAATGTAATTGTTAAACTCCCTCACTTCATATTTGGTATCACATCCATTTGTTCAAATTGATCTTATAATATCTACAAAAAAAAAGAACAGATCTATCTTTCTTGGATGTAGGAGCACCTTTAGAATTGATTGAGAGCCATGGTCTAATACCAACTAATGTGAATTAACATATGAATAAACTACATAGAATCTATAAACAAGGTTGAAACTTACACTAAAAAAATACTCAAATACTTAAGATAAATCATTTAACTGTAAAAAATTGAATATATAAAAGTTGAAACATCACAAAGTAAACTTTAATAAATTATGGGGTGAAAGACTTAAGTCTTCCTTATAGTTTTAAAATTCTAAAAAAAACACCTTCTAGTTTTTGTTTTCTAGAAAAATCCTTTCTTTTAGACTTTAGATAAAAAATAATGATAAAACATTTGTAGTGTGAATATCATATGTGAACTAATCAAATGATATTTATTTGACGATTTAACACAGCTCTTAAACTTGAATTAAAATAATTAAATTTGATATAGATAAATAATTTATTATAATAATATTTAATTGTTAATTTAATTTATTCGGGTTTGGTTTAAAGTTTAAGTTAGGTTATCATGCTAGTAACATTCGATTAGTGCATGTTTGATATTCACACTACATGTTTTTCACTGTAATTTTTTAGCCAAAATCTAAGAGAAGGGGTTTTTTAGAAAATTATAAAGTAGAAAGAGTTTTGCAAGACTATTAAAAATTAGGGGGGGTTTTCAGAGTCTCTTAAACTATATGAGAGGCTCATATCTTTTTCCCTAAATTTATATGTTAAGAAGCACTCCCTCAAGTTGAAAAACTCAAAAACACAATCTATTATTAACAAAAAAATTTCTTTTAATATAAGGCTACAAGTGACTTTCTATTTAAATATAATTATTAATTATTAATATTACTTTACATTGGAATTATAATACTTTAATTTAATATGGGCTTTATTAATGTTAATGGCATTAGGTAGCTTATAAATATCATTCAATTGACTACTTTAATTTTTAAATAATTTCAAATGTTGATTGTTGTGGCAAGTTTTAATCTATTTAAATCTCTTAATATAATGCAAGCGCATAGTTCATGGGTATAGTATGTGAGGTGTCGATCCCTCGAGGAGTTGTCGAACTAATCTAATTCTAAATTATCTAAGGCCTAAAGAATTATTAAAATGAAAATAAAAATGAACATAAAAGTAAATACGTGAAGATGATTGATAGAAAATTAATTTATAAAATTAAAACAAAAGGAATCAAGTTGAGCACCACTAAATTAGCAATAGAAATCATGCTAGGAAGATTAGCCGATTATGAGAAAGGGGATTTATCCTATCATCAAATGGTAACATGATTACTTTTGAGTTAATACAATATTGATCCTAGACTTTTGAAGGGTGGATTACTCTCTCTCGAGTTATAATCATTAAACCCTAAATCATAACCCCTAATTGAATTATGGAATTTATAATATCTCAATTAACAAAAAGCTTATAAATCCAATCAGATCTTAAGCCCTCTAATAGACTATCAGGTCCTTACACAAGATCTCTCTTCGTCTAAATTTCCGATTTGATTATTTGCGTGATTTATTAGATTGTTTAACTCTCATTAACCAATCTAATCGTTTTGCTAATGGTTCACTCTCTTGATTTGTTACTAAGGCATGCAAATACAACAAATAACCACAACACGCAATGTATTAACATCAAAAGAAATCACATCAACATTGATTTAAGAACATATCCCTAAAGAAGTTTAGAACATCTTTATCAAACTCAAATCCATCACTATCAAATCCATCTTATACATTCAAAAGAAAGAATAATAAAGATAAAATGAAATTTCACTTGGAAGGCTTGAAATAGATCAGGAAGAAAGCAGCATTGCAACCTTTCTTCTCCTTCTTCCTTTCTACTCCTTCTCTCTTCTTCTTCCTCTCTCCTTGGATATTTCTCAAAGTGGCAGAAAATGGAGCTCCTCCCAAAGTTCTTTCTCTTTCTTTATATAGTCTTTCCCATTTTAGGTAAACCATGGTCTTTTCTGTTTTAGGTAAACCCTAGGTTTTTTGGGTCCAAAAAGTCCCAAATGTCCCTCGATAAGTCGCATTTGGGAGGCTATCCATGCTTTTTGCCACGATTGTGGCACTTGATTTTAATTCTTTGTCATGATCGTGGTGGAAGGGGCCACAATTGTGGTAGACCCTCTATGCTTCTGCCATGATCGTGGCCCTGAGCCTTGCTTCAAGCCTCCTCTGAATTCTCTCAGTTCTTCGATATTTGATTTGAAACACTAGCAAACACATCAAGTCACCTCAAATACACAAAATTTAAGCTTAATAGCATGCTCTAACCCATAAAACACTCAAAACAAAAATGTCTAATGAAATAACATAATCATAACCTAAACATGCACTAATCATTCAATTTAAAAACTAAACAAACACTAAACTACCCACTAAAACATTATGCAACCTACCACTATTAACATCCCCACACTTAGACTTTTGCTTTTCCTCAAGCAAAGACAAAACACACACATAAGCAATAATGGGTCAAGGCACTTGATGTTTTTTATTTTTCACTTTTCTTTTAATTTTACTTGTATTTGATGTATATGTTAAATTCTATATGTGCAATATAAATATAAAATCTTTTAAATGTAAATATGTTTACTTCAGGTTTCACTTTTACTTGGTTGTGTTACTTGACATAAACTCTTGTTATAAATTATAATACTTTTAGAATCATGGATCTATATTATTCTTACTATATGATATTTTGATGTAATTATTCTTTATTATATGATGCCAATTGTAATATTTTAAATATTTTGTATTATTCTTAATTTTATACTTATATGATGATTAAACAAATTTTTATATTAATTATGATAATTATTTATATATAATAAATGAAAAGTAATATTGATAGAAATAAAAAAAGTTGTTAATTTTAAATTTATATTATTATAATTTTTAAAAATATGATTAATGTAAAATTAAAAATTATATAACATAATATATTAAAAGATTATTTTATAATTTTAAAAAATTATTAGAAACGTGATTGCATCTGTTAGACCCCTAAGTCCGAGATAGTATAATCGGGTGGGTATTAGTGAGCCTTGACTAGTGTTTAACATGCGGAACAATGGAAGAAGGCAAAAACTTGCGAGGAGGTAAGGACAAAAAGGGGAAATCTCAAACATTGGCATTCATTGGTGCACATTGGCTGAAATCTTCAACGAGATGCTAGATTCAGATATGAGATCAAAAGAAGGCTTGAGATAAACATCAGGTGGACGGTTAGCTAGATTACACGGATGACAGGAATATGCGAAAGTTCCAAGGTGACTTAGCAATTAGATCAAGCATGGTGTGAGTTTTGGGAGACTTTCGAACTTTGTATAAGCTGATTTAGCTAAGGCTAAGTTCTTAATGGACTAAGGACTTAATGTGTGCTCAAGTAGATGGGACATGGCTAATGGAGTTAGCATGGGTAAGTATTGGACGGACCAGTGTGCTATTGGTTTGGATGACTCATCATCAACGGATAGAGATGAGGAGATCTTGGATGATGTGGCAGATAAGATCACAGTGGATTAACATCAACTTTAAAAGATAAAGATCATATGGAAGGATCATCTGAAGATAGAGAAGATCTTTGTGGATATGGATAATCATTCCTATATTGTGTAATCTTTTTTCTTGTTATTGCGATGTAGTTTAATCCTATTGGATAGAGTCCTAATTGGATGGGGGTATCAGCTATTGGTTAGTATGATATAATCTGATAAAGATAAGATTGTGATCTTAACTAGTAGAGTTCTATTAGGATTCTAACTTAGTCATCTAGAGATGCCTATAAATAGCTCATTTGAGCCTTGCTCTTCTCAACAAGAAGTAAGGATGACTATGGGAGACACTTAGGGATTAAGAGATCATTTATTTGTATACTTTGAGGGAAGTAATAAAGGTTGACGTTTGCTGTATCTCTTTCTCGTGTTCTTATTATTGTCATGATTATTTAGTTCTTTCGTAGTTTTCTTGCAAAGGTGTGAGAGTGAAATACTATGAGGGTCGTGAGGCGTTCGAGAACAAAGAGGTTGGTCGATGATCACGAGATAAGGTTGAATCTTGCTTTGATGGAGCTAAGTGAGATTGTCGTGTAAAGGGGTTGACGCATCTTGTGGGACAAGTTCATGCTTGAAGGAAAACCTTTATAACAGCTGGTATTAGAGCCAAATTTTGATATAGCGGGAGGCAGCGATTTGACGAAATGTGTCAACCGAGTGGAGACACTTATTGGACCAATTCCTCAAGGGGAGGAAGAGGTGAAATCCTACTCATCTCGGTTTTAGATGTTGGAGGTACAATAATTGCAACA
Organism: Erythroxylum longipes; assembly: GCA_027563885.1. Classification (NCBI taxonomy): domain Eukaryota; kingdom Viridiplantae; phylum Streptophyta; class Magnoliopsida; order Malpighiales; family Erythroxylaceae; genus Erythroxylum; species Erythroxylum longipes. The sequence goes on from JAOQMS010000179.1 coordinate 24,033,627, forward strand.
TCAAATAGCTGAGTTGATGAAGGCACAAGAGGAGTTTAGGTTCGAGGTGGCGATATATTCGCAAGGTTATGCACGCACTAAGTTTTACTACTTATGACCTCGATAAATTCCGCAAGCGCACGGGTCGTTCGTGTAGTACCTAAGGTGTCGATCCCACGAAGAAGAGAACTAGTACTAAAATCTAAAGGCATCTAAGTTCGTAATTAACCTAATTAAACAACTAATGCATAAATCAATATGAGAAATTAAAGTGCTAAAGAGTCACAAAATAGCAAAATCACAACCCAACCTAAAATCAACCTAGAAATTACCAAGGAAGAGAAAGGGGATTTTAATTCAAAACTAAGAAAACCTAACCAATTATGTAATTATTGAGTTAACGAGTCTAGGAGGTCCTAGGGTGAATTACTCTCTCTCGAGTTATAATTCTTGACCCTAATTAGTAATCCTTAATTCAAATTATGGGAATTGCGATCTCTCAATTTGCAATTGGTTTAAACCTAAATTAGTTCTTAAATTACCTATTAACCTACCGGGAATCTATGGTCGATCTCTCGTTACACGACTCTACCGGGTTGACTCAATTATCTACCTATCGATTCACCTAACTCTCATTAGCTCAAATCGATGATTTTTACCCAGCTCACCCTCTCAGTTTGTTACCGAATGATTAAGAACATAATTGAAATCACAATTAACTCTATAAGAAAACACAATCGAATAAATTTTATTAATCTCAAGAATCAAAATCCAAAAGTGAGTATAAACATAAACTCAACATTCACACAACGAATCTCAACACCTATTTCAATTCTATACATAAATAAAACTGAAATAAATGGAAATACTGTCAGGAACGGAATCTCGAAGTAGCGACCACAAGAAACCACCTGTTCCGAGAAGTACTTTACGTCTAGCACGTCTCCGTGTTTCTCTTCCTTCATCTTCTTCCTCAATCTCTTGATCTCTCTCGGATTTGACAAAATTTCTCTCTTTTGGCACAACTCTCTTCACTCTCTAATAACTTTTGGTGGTTGCTAGGTATTGTCCTATTTATTCGATAGCAGCTCTAGGTCAAACTCGGGGTCAAAATGATCCAAAAAATCACCCAAAAATTGAGTTTTTTTATCAGCCCGATGCAGGGTACGATCATGGCCCTGCCTGACTTTTTCCTTTCTATCACAATCGTGGCCTAAAGTGCACGATTGTGGCCTAACTTGACGCTCTTTGTCACGATCGTGACTCCTGGTGCACGATCGTGGCTTGGCTGCCTCTGGCTCTCCCTCTTCTGTCATGATTATGGCTAATGTGCACGATCTTGGCCTGTATGTTTTAGCCCAAAACTCTTCAAATCTTCACCATTCTTCTCTGTTTACCTTGCAACATTAGCACACACATCAAGGCACCTAGAAAATATACAATTTAAGCTCAAAGAATTAGACTAACCCATAAAAACACTTAAACACAAAAACTAATCTAATTAGGCCCTAAATGCATACTTAAGACTCAATTTAACACAAAATACATAACAAATCAAACCCTAAAACATCATACAAAACACTACTATCAACATCCCCACATTCAAACGTTTTCTTGTCCTAAAAACACACGATGCAATGATGAGATGATGGCTTCGATCTTCATGAAGTTAATTTAATCTCAAACACAATCAATTGATTGTATCAAATCATTAACATGCAAAACATATGTCTAGGGGCTTTGAACTAAATATATAGCTGACTCAAGACCAAGTGTTAACCTATTTACCATTTTCAATTGTGCACAAACATTAATAATTTTTCGGTTCCTTAAACTTGATAACTGTTCTAGGTATAGTTCCATGAACTTCAAGCCTATTACAAGTCCGGTAGGTTTTTAGTTAAACACACAATTTTTATTTTATTATTTATTATTTATTTTTATTATTTATTTTTTTAACCTGGGACTTAGTCTTTTACTCGAAGGCAAACATTTGTAATGAATGTCGATCCGATTACTCGACTAAGTCAATTTTTAACAACTTGGTTGAAACATCATTATAGCTTTTTTACACAAAGGCAAACATTTGTGATGCGTGTCGATATGATTACTCAACTGCATCACGTTTTCAAGTGGCTACTAGCTCTACTCACAACCCGAAGGTCAGTGGAATAGTGATTTATTGAATTAAACCCTTTTTTTTGCGACCTTGTTGCTTTTAGCTATTCGTTTCCATGAAAAATCCTAGTTGAGTTACTTAATCTAAAAGGCCTCAAATTATGAATGAATGTGACAATCTATCGGGTGCTAAATTTCCACTAAGTCCTAATTAGGTTGTACAATTATCTAAAGGCCCCTTAATTCACTAATTTCGCAAGCTAATGATTGTTCACAACCCAATAGACTATGTCTAAAATTAAAAAAAATTCACTCAATTCTAAGCCATTGATATATTCAAACACTTCACACAATGTAACCTAATACTATCATACGATATGTAAATTCACATTCAAAATAAAACACACAATCCTCCCTACACTTGAACATCAAATTGTCCTCAATATGAGAAGGAGGTACACACATAAAAATTAGAACTAAAAGTAAAATTGTAAAAAAAAACTAAATAGAAAGAAAAGATTGGGTTAGGCATAAGTCCTATGGAGATGAAGGTGGTGATAACGATAGTGTTGAGATCAAATCCACATGACATCGATAGTGTGTCCCTATCTTATAAGTGATTCAAAAGAGCAAAAGAATTAGCACTCCAAACCGTTCCAAATCATTCACGACTTATTTAAGAATTTAAAATAAACCTAACTTCACAAAAATTTAAACCTACTACTAAACGTGCTAATTTATGGTCATTAGCTTGACCTTCATCCTTTAAAACTCAGCCAGGATCAATTATGAGTGGCTTGCTTCCACCCTTTTCATTCAACATTAATTTTGTAGCCCGTGAGTAAGATACAAATTGCAAGATGATCAAAAGGACAATATTGATAAAATTACGAAAATCAATTAATTTCAGTAATGTCCTTTTCACTAACAGACTGTCAATAAAATAGGGAATAACGAAACTCCCTGAATCTTCCATCGAATCTAATAGTTTGTCTTGTATGAAGGTGAATTGCTCTCCTTTTTCCTTCATCACCTTCGTCTCCTTTGTTTCTTTCGCTTTATGAACAGAGACCTTTATCGCTTCTTCAAAATCGATATTTGCTATCGTCTGTTCATCGTCCTCTTGTTCATCATAAGATTTGAACACATCAATTACCCTGAATGAGCTATTAATCTTCGGATTCTTAAATACATCATTCATGTGGAATGTCTCTTCATCATGATCATTCCAAAGGATAGGGTTCTTTGCATGGAAATTTACCTAAGAATTTTCGATTTTCACATGTGGTATATCCACGACTGGTGAATAATAGAAAGGGTTGGAATTCTTTCCCTTTACACTTCCATAGTCTTTTGGTTGCCAACGAATTGGGGTTCGACATGGTCTTCCTTTGTTTCTTCTAACTCTACCCCATTCCCAAGTGTGATAGTCTAGTATTGCTCTAATTGTTTTACTTCCATTTTTCTCAAAAAGTCTTCCACACTTCTCTTACAAAATTCACGGGAAAGTTGTCTTACTTGAACCTCCAAGTTCTGAATAGAAGCGGCATGATTTTCCGTCACTTGATCAATTTGCTCTTCTAATCTATTCTGCACTTCTTCCATATCTGTGAGCTTATCCAAGATCTTTTCCAATTTAAAATCCCACGAACTGGATTCGTCATGTTGAAATTCAAATAGATCTTGGTGTCCCATGTGAGTACTTGCATTGTTGGACCAATAAAAATCTGGGTGGTTCTGCCACCCTGAAGTGTACTTGGTCCAATAAGGATAGTTATTTTTCCAACCATACTACGACTCATTGTAATTCTCAAAATTTCCTTGCTCCCTATAATATTTATCTTTCATCATTGTTCAGCATTCAACTCTTCAGATATCCCATTCTAAGATGTCTCAATATGTTTTCACTTTATGCCCTAAATTTTTTTTAATAAAAACACAAATTAGTGGAAAAGCCTTAGACTAAAGAACTAAATTGCCTTCCTCGGCAACGGCGCCAAAAACTTGTTCGTAAGGTTATGAACGTGCTAAGTTTTACTATTTATAACCTTGGTAAATTCCACAAGTGCACAGGTCGTTCGCATAGTACCTAAGGTGTCGATCCCACGAGGAAGATAACTAATCCTAAAATCTAAAGGCAGCTAAGTTCGCAATTAACCTAATTAAACAACTAATGCATAAATCAATATGAGAAATTAAAGTGCTAGACAGTCAACAAAATAGCAAAATCACAACCCAACCTAAAATCGACCTAGAAATTACCAAGGAAGAGAAAGGGGATTTTAATTCGAAACTAAGAAAACCTAATCAATTATGTAATTATTAAGTTAACGGGTCTAGGCGGTCCTAGGGTGAATTACTCTCTCTCGAGTTATAATTCTTAACCCTAATTAGTAATCCCTAATTCAAATTATGGAAATTGCAATCTCTCAATCTGCGATTGGTCCAAAACTTAAATTAGTTCTAAAATTTCCTATTAACCTACCGAGAATATATGCTCGATCTCTCATTACACGACTCTACTGGGTTGACTTAGTTCTCTACCTATCAATTAACCTAACTCTCATTAGCCCAAATCGATGATTTTTACCCAGCTCACCCTCTCAGTTTGTTGCTGAATGATTAAGAACAGAATTGAAATCACAATCAACTCAATAAGAAAACACAATTGAATAAATTTTATTAATCTCAAGAATCAAAATCTGAAAGTGAGTATAAACGTAAACTCAACATTCACACAACGAATCTCAAAACCTATTTCAATTCTATACAAAAATAAAACTGAAATAAATGGAAATACTGTAGGGAACAGAATCTTGAAGCGGTGACGGCAGGAAACCACCTGCTTGGGGAAGTACTTCATGTCTAGCACGTCTCTGTGTTTCTCTTCCTTCGTCTCCTTCCTCAATCTCTTGATCTCTCTCTAGGTCTCTCTCATATTTGACAAAATTTCACTCTTTTGGCACGACTCTCTTCACTCTCTAATAACTTGTGGTGGCTGTTAGGTATTGTTCTATTTATTTGGTAGCAGCTCTAGGTCAAACTCGGGGTAAAAACGGTTTCTAAAAAATCACCCAAAAATTGAGTTTTCTGTCAACCTGATGTAGGGCACGATCGTGGCCCTGCCTGATGGCTGGCACTTTTTCCTTTCTGTCACGATTGTGGCCTGAAGTGCATGATCATGGCTTGACTTGATGCTCTCTGTCATGATCGTAGCTCCTGGTGCATGATCGTGGCTTGGCTACCTCTGGCTCTCCCTCTTTTGTCACGATCGTGGCCAATGTACATGATTGTGGCCTGTATGTTTTGGCTCGAAACTCTTCAAATCTTCACTATTCTTCCCTGTTTACCCTGCAACACTAGCACACACATCAAGGTATCTCAAAAATATACAATTTAAGCTCAAAGATTCAAACTAACCCATAAAAACCCTTAAACATAAAAGATGTTCTAATTAAGCCCTAAATGCATACTTAACTCTCAATTTAACACAAAATGCATAACAAATCAAACCCTAAAACATCATACAAAACACTACTATCACGATCCTAAGGCGTGCCATTGCAACACATGATGTTGGACGAGCAGAAAGCACCTTGGTGAAGGTGCGAGAGCACTAAGTTTTCAACAGCAAGCGGAGTGCCAAGGACCTTAAAAATTTCTTGTGGGATATGGAGCAGTAATTTGCAATGGCAAAGATAGCTGACTCAGAGAAGCTGTCGATCACGACTATTTATATAGTGGAAGATGCAAAGTTGTGGTAGAGAACGAGAACCTTTAATGACATTAATGTGGGTAGACCTCTCATTGACACTTGGGAGAAGAAGAAGAAGGGGCTAAAGGATCAGTTCCTCCCCAACAACACTTCATGGCTTGCGTGGGAAGCTTTAAAGAGGTTGAAGCAAGACAAATTGATGTGGGAGTATGTGAGGAAATTAACATCTTTATTGCTGGACTTGTGGAACATGTCGAAGGAGGACAAGTTGTTTAACTTCATAAGTGGCTTACAAGGTTAGGCACAATTAAAGCTTAGGAGGCAGAATGTGAAGGACCTCTCAAGCGATAGCAATTACAGATGCCTTGGTGGATCTCCAAATGACACCACCGATTCAAACTTTGTACAAGGGTTAGAAGAATGGTAGGATGTGGAATGGCTTAGAGAAAGGCAAAGAGAAAGTAGGTGAATCTTCTCAAGGTAAGAAATAATCAAAACGGGGTATTGCTTATTTCATTTGTGAAGGGCCACCATGCTCAAGACAGAAGGCGAGTGAGGAGCAAGTAAATTCCATGGTCATGAAGGATCAAAGAGAGGGAGAGGAGGACTCGACAAAAGAAGCCTACCTCAATAGTTATGCTATGTTGGGTGCAATGGGCCGTGTAAAGGAGCGTTTGAACAAAAGCAAGGAGACACCAGATGGAGAGAGAACATGGTACATGGGAGGTGTATCAATGGCTAAAGGGTCTTTGAGGAAACCACATTTGGAGGAGTGTCCACAGATTATTTTGACGAGGGCGTCGATCTCTTCTAGTGGGGGTGGTTTGTTCGACTCCTAAGTTCGAGATAGCAGAATCATGCTGGCATTGGTGAGCCTTGACCATTGTTCGACACACAGAACAACGAAACAAGGCAAATACTTGCGAGGAGGTAAGGACGAAAAGGAGAAATGTCAAGCATTGGCATTTATTAGTGTACATTGGCAGAAATCTTCAACGAGATGCTATAATTGAATGTGAGACCAAAAGAAGACTTGGGATGGAATCAGGTAGAAGGTTAGCTAGATTACACACATAATGGGATTATGTGAGAGTTTCAAGGTGACGTAGCAAGTAGATCAAGCATGATGCGAGTTTTTAGAGAGTTTCGAACCTAGTATGAGCTAACTTGACTAAGTCTAAGTTCTGTATAGACTAAGTGCTTAGTGTGTTCAAGTAGACAAACTATAGCTAATGGAGTTGGCATGGGTAAACATTGGACGGACCATTGTGCCATTGACTTGGATGACTCATTATTAACGGATAAAGATAAAGAGATCTTGGATGATATGGTGGATAAGATCACAGTAGATGAACATCAGTTCTAAGAGATAAAGATCATGTGGAAGGACTATATGAAGGTAAAGGAGATCTTCGTAAATATGGATAATTATTCCTATATAGTGTAATATTTTATCTTGTTATTGTGATGTAGCTTAATCCTATTAAATAGAGTCTTAATTAAATGAGGATGTCATCTATTGGTTAGTGTGATGTAATCTAATAATGATAAGATATGATAAGATTATAATCTTAACTAGTAGAGTTCTATTAGGATTCTAGCTTAGTTATCTAGAGATGCCTATAAAAAGTTAATTTGAGTCTTGCTTTTTTCAACAAGAAGTAAGGATGAGTATAGGAGACACTTAAGGATTGAAAGAACATTTCTTTGTATACTTTGAGGGAAGTAACAAAAGTTGGCGTTTGCTATATCTCTTTCTTGTGTTCTTATTGTTGCTATGATTATTTGGTTCTTTCGTAGTTTTCTTACAAAAGTGAGAATGAAAAAATGCAAAAATCTTGAGGCATTTGAAAATAAATAAGTTGATCGACGATCACATGATAAGGCTGAATCTTACTTTGACAAAGCTACGTATGATTATCATAAAAAAAGATTGTGAAGAACAGGTTCGTGTTTAAAGAAAAACTTTTGCAAGAACTTCTAAGGGAGATAAATTGAACAAGGCCGCACTTATTAGGCTTTACTTTTGCCCCGGGACTTAATCAATAAATAAATGAAACAAACACCAAATACCATGCGCCATTGGAAGTCCTCGCACAGTCTTCGGTAACCGATTCCTAAGACAGGTTTCTACCACGTCACCGTATCAAACAGATTGCAGTCCCGTTCGGTTCCGTACAAAGCTCCATTCCATCTTTACCGCACAAGTTTGTAAAACAGTAAAACAAAATTTTTTTCTTTTCCTGAATTTCCGGCTCTTTCTCATCCTGGACTCTGTAGGTGACATTTTATCTCTTTACCTCTAATGCATCATCAATTTACCATAGAGACCTATAGAGTAATGGGTTTTCACCATTTCTAGTGTTGTTGTAAAACAATGATTTGGTAGATCAGTATGCACTATACTCAGTGACAAATATTTGGTGCATTTTGGCCTTTTGATTTATTGTTCTGGGTTACGCTTGTTTACTACGAATATTTCCAGTTCGTCTGGATTACGATTAGTAATATATAATCGGCTTTTTTATGGGATTTCATGTTGGAAGAGGGTATTATCATTTTATATGTAATGTTTGCATATGTTGTTTCTCTTTGCTGAGTGATTTATGTCCATTGTCGCTCAGGGATGGATTCAGTTGGTGAGAAAGAGGACGATGAATACTCTGTGATTGGGGATAAAGGAGAAATTTCTTTTATTGATTATGCGGATGACAGATCCGTTTGCAGCTACAATCCACTTGAAGAGGGGGCTGTCGTAATTTCTGTGCCATTCCCCTTTGTGGGTGGGAATCCACAATCAGTCACAGTTGGAGAAACAGTTGCTCAAGAAATTACTCTCACCAACACTTCTTCTGAAGCTGTTGATTTGTGGACTAAAATTTTTGCTTCAACTCCAGAAAATTCGTTTTGTCTTTCTGTGATGAAACCTCCATCAGAGAATGATGAGGATGGCAGAAGGAATTTTGTTCAGTCTTTTGAACTGGAGGACAGAATGCTTCAGCCTGATGAGACTTTAACTATTTGGCTTTCTTGCAAACCGCAAGAAATTGGCTTGTACACTTCAGTGGTGCATTTTGATGTGGGGAGTGACCGGATAGAGCGAGTAATTTTCCTCTTGGCCGAGGATAACATATCCCGGTCTTTGGCTCCGGGAAAGCCATATTCAAGATCTACAAGAAAGAAACAATTAACTGTGGATAAATTTGTTGCTGGTTCGCGTCCACCAAGGGTGGTAGATAGAGTTTTCAAAAATAGGCTTCCTCGGTATGAAATTCCTAAGAATATTAGAGAATTGATTGAGAATAACCAAATTCCTGATGCTATCACTAGTGGTCTAACAAGAAGAAACTATGCTTCTTATTTCAAGACATTGTTGATCATGGAAGAGCTACAACTGGAGGTAAACATTTTTTGGTTGTGACGACAACAACAATAACATCATGGAGATTTTGTTTCAAGCTTTACTGAAATTGGTGAATTGTTACTGCAGGAAGACATGAGGGCTTATAATATGGAGTGTGTAAACATGAGAAAGAAGGGAAGCTTTCTAACTCTTCTGGTCCCAGGCCTTGCTGAGCGAAGGCCTTCACTTGTTCATGGAGACTTTATTTTTGTCAAGCCGACAGAAGCTGATGATGCTACAGCTTATCAGGTTTTGCTTGTGTATATGAATGGCATACTCTAGATTAGGAAAATCCAACTGGTTTTGGCTTTAGCAGGACTAAACTAACAGGAAACAAATTTAGCAATTCACTAGCAATACACTATTTCTATCTTTTTCTTAGGGTTAATTATAAAAGAAATCCTAAACTTTATTCAGTTATGCAACATTAGCTCAAAATTTAAAAAATGACACTAAAATGTTGAAACTTTCAATTTGTTACATTTATATCCCGACGTTAAGTTCTCTGTTAACGTCGCTGACATGACACACCACATTAGATTAAAAGTTTTGACACATGTTCAATTATTTTCTAGATGAATATCTTGTTCGCTTGTACCATTTCCACTTGCTTGTTTCAATGGGATGTGCACTGTCCCCCTAGTAAGATAACAATATGGCTAAATATTTTACAAGCTACTTTAATCTTTCATTACTTTCTACTGCTAACCCCACCTTTAACTCTACTCGTGCCAATTTCTTTAAACATCTTACTATTGATTTTTTTTAAAATTAAATATTTCATGGATTAAAGATAATTACAGCTAGATACAAAAGGTCAAGGATAATTCAAAAAGTCTAGATTACAAAGAGTTGAGGTTCCTAGTAATCGTCTATATCTAATTATCTAAGGGGTACTTTTGAGACCACATAAACTAGTATTACTCCAATCCCCATCGTCTCTTCATACTACTTTACAGATTTATAGCTATTCCTCTTGCTGACACAAAATGTCCTGGAAAATCATTTCAATGTTTCGGTTTTGTTGTCTAAAAATTCTACAATTACGCTCCTTCCAGATGTAGTACACCAAAGCTGCTTAACTTAACTTAATTGCTTTAAGATCAGCTACATTATGCAATCTAAGGTTTCTCAACCAAGTAATAGTTTCACACCAAGAGTTTACTGGTCTGTCCAAGTGCAGAATAATCTGCATCCGCTCCCATACTTGCCTGGTATAACCGCATCTAATCATAAGATGTTCCAGATTTTCCATTTCTATACTACATAATGTGGTCAAGATATGGTTTCATCACATAATATTGTGATAATCTTATTGTAATTAGATTATATTAGATAAAAATTATCTTAGGATTATCTCTTGTATTTGTATAGATACTCTATCCTATTTGGTATTTCTATTCATGTATATATGTACTACAGTCTTTAAGGAATATTATATAGAGCAAAACAACTCTTATTCACATGGTATCAGAGCCATGTGAAAGAGATAGTGAAACCGAGGAGTCAACGTTGGCAAGTCAAGAAATTGCTTCCAATCTTGAAGGATCTTCCATGGCAAATCCAAACCAGACTGGAAGTCATTCGTCAATGACCTCTGGTCTTGAAGGAGCTTCAGTTGTCATCGTCTCTGACAAACTGAATGAAATAAACTATCAGGAATGGGCTCAAGCTATGAAACTCGCCATTGGAGGATGCGGGAAGCTGAACTTCATCGTCATAGATGGAAACATTCCGGACCCAATGAACTCGCAAGCTGCACGACAGTGGGAGATAGACAACTGCATGATCTCATCATGGCTTATCAACGCCATGATATCGTTGATCAAACGTACCTTCATGTTTCTGCCAACAGCTCGAGAAATTTGGGAAGGGATGCGACAATCATACTCTGACGGAGAGGATGTATGCGAATCTACGAGATAAAAACAAAGTTGTGGCAAATGAAGCAAGGTGACAGAGAAGTTACAAAATATTGAGTTGAAATGGTAACATTATGACAAGAACTTGACCTTTTGTCAGATGAAGAGTGGAGGTGCAAGGAAGATGCTGTGATGTACAACCAAAAAATTGAAAAGGAAAGAGTCTTTAAGTTTTTGGTTGATCTCAACAAAAAATTGGATGATGTCCGTGGCAGAATCCTAAGTAGAGTTCCTCTACCAACAGTTAAAGAAGTTTTTTCTGAAGTTAGGAGGGAAGCAATAATGAGTAAAATTATGCTAAAAGAAGAGTCAAAAGAAGAACAAAATCTGTCCTCAATACCTACTAATGAAGTGTTTTCATTGATGTCCCGTGGTGAATCCAGTAAGAAGGAAAGAAGTGGTATGATCACTGCAAACAAAGTGGTTACACCAAAGACACATGTTGGGACATCCATGGAAAGCTTCTAGATTGGAAACCACAAAAAGGAAAAAACCGAGGCTATCAAGTATCTAGTGAAGGAGGAACAGAAAAATCTAAAGATAGTCAGAAACAAGAAGCTGGTGAGTTGAATATTTTACTAGGGAAATTATTGGAAATACTAAAGAATCTCCAAGAAGTTAAAGAAGGTATTTATGCTGGGCGTGTCCTTTATATGGAAATCAGAGGACAGGGATCCATTCTCTTGACTTGTACTAATGAGAATTTGACTATACGAGAAATTGAACAAAAAGTTGCGGAATTGACCTCTCTCTTGCCTATCCCAAACCAAAATACTCAACAAGCATTACCTATCTCGGAAAAGGAGGTGATCTAGCCGCACCTTCCAGTACGGCTACCTTGTTAAGACTTCACTCCAGTCACTAGCCCGAGAATCGTATCTGTGGCTACGACAGTTTTACCAGTCTGTAACTTATTGTCAACCTCTTTCGGATATGAATCTATCTGATTCAGAAGGGAAGAACTTGCATCAGTATCTCAATTTCCATTCAAACATGATAGTTAAAAACAACTAGTTGGTGAGTTGAATATTTCACTAGGGAAATTATTGGAAATACTAATGGGCTGTTTGGCTCAAGGAATGGAATATATAAGGAATAGAATAGTTATTCTTAGGAATAGAAAAGATAGGGAATAGAACAGAATGATTATTACTTTGTTTAGTTCAAGAAATGGAATAGATCAACAATTCTATGCCAGTGTTTGGTTTGAAAATATAAACTTGGAATAACAAAGGAATAACTATAAAAAAAACAAAATATCCTTATTATTATTATTATTATTATTATTATTATTAATTATATTTATTATTATTATTGAATTCCTTAATTATATTTATTATTCTTATTATTATTAATTTTCTTGTTCTTATTATTAATTTTATTATTATTATTATAAATTTTATTATTCTTATTAATTTGTCTATTTTAATTCTTATTTAATAATAATATTATTATTAATTTTCTGCTTACTATTATTCTTATTATTACTAGTTTAATTGTTTTAATTTATTATATTTATATTATTATTATTATTATTAAATTACTCATTATTATTAATTTCTTCTTCTTCTTCTTCTTAATATTATTATTATTATTATTACTAATTTTCTTCTCTTTAATACTAATTTTAATATTAAAATTAGTATTAAATTTCTTATTATTATTAATTTTCTACTTATTATATGACTTTTCAATATTTTGCAGTGGTTAATTTTTCCTGGTCCGAATCATGTTAGCATTCATTGTATAGTCGCAATTGTAATATAAAATAACAATGTAACGATATTGAAAATAAATATAACATAGGGCTTTAAATTCCTAAAAAGTTATTTAGTTGAACAAAAATTAAGTTTCAGCCCCATTTTAAATAACTAGACAAAATAGGCCTACTTCAACATAACCTTCAATGTGCGACAAGAAGCCTCCTCACCTACTCAAGTCTTTCAAAAGGCGGAACTGTTTTGCTGATGGCTTGTCCCATTGCTTTAAAAACTATCTCTTTCACATGTATCTCTTGCAAAACATTACATAAAAACATTGTCGTTCAAAGATGAGAAGTTCTTACATCAACAATATGAAATACAAAAGTAATAACATTTAACATCATGTAAGACCTAAAATTTAGAATGCAACATAAAAGTTTGTTATTGCACTTAAAGCATCAATCTTTAGTAAAAAGGGCTGCAGAATAGCATCATCACTATCAATTACATAAAAACATTGTCATTCAAAGATGAGAAGTTCTTACAACAACAATATGAAATACACAAGTAACAACATTTAACATCATGTAAGACCTGAAATTTAAAATGCAACATAAAAGTTTGTTATTGCACTCAAAGCATCAATCTTCAATAAAAAGGGCAGCAGAATAGCATCATCACTATCAATCCCTTAGGCACATATCAGAAATATGAAAATAATCGTTGCATTAACAAGCTTACTACTATATATGTCAGTCCACCCTTAAAAAAGTTTGAAACATTTTGAAGGACCATCATCTACAAAACATCAAAATTTCAAAGCAGAGTTTTGCCACTCACCATTAATGCTTCTAGAATACTTCACAAACTATAGAATTCAAAATCATACAGATTTTACATCTTCCACATTGAATCAGCAGACAACCAAGTTCATTATTAATTACATAATCATTCCATCGTAAGTACCCCAATAATCTAACTGAAAAGCTAGTCTAACAGTTAGCTCACAACAAATAAGGTGGACATATCTCACAAGTGAACGAAAAACGCAGCTAATTAGTCTTCAAAAGAAAATTGCATAAACTAAATCCCAAAAATCAAAGAGCACACACAACCACATCAGTGAAACAACAAACACCTAAAATAAAAACAAGAGAAAAAGGTAAACCCAGCCTTTACAAATCAAGCAGACAACAATTTAACTCTATTCCTATTTTTTTGCAAAAACAATTAAAAGAAGTGAAACCTAAGAAAGAAACCAAAAACGTGTAAAATGTCAAATATGAGTAGCATCCGCGCATTTGCTGAGAGAGAAATACAAATGTGGAGTACCTGAAGAAGAGAATATTTTCTTTGGTAATAAGAATATTTAGGTCCATTTCTTTGGCTATTCCTTAATGTAAGGAATAGGTAATGTTTAGGAATATTATTCCGTGGGTCATTTCTAAACCAAACATAGGAATAGTTAATAGTTAGAAATGGAAGGGTAATAGAATTCTTATTACCCTCAACCAAACATCACGTAAAGAATCTCCAAAATGAGAGCCACCAACAAAATACAAGTACAGTTGCCAATGCTACTATGAGAGGTAATATCATACAAGCGTTTTTATCTTCATGCGGTAGGAAGAAATGAATAGTTGATTCTGGAGCATCAGACCATATGATAGATGACTATAACCTGGTTCATTCATATTTTCCTTGTGTTGGGCATGAAAAGGTTAAGTTAGCAAATGGTGATTCTTCTTCGGTTGCAGGAAAAGCAAATATCAAAGTAACAAATTCTATGGAATTAAACTCTGTTCTACATGTTCCAAAACTAGAATGTAACCTCCTTTGGGTTAGTAAATTGACAAAAGAAGCTAATTGTAGTGCTAATATTTTTCCTACTCATTGTGTTATATAGGACCTATCATCGGGAAGATGATTGGCAGTGCTAAAGAGGTAGATGGAGTGTACTACTTTGAAGATGAAGAAAGTCATTCTACTCCTTATAGCTTGGGTAATAGTGTGATTGTCCTTAAGAATGATGAATTATTGATATGACATAAAAGGTTAGGTCATCCAAACTTCCAGTATATGTCACGATTGTTTCCAAATATTTCAATAAATAAAGATCTTTCTGTTCAATGTGATGCTTACAAGGTCTTAATACAAACTCACAAAACCTTTTTCACTTATCCATAGTGATCTTTAGGGCCCATCTTGTGTCACTAATAGAACCAATTCAAAGTGGTTCATTACATTCATCAATGATCATACTTGTTTGTGTTGGGTGTTTCTTTTGAAGGATAAAACTAAAGTCCCTATTGTGTTCATCTACTTTTATCAGATGATAAAAAATCAATTTCACATAAGTATTCAAGTCCTTCATATTGATAATGGTACTGAATATTTTAATCAACATCTTCATATATTCTTCCAAAAACATGGAATTGTCCACAAAAGTACTTGTGTGAATAGTCTTCAATAGAATTGGATTGCTGAGTGAAAAAATAGATACCTTCTTGAAGTAGCTAGGGCCTTGATGTTCACTAGCAATTTTCCCAAATTTTTTGGGGGGATGCTATTCTTACTACAAACTATCTTATTAATCGAATGCCTAGTCATGTCCTTTCTTTCAAAACACCTCAAAAATTTCAAGAAATCCATACTACTAGCCATCTTGAAACTAGGCTTCCTCTAAAGGTTTTCGGTGTACAACCTTTATTCACAGTTATTCACAGAACAAACTTGATCCAAGAGCCAAAAAATGTGTGTTTTTGGGTTACTTTGCTACACAAAAAGGGTATAAATGCTATGATCCTATATCAAAAAGGTTGTTTGATAGTTGTGACGTCACTTTTTTTGAGACAGATTTCTTCTATCCCAAGTCTTCGATTCAGGTAGAGTATTGGAGAGAGTTTGGTGATGAATCTCAACCTGAACCTTCTTGTACATCTGTCCCTGAGCCTATCCTAACACCTATGTCCAATGCATCTCCTATGGAGACAAATCCTGATATAGAAATAGTCATGCCTGACAAATACACTCAAAGTGTACTCTCGGAAGAAGAAAACAAGTAATACACTCCCTGTTCTTGATGCTATACCAATCTCTAAACTAATGCAGGTTCCTACTGAAGAAGCTCAGAGTAGTAATACAAAGGAACAAGAAGACAATATAGATCTAGAACTACCAATTGCTTTACGGAAGAAATCTAGATCATGTACCATGCACCCAATTGAGAGGTTTGTCTCTTATGATGCTCTATCTTCTTAATATAAAGCATTTATTGCTAATCTGGACATAATTGACGTTCCTAATAATATCCAGGAAGCTCTTAAAGTTCCAGAATGGAGAGAAGCAATTTTTAAAGAAAGAAGAGCACTTAAAAAAAATGAAACGTGGGAAGAAGTTAATCTGCCAAAAGAGAAGAAACCCGTGGGGTATAGGTGGATATTCCCAGTCAAATACAAGGCTGGTAGTTCCATTGAGAGGTATAAAGCGAGATTGGTAGCAAAGGGTTATACTCAGACCTATGGGATGGACTAAACGGAGACATTTGCACCTGTGGCCAAACTAAAAACTATCAGACTATTGCTCTCTGTAGCTGCTAACTTTGATTGGACCCTTCAACAACTTGACATTAAAAATGCCTTCTTGAATGGCAAATTAAAGGAAGAAGTATATATGAAACTTCCTCTAGGGTTTGATAAGGAAGGAGGAGGAAACAGAGTATGCAAACTTAGAAAATCCTATATGGGCTGAAACAATCACCACGAGCTTGGTTTAAAAGATTTGCCAAAGTCCTAAAAACAGAAGGATACACACAAACTCAGTCGGATCATGCAATGTTCGTCAGAATTAGAGAAGGTAAGAAGACAATTTTGATTGTGTATGTGGATGATATTGTCGTAATGGTGATGATGCAGAGGAAATTACAGGACTCAATTCAGCTTTAAGGAAAGAATTTGAAGTTAAAGACTTAGGAGAAATGAAGTATTTCCTAGGCATGGAAGTAGCTAGATCAAAGAAAGGGATCTACATCTCACAAAGGAAGTACATTCTTGATCTCTTTAAGGAGACAGGAATGTTAGGATGTAAACCAAGCACCACCCCCATTGAACAAAGTTTGAAGACGAAGAAGATAAACTGGTTAACCGTGAAGAATACCAGACACTAGTGGGAAGGCTAATTTATTTGTCTCATATTAGACCAGATATTGCTTTTGTCGTGAGTGTTGTAAGTCGCTACATGCATGCACCAAAGAGTCAGCATTTTGAGGCAGTTTATAAGATCTTACGGTATTTAAAGGGTAATCCTAGGAAAGGATTATTATTCAAAAAGGAAGATCAAAGAACAATTGAAATATATACTGATTTAGATTGAGCAAGTTCAGAAGAGGATAGACGCTCAACCACTGGATATTGCACTTTCGTGTGGGAAAATTTAGTCACGTAGCATAGTAAGAAGCATAAGGTGGTAGCTAAGAGTATTGCAGAAGTTGAACTTAGAGCAGTTGCAAAAGGGATTTGTGAAAGTTTTTGGTTAAAAAGAGTGCTGACAGAATTGGAAATCATTTTTGTCACTTATAAAGCATTATTGTGATAACAAGGCAGCCCTAAGCATGACACACAATCTAGTCCACCATGAGAGAACAAAGCATGTTGAAGTTGATCGACATTTTATCAAGGAAAAGATAGAAGATGAGACAATATGCCTAACTTATGTACCAACGAAGAAGCAGACAACAAATGTATTTACCAAAGGACTTCAAAGATAAGTATTTGAAGAATTTATCAAGTTAGACATGATTGATATCTATGATCCAACTTGAGGGAGAGTGTGGTCAAGATACGGTATTATCACATAATATTGTGATAATTTGATTATAATCAAATTATATTAGATAAATATTATCTTAGGATTATCTCCTGTATTTGTATAGATGCTCTATCCTATTCGGTAGTCCTATTCATGTATATATTTACTATAGTCTCTAAGAAATATTATATAGAGCAAAGCAGCTCTCATTCACACATAACTCACAATGCAATGTGCTTATGGAGAACTTGATTTTGTCCCTCGTAAGCAACCCTCCATTGATTCCCATCCATAGGATAAATAAATGATTTTTGGTATAAAATCTTCACGAAACAAGCTCCACCATATGAGAAAAATACACTGGTCAAATTTTGTGGACCTTTGCTTTCTAATGTATGCTCGTTGCTATGGCGCATCTATTCCTTGAAGTTTTCAGAGATGCTACTTCTTTGGAACTTGAAAAAAGAAGCATAAATCCTTCGTCAAAATCCCTACTACTTACTTGGATTAATCATTGAAGTAGCATAAATACTACTTCATTTCCAGGAGCGACAGCAACGGCGACAGGGGCGAAGGTAGCAACGGAGACACCGAGCTTTTGCTGGGGGTAATAGACCAACTAGCGGGCTTCCTTGAGAGTGATGGAGGAGATGTCTACATTGAACTTCTTGATCTTCTCCGGTGCAGAGAAGACGGAGATTGGGTGAAGACAGTGACGGTGGTGGTGAAAATAATTACTTGATTTTCTTTTTCCAAATTTATTAAATTATAAAAATAACTACATAAAAGAACATTGAACATTTGGTAGCCACGTGGCGAAACCATTGATTTGACGTGATATGCCATGTCAGGGACATTATCAAAGAATTTAATGTCGGGCTATTTTTGCAATAAATTGAAATTTTGAGTATTTTAGCGCCATTTTTTAAAGTTTGGGCTAGTATTACAAAATTGACTAAATTTTGGGTTTTTTTAATTAATCCCTTTTTTAATGTCAATTATTGCTTAAGCATCTTATAACTTAAATGAACTTTGCAGGGCTTTGTTCACCGTATTGAGGCTGATGAAATTTATTTGAAGTTTACACAAAATTTTCACTTACTCCACATGGATGGGAATTTCTACAATGTAGAGTTCACATATAATCGATTCAACATAAGAAGATTGTACCATGCTATCGATGCTGCAGAATGTTTGGACATAGAATTCCTGTTCCCATCTGAGTTCCCTGGAAATCGGCTTATCGAAGCAGCTCCCCTGACCCCTATATCCTGTAGTCTTAATGAGGAGCAGAAGTGCTCAGTGGAGATGATACTTGGTTGTAATGGAGGTGCACCATACGTGATTCATGGACCTCCTGGTACAGGTAAAACTATGACCATAGTGGAGGCAATGCTTCAGCTCTATAAATATCGTAACAATACCAGGATCCTTGTTTGTGCGCCTTCGAACAGTGCTGCAGATTTATTGCTAGAGAAGCTTCTTAGTCAGACCACAGTTACTGTTCGAGAAAACCATATATTCAGGCTCAATGCAAGTGCTCGTGCTTTTGAGGATGTCAAGCCTGACCATATTTGCTTTTGTTTCTTTGATGATCATGTTTTCAAATGTCCTCCACTTGGTGCTCTCAAACGCTATAGGATCATCATATCAACTTATATGAGTGCCTCTCTTCTTTATGCTGAAGGTGTTGATCGAGGCCATTTCTCTCATATTTTCTTGGATGAGGCTGGTCAAGCATCAGAACCAGAAAGCATGATTCCTATATCCAATTTTTGTCAGAGGAATACAGTTGTTGTTCTTGCTGGAGATCCTATGCAGTTGGGTCCAGTGATATACTCGAGGGATGCTGAGGCTCATGGACTTGGGAAATCTTATTTAGAAAGGCTATTTGGATGTGAACCTTATAGGCGTGGAGAAGAAAATTATGTGACAAAACTGGTCAGGAACTATCGTTGTCACCCAGACATTCTGCATCTCCCTTCTAGCCTTTTCTACGAAGGGGAACTGATTGCATCCAAAGATTCGGTGGAGGATACTAATACCTTGATGTCTTCAGTAAACTTTACTCAAGGAAAGAACTTTCCTGTTCTGTTCTTTGGTATCCAAGGTTGTGATGAGAGGGAAGGAAATAATCCATCATGGTTTAATAGAATTGAAGCAAGCAAGGTGGTAGAGGTTGTTAAGAAGCTGATGGCAAGGGGAAATCTGAATGAGACCGATATTGGGATCATTGCACCCTATAGGCAGCAAGTGCTCAAACTAAAGAAGACACTTGAAGATTTAGATATGTCGGATGTAAAAGTTGGCAGTGTTGAACAATTCCAAGGGCAAGAAAGGAAAGTTATCATTGTATCTACTGTTCGATCAACAGTGAGACATAATGAATTTGACAGAGTTCACTGTCTGGGGTTTTTGAGTAATCCAAGAAGGTTCAATGTGGCTATCACTCGTGCAATAGCATTGCTTATTATTATTGGGAATCCTCATATTATCAGTAAGGTATTAAGAATATTAACAAGTTTACGAGCTATTTTACTTGAGGATGATATCAAGAATATTAATAATTTTACCATCTATTTTACTTGAGGATGAGTCTCAAACAGCGGAAAGTTGCATGCAGATGCATTTCAGAAGATGCCTGCGCAAATCACCAACACGATGTGTATTTGTATGTGTAGCTACATGTGCATATCCATTTCTGCATAAGGGTTAAATAGAGGTTATGGCTTTAAACAGGAATTGATGGTGTAAATGGCTGCCAAGTTATCATGAAGTAGTTTAGGGGAATCTTTTGAGTTTTATGCTGTACATATGTGCATAGTATTAGGGGGAGCAGACATCCTTTTCTTTTTTTCTTTTTTCATCTTGTCAACTATGTATATATGAGTTATGTCTGAAAGCAAAGGAGATTTAACCATCATTTCTTGATATCTACTTCTGCAACTTAGTCATCAGGCTGAGGTAACCAGTATCTTCACTGTGGGTCATTCCACATTTCATGAGTGAAATTTACTTCGATCTTCGGATCTAAACGAAGATGTCACAATTCTCATATTGTTGTGCCATCACTTCAATTGAAGAACCATGGCTACACAACTAAATGTTTTTCTTCCCTTGTAGTCTTTGATGTGTCAAACTAAAGTGGGATGCTATTTGATAGTAAAGTTGTAGTCAGGTAGGCCTCGTTGTAATGGATACACTAAAGGGTGTCCTTCTAGTAGGTAACTTTGGTAGATAGATGGTCTTCTTGGGCACTTAGTTTGTGTTTTCATGTATCAAAGCACCAAAATAGTGGAGTCATGGTCGCGGCTGGAACTTTGTGCCAAACACTGAGGTGTCTGTCTTATGGTTGGTTTCATGCATTTGCAGGATATCTACTGGAATCAGCTCTTGTGGTACTGTGTAGACCATGAATCCTATCAGGGTTGTGCGCTCCCTGAGAAACAAGAATTTGTAGATGATTTTGTTAACTGCGTTCCAGAAAATGTTCAACCTACTGATGTTGGATGCGGTGAAGAATCCTTTCAGAATGAGATTCCAAAACCAGTTGTAGATGAGTCTGAATGGTCTGATGGTTGGCGTTGAAATTAGGGGAGTAAAATGGCAAGATTATGGTTAAAAACATCAGATACTTATACAGCACATTGGATGGCAATGGTGGTATATGTTTTGATGTTTTCAGTTTATATAAACGTCATGTAAGTACTAAGTAGGGGTTGAATGCCAGGATGGTTTTTTTATATTCCTTCACGACATGAACAGATGAACTTGACTCGACATAACTTTGATATTATTATAAACAATTGTGCTGTATGGAGGAACGTGATATGTGGTCAGAAAGAGAACGACTGTCTCAGTATTAGGCAGTATCTAACAATTACAACTTTTCACTGCAAAGCTTATTCCTTACCTAAACCTATGCGAGAAAAGGCGTTGAAGGCTTGGTCATGGCATTTATGCGGTGATTAGAAGGTATGTGTTGCAGCGTTGAAGGCTAGGTCATGACATTTATGAGGTGATAAGGTGATTTAGTAGCGTATGTGTTGCAGATGATAAAAGAAAACGTTACTAATCCATAATTTCATAGCTTCTTCAAGTTAAATTAGTTTTGTATTGAGTAAAAATTCTTTTTGCATACTCAGATAAAGAGAACTAATAAGCACAAAGAATCCCAGGAAGTTGGCTTCGTCCTCGGAACAAACCAAGAATCTGATGTCCTTTGCTTTTTGAAAATAAAAATATTATGTTTGAAAACAAGGACAGATCGTTAATCAATCTGCAACTAAATACGTTAACAAAAACAAAATGGTAAAAAGTAATTCTTAACGCTAAATATTTTCTAAAAATTGCTAGTTAGTTATCTATGATATTATGTTATATATTAATATTTTTAAAATGATACTAGTATCCCACATTTTAATAAAGTTAAAATTTTGGCACCTTCTAGTATATGAATCTTTAATCTCTATGTGATATCACAATTAAATAATTTGAACTCACCATGATGTGATTTAAAAAATATTTAAAATATTAATCAAATATATAATTTTTATCTTAATATATTACAAAAGGTCTAAATAAACTTCTATTATTATTTATGTTATTATTTTTGTCCCCTGTTTGAGTTGCAATTAATACTATTTTAGTAATGTTATAGCACAAATTAATACTAGAGATAATGAAGAAAAACTTATGTAGACCTTTTGTAAAACATTGAAGTGTAAATCATAGTTTTGATCAAAAACAAAATTTATACAAACTTCAGTTTCATAAGGACTAAAGTTTTCATAAAACTAGTGAAACAGTGAACAAGAGAGGAATTATAGGTGGAAACAAGGAACCACAGAGCAAATATTGACCAAAACTACCAAGATCATAACTAAGGAGAGATCCTCCAGGAGTTGTAACTTTGATATCAAAAATGAAATTGTCATTGATCTTGTACTTATAAAGATGAGTAAGTTCATTCACAAAGTATTACTAAAACTTTGCAAGGAACTTCAAATTCGCAAACAAAAGAGCCAAAGCCAAAGTATGGTAGTTGATCTTTCACAATTCAACTCAACTTTACCGAATCCCTCGTGTTTAAGGTGTTTCCCACAAAAATAAAGTAAACTCACAAAATTCACTAAGCCAATATAATAGGATAGATAGGAATAAGAAGAGAAAGATGAATAAAGCTTTACAACAAAATTGTCAACCTTTATATTAATCTCAATAGACACAAAAGACACAAAAGCTCCAACTCTCTTTAATTGAATGAAGCCTTTACTCAAATAAGCTATTTATAGGCTTTTGGGGACTTGTTGTACAAGAAAACAAGAAAGTCTGCTAAAGGCCACCAAGTCATTAACTTACTTAGTGGTTGACATCTCTAACCAATTTAGGCACTAATTTAATGGGTGGTTTACATATCTTACTGACTATACCACTTCTAAGTAAAAGCAACATGTTTAAAATGATGACAAGACACCTCACCCATGTTTTTTTCCATGTCCTCCCACTTTTTTGATGATTCATCCTACTAATTTTTCTACAATACCCATGATCTTCATCCAAAAGTGAAGGTTACCTAAGTTTTGAGCTAATTAGCATATAGTTTGACCAATACGTACCCATGATTAAGTTTGTTCATCTATGGTCCATGGTCATAATTTTGTCCCTAATCCCACCAAAGACAATTTAGGCAAGTTTAACTCGCCCTACCTAAGCCAATCAATTCCTTACAGTCCATCAAAGTTAGCCGAACCATACTTGATCTTACTTGGTTCAATTACCTTGGTTCTTTTGACATGCCTTTTTCAAGCCTAATTCATGCAAGAAATTGGCTAAGGCTCACCAGTGGCTAGCTAAAAGGGTCCTGCAATGTTAAGGGGCTGACATAAAGCCTCCATATTTCATTTCTTAATGATCTCGCTCTCTACCAAACACCAAACACAAAGATATTTCTTTAGTTAGTGCAATTTAAGAACAATGGAATATGTCTCATAAAAAATCATTGGCTTTGCCAAAAATTAAAGTCAAACCAAGAGTTTTAAAACCTTAAACCAAAAAATGAAGAGAAACACTAAAGAGAGTGGATAAAGACAAAATCTTTGATAATAAGTTTCAAGGCCCAAAATTTGACCATTAAATTTTAATATTTTTAAAGTGTTCAAAATAAATCTTAATATTTTAAAAATATTTAAATTAACTTTTCTATAAACGAAAACTAGATGAAACGTAATTCTATTAATCTTTTATATCATATCGTTTATGATATAATATGAATATACTATTTTTAATGAATTTATAAAGCTCACAAAGCTACTTATATGTCATATGACTTTGTAGGATTCATATAAACTAAAAGATGCCACTAAATTTAAATTATTTTAATAAATTTTATTAATTTTTATTAACATTAAAAACTAACTTAATTTGATTAACCGTACTTTTAACTCACTTAAATAAAAAATCCAAGTTCATTTTTTGTTTTGGGCATAGTGTAAAAAAGCCATGGGCACTCTGGCACATACTGCCTCAGAAATTAAGTTTCACTCGCAGTGAGTTACGAACCTGCCTATCGAGTTATGGTTCAACACTACCACATGTAGAGCCCATGTCTTGTTACCGAGCCCTTTTTCCCTGGTTCAGCTCAAGGAACCATCTTGGAGTAGAGAATCTAAAATTAGGTATTCTTGTTTAGTGATAGATAAGTTTTTGTCATCAGTAGGGGGACATCATAAAACCTAGAAGAACCTTTGTTCACCTCTCTCCAACCTTGGAGTTATTTCTCTCAAATATGTTTTTAGAAAATCCCCAATCCTTGAAAACATAAGAAGATGACAATTTTCCTCGATTTTGACTCTAGCCAAGAAAAACATAGAGACATAGATTCACTAATTTTTTCGATCCAATAAAATAGACTAGTGGTATACTACCGGGCACACTCTATCCATTTAATATATCTTTGACAATTCTATCCTCGAGCTACTCTAATATAGACTAGTGATTATAACTTATATTGACTATGGAAACTAGCTAGAGCTTTCTAGTAAATGTTGATAAGCCTTATCTTCACAATCAGTTAATTGTTATGGCATTTAAGAAAGAATTAGAGGTATACTAGATGTGCCAACAAAAGTGTTGAGATTTTTGAAACTCTGTAACGTGTTTTGATGTGGTGTAGGTAGAGTAAGTAAGAAAGAAAGAGCACCAATGCCAAAAGGAAAAATTGGTAATTAGGAATCTTCATTTCACCAGATAAAGAGAGAGCAACAGTACATATGAAGTCCATCTAATGTGATAATTTAAGTCTGGTCGATATGCATCAACAAGCATTTGGTTTTCTTACTTGCTACTATTGCCTAAAAAATCTATTCTAAATCTAAATCATTTCCATTATCGAGGTGATTCGTCCATGACGAGAGAGTTATTATAGGAGAAGTGGTCATATAGGAGCAACCTCGAATGGATATTCATAGACTCATGGGGGTTTCAGGTATGTTGAAAGGAATGATAATGGGATTACTTTGTTAGATTTCGAGATAGCATTTGAGTTAATGATAGCCAAATATTTTTTAATAAAAACGAGGAGCACTTGGTGACTTTTAAGAATAGAAAATCGTGCACAAGCATGATTGCGACAATCATGACTCTCACGCCCGTGCATGGTCCTCTAACACCCGTGACATTGATTTTTGTTCTCCTCTCAAGCCCGTGCATTAATCCCTCACCCCGTGACTCTTTATTTACCTCTCACGCTTGTGATAATTTTTCTCACACCTGTGAGAATTGGCCCATTGTCATGGCTGTGACAATTTCATGTCATAGCCGTGACACTTCTTCTCATTTTCACGGTTATGACATTTTTATGTCATGACCGTGACACTTCTTTAAATTGTCATGGCTGTGACATTTTTATGTCATGGCCGTGACAATTACCAATGGTGGACAAAAAAATTTTATTGGTTAAATTCTAAGTGATTATATGTGTTATCCCCCATTTTAATTTATTTTCATGTCTAAAATTATTTGATGACATTTCATTATTGTTTGTTTCTTTTTTAAAAAAAGTTCCACCATGAATTTTCTTTCTAATTTTTATTTATCTGCAATTTATTTTATTAAAATTTCCCAATTTTTGACACCCGTAGTAGCCACGAAATCCGAATCGAGACCCGGGCCCAACAAACTTGGTATTGTTCCTTGCATTAATAAAAATAGTAATGTGCTATAGAGTATTAGAGCCATTTAGGGTGCAAAAAAAAGCAAAAAAAAGCTAAGTTTTTATCAAAGGTCCTAATATTTATTTAAGGATTTTCTCTTAATTATGATGATAACTAGGATAAGAAGTGTAATATTTAAAAAAGTACTCACTGAAGATAATCTTGTAGAATTATCTCACTAAATTATTGTCCCAAAAGTAGTACGATCACTATATGGTGATATGACATAAGATATTTAAGTGATTGACTTAGTCAAAAAGGGACATTATTAGTTTATGACCTACAACCAATCGATTAGTTATAGATTTTGTGACAAAGTCAACTAAAAGTATCTTTTATCTTATGTGTATTTGTTTAGTTAACTAACATGTCAGATAAATTCCATAAACATATTATGGAAATAAAATCATAATGAGATTATAATTATAAGATTCATAATGTATTTATCTAAATTTTCCTAGTCATTGCTATATTAAGACTAGACATTAATAACATAAAAAGACTAGTACACATTATATTTCTTCCTAACGAAAGAAGTAGTCGATTTCGTAGACTAAATCATAAAAGATACATTAACAAATATGTAGCTACTTATTAGAGAATTAGTTCACTAAATTAACCCATTTATAAGGATCCCAAATCGAACATTCCTTAATTGTCTGTGAATTTTCTTATTATGATGGTTATATAATTGATCTTTATATTTGAAATTACCAAAGTGTCTTATATCATAATAACTATATTTTGATGCTACTTATAACCTATTTTATTTATAGTATTTCAGTTAATAGTACTTGGATATAGTATGAACTATGTGAAAATAGTTAGGTTAATAAATAATTTATCACCATATATAAAGTAACTAAGAAGAATGTTATATATTCATAATTAGTAATGATATAAAGAAATCTTTAGTTAGAGTAAAATGACGTTTGAAATCATTGTTATTAAACATTAATTATACATCTATTAGTAATTGGTAAGAATGATCATTATTAGATTTAAATAAAATAAACAATGATACTATAATCTATGTCCAATTAGAACATTAGATGAAAAAATGAATAAATTATACATAATAAACATATATGAATAAGATCAATCAAACCACTTTGACATTTTTAATATGTGAGTGGTCATAACATGTTATAAGACATTAATATTAATCTTGGATTGTAAATTATTTACTTAACGAATCAAAGATAAACTAAAACGAGTTTTAATTTTCTAATTTTAATTATGAATTATAATTATAATTTATAATTATTACCAATATATTAAGAACATGAGTCATAAATAAAGAGTAGTTAAAGACAGAAGAATATTGAAATTAAGTTAGACTTAATTTTGAAGTTTAAGAAACTTTAAGAATGAAATATAAAATATTTGATTTTATAAAAATTAAATTATTAATTATATTTAAATAAAAATTTAATTTTAATTAATAGTTTAATTTTAATTAGAAAGAAACCCTAAAATCATTTTAATAAGGACACGACTTAGTGGACCTGCAAGTGGTGGCCATCTATGGCTCTTACTCCCTATAACATGATAAAAAATATTATTTTAGATATTTTTAATTATTTTTAAAAATTATTTTTATTTTTATCATACTATAGGGCCTGCAGGTTATGGATGGCTAGCACTCGTGTATAAGACAATATTTTATTATGTTGTATATATATATGCTTTAAACTATGTATATGTTCATATATATGCATGGAATGGAAATTATAATTATTGTTCTAGCTTACTTTGCTCATGTTGTCAGTTTAAGGTATATGCACTACACACAAACTATCTATTATTTTTCTTTGTGAGTTTCATACTTGTCTAACTTGTTAATGGTTTGTCCATTATTTGCAATACTATTTCCTACATGCATATGGGTGTTTACCCATAGTTGGTGATAGAGATATCATTTCATATTACATTTGTTTTTATTTTTTGTGTTGTATGTTAGTAATTAAAGTATCACTCCTTTTTATTATGCCATCATATGGATATAAATATGCAAATAATAGAGAAAAAAGAATTTTGTACCCTTTTCCAAATAAGATAATACTAATACATTAATACGTAAAAATATTTAATATTAATCCGTACATTTCTAAGGTAAATGTATTTCTTATAATAAGTACATTACTAAGTAACACCCAACAATTATAATAAAGAAGATCTAACTACTAATCAATAGCCTCTTTACTAATAAGTCACCTCATTGATTCTTTAATTTGTCATTGATATCTCAAAGATCATTGATTACATTTATACTTCTTCTTATGAATTTTTCATTATGCTCACAAAGTAAACACATTTTCATTTGCTCTACAAATAAATTTATAATAGTAATCTATCAGTGTAAAATCTGATTTAAAAAAGTTAATACAAATTTAAATTTTACCTTAAATTGGTAGAATCTAGAAAATTGCCTTCCTAGATTGAATGGTCCAAGAAGTCATTATAAATGTTACCAATCCACAATCATAATAATGTAAGTGATTGTAAATCTTATTGGCTACACTAGTAGACAAACTTGTCTTTTTCATTTCTTTAACTTCGAGAATAAATGATTACAACAACTAAAGATTTTCCAAAATATAACAATAGAATAATAAAACAAGAAAAAAAAAGAAAGACATAGTTACTAGATTATGCTAACAAAAGCTAAAGATTTTTACCTCATAATACCATTCCATAGTTGCCAATAGTATTGCTGAGAGCGTAAACTATGACTCTTGACAGCATTCCATAAGTATTAAAACAAAGAAAAATAGAAAATTAATATGATAAACCCCAACACTAATAACAGACATAGTTACCAAATTCTAGAAGTAATTTAGTGAACAAAATTAAGATGAACACTAATATTAATAAAAAATAGAATAAATATTTAATACTAAAGCAATGAATAAATACATTGAGTAAACGTAGAATTATTCATAAAATAACAACAACTATTCCTTACCATAAACTATTATGGTTCCTTAATAACATTCATAAAGTTTCATTCATCTTATGTTTAAAAATCAAGAATAAACTAAGCACTAAAGATAAACTAAAATTTTCAATTTAAAGCAATGTGCACCTATTTAATTATCAATATTTTACCTTAATATATAACAAACTACATGCAATAAGTGGGTGCAATAAGGCCTTTTTTTTAAAAAATGAATATGAAATGGATACAGATGGAACTAAAGACTACATAATATTGAGTTCAAGGCATAACGCCTTATATGTACAAAAAATCAAATGAACTAAGTGAAGGCAGTACATCAATCACCAAAAGAGAAAAGACAGCTACAGGTTCCAACGACATTTCATCTCCATCAAAAAAAATTTGTGTGCATAGTGTAACACCAGATATGCTCGAATATGGTTTGCTATTCTACTAGCCATCTGTTATTTCTCTTGTTTATCATTCGTGAATCTTCTTCAATTTTAGTCCCTCCAAACGTTGTAAATGGTGATTGATAAGTCTGAATTGCATCATATTTTAGGGCTTAGTTTGTTATGTATTTAAGTGTAAACTTAATCGTTTAGTATGTGTTTGGGTTAGAATTGTGCTAGTTTATTAATTAATTGTGCTTAAGTGTTTTTTATAGGTTATTCAAGTCTTTAAGCTTAAATATTATGTTTTTGAGGTACCTTGATGTGTTTGTTAGTATTTTAGGTTCGACATCGAAGAACGGAGAAGTTTCAGAGACACTCGGGCTAAAACAGGCCACGATCGTGACAAAAACACTAGAGTCAGCCCACGCTCTTGACAAAAGCCTAGGATACCACCCATGATCGTGGCTTGATTGCCACAACCGTGATAGAAGGCTTAGATGTAGGCCACAATTGTGGCCTGAATCAGGAAGACGCGTAAACAAGTAAAACGTCAAGTTTCGAGGAATTTTTCAAACCTTTTTGACCCTAAAAAACCCTAGGGCTGCGCAGAACACAAAAAGGTATAAAAAGAACAAGACAAAGAGGATGGGGAGCTTTTGCATCAGCCACCTTTGAGAAAACCTAGAGAGAGTTCATCGAGGGACTGAAAAAGAGAAGAAGGAAGAGAGACTAGGAGACGAAGCCCACGCGAAGTACTTCCCGGAATAGGAGGTTTCATGGCGTTGTTGCCTCTGTCATCCATTCCGATCTTGTTTTCGGTTAATTTTCCATTTTATTATTGTATAAAATTGGGATAACCGTTGATGATAGGATTGTATAAATGTTGAGGATGTCTAAACTCACCTTCTGGTTATTTTATCTTTGACTTAATGAAATTTGATTGTTTGTGTTTTTACTGGATTTGTTATGATTTAATTTCTGCACTTGCATAATTCGATGATAAACTGAGAGGGTAATCCGAGTGAAAATTATTAAATTGGGCTAACGAGAGTTAGGTAATTTAATAGAATGAGAATTAAATCAAGTCGGTAAATTATGTGAAGAGAGATCTTACATAAGTTTCCGATCGTTTTTGGACAACTTTAGATCTAATTAGGGTTTTGGATAGATTGTTAATAGAGAGATAGTAATTCCCATAATTTTATTAGGGTTTATAAATTAGGGTTAGTGGTTATAACTCGAAAGAGAGTAGTCAATCCTAGGACCATCTAGAACTAGTAATCCAGTAGTTCATAATCGATTAGGTTAGCATTGAAGATAGATAAAATTCCCCTTTTTCTCAATTGGTAGTTCTTTAGGTTAATTCTTAATTGGGTGTTGTGACTACTATTTTATTAATATTTTCATAATTGATTCTTGAAATTGGGTGCGTGATTGAAATAAATTCTTGCCTTAGTTTTGTTCATTTTGAATTATCGCAAATTATTTTTGGCCTTAGATTTTATGATTAGATTAACCTTCCTAGTAGGATTGACACCTTAGGTACTACGTGAACGACCCGTATGCTTACGAATTATCAAGGTTAAATATTAATACTTATACATATCGAAAAACTGTGATCAAATTTTTGGCATCGTTGCTGGGGAGATGATTAGTTTAGTTTTATAGTTTAAGGCATTTAGTTAGTTTTTAATTTTTGTTTTCATTCTTTCTTTTCTACTTCCGAAATTATTCTCTTGCATGAACACAAAAGTCATGAGAGCTTCGAGTCACGCAGCTGAAACATTAGATTTAGACATCACTTGACTAGAACGAACCATTAGGAAAGCTTGGCCTGAAGAAGAAGAAGAAATCACAAAATCAACAATGGATAAGGACTTTTAGCAGAACTTGGACCACGGAACAAACCAATGACATCAACAACGGACCCTTATGGACTTCATGAGACCAGGGTTCAATGCGAATAAACAAAGAGTAGCTACGCCACCCGTTCAAGCAGCATCATTTGAAATCAAACCAGCCCTCCTAAACATACTTCAATAGAATGTTCAGTTTTATGGATTAATGAACGAAGATCCCAACACACATATAGTGATCTTCCTTGAAATTATGATACCTTTTGGTACCATCAGATATTGGAAGATGCGATTAGAATTAGACTTTTCCTCTTTACCATTAGAGATAGAGCAAAGGATTGGTATCATTCCCTTAACCTAGCCAATGCCACAACATGGGATTAGATAGTTCGTGCTTTTTTAGACATGTATTTTCCCCTGACTAAGACCACAATGATTATCAAGGAAATTACCAACTTCCAATAAAGTGACAGAGAATCGATCTACGAAGCATGGGAATGATATAAGGATTTGCAATAGAAGTGCCCACACCACAACTTACCCAAGGAATTATTGTTGCAAACATTCTATATTGGATTAACCCCACATACGAGAGGCACGATTGAGGCAGCTGCAAGAGGATCATTGATGAGAAAGATGGTTGATGAAGTGGAAGAGCTAACAGAGGAGATGGCGAGTAATAGTTGCCTATAGATGAACGAGCAGAGTAGACAAAATACTACCTTTCGAGAGCAAAAAGGAATTGAGGTGGTTGATCAAATGATGAAAATGCAAGCGAAAATTGATAACGTAACCCGACAGTTCAACAATATGAAGGTTTTATCCTCAACTTTAGTGAAAGTTATGCAACTCAAGTGTGAACTCTGTGGAAAAATGGACCATGATACAGTGGACTGCTACTTGATGAAGGAAAGTGATCTAGAGCAAGTGAATTACATAGGAGCTCAGTATAGATAAGGAAGGGGCAACAATCCCTACTCTAACACCTATAACCCTGGGTGGAAGAATCACCCTAACTTCTCTTGGATGAATAATGCTGGAGGATAGCTCAAACCTCAAAGACAATCAAGCTTCCAACAAGATAAACCAAGCTCAATGGAATCCAAGTTGAATAAGATTTTAGATAAAATTGGAGTCATGGATGATGCACATAGGAGGTTTGAAAGTAAATTCGAGCAAGTCACTAAGAACCACGCTTCTTCAATACACAATCTGGAAGTCCAAGTAGGTCAACTAGCGGAGGCAATATCTACTAGGAATGTGGGGACCCTTCCAAACAATACCGAGTCTAACCCCAAGGGATGGATCATGGCCATCATTCAGACTCAAGAAAAGGAACGTGAACATGTGAAGGAAGACAGAGATAAAGGAGAAGGACAAGTAATGATGGAATTCCTGCCAAGTAAGCTCGTAATTGAGCCACTCAAGGAACCTCAACCAGAAATTCTATACCCTATTCTAGTTTAGCGGAAGTCAATTTTGAGTAGGGAACGAGGAATTTTAAGGAGTTTGAATCAAATAAGGTTGAGGACATAACAAAATACTACAAACGAGGCTCACATTAAAGGAATTAGTCAAGAAGAAGGTTAAGGAGTGCATATTAGAAGAAAACCCTAACATAGCATAGAATAAAGAGGACTCAGGGGATTTTTACACCTCTTGCTGTATCAATAAAGTCAACATAGATAGGGCATTCACAGATCTGGAAGCAAATATCAATATGATGCCTTATACCTTTAGTCAGATGTTGGGGTTAAGAGAGTTAGAACCCACAAAGATGTTAGTACAAATGGCCGATAGAACAGTTCATCAACCAAAGGGGATTGTTAAGGATGTGTAAGTACAAATTGATAAATTTATCTTTCCCATAGATTTCTTTATGTTGGATATTGGAGAAGATGTAGAAACCCCTATGGTCCTTGAACGACCGTTCCTAGCCACTGCTCGCTCTATAATTGACGTTGATAGGGGTGAACTAACTTTAAGGGTAGGAAAGCAGCAAATAACATTCAAAGTGTCAAAGAAAGACAACAGTTCTCCTTTAGCTCCAAATAATATTAAGGAACCTGAACCTTGAGGACAATAAGAAGATATTGAGGATCTTAGGAATGCATTCAAAAAGAAACGATCGCATAGAAGAAGGTGAAGGAAGGAGAATCACAAGAAAGGTGGAATTCATAGCATGGTAGCTCATGTGCATATTGTGAGATCAGTGATTGCACTACCATTGCACCAATTATTTGAACCACCATGACTACAAAAAGAGCGTCAAGCGATAGACATTAAAAGAAGCGCTACATGGGAGCTAACTTAGAGACTATTACATTGATGTTATTTCCTTTTATTTCTACATAATTAAATTTCGTAGTTAGGTTAGTTTGTTTCCAAACAAATCGGGAAGGCATAGGACTTCACCATTAATTAGATGATCAAGGAAGTAAGCAAAGAAAGGTGAAAGGGTTATAAATAGTTAATAAATGACTTCAGAAAGTGAAGAAAAATGATTTTAAAAAATTGGTGGAAAATTACAGGCCACGATTGTGGCCTGCGGCAGGGTAAAAAGGAAACAAGCAATTTTCTAAGCCAATTTTTACCATTTTACCTTCTATCCACCTATATATTCATTTCTAACTTCACTTTTTCATTCACTTTCATTTTTACTTTATCTCTCTAAAGCTTTAAACCTCTAAACACTCTCACTTCTCTCTACTCAAATTTTAAACTTCCAAATTTCTTCCAACTTTTTCCTAATCACAAGCCAGTATGCCACGCATTTAGCAATCAGCTAGGCGAGATCAATCATCGGGACAAAACCAAGTCTCAGGATGAGGGAGGAGGAACAGAGCATTGGACTTTAAAGCACCCTTCCCAATCTACACAAAGGAGGAAGGTATTCATTTTGAATCCCTCAATGCTAAACAAATTGTAGTCCTTAAATATTTTGATTTTGATACACTTGATAGGCTAGAACTGTGCGACAGGGTAGAGAACTTAGCAAAAAGAATTCAATGGGAAAAATTCATACACTTCTAATTTCCTGTTTACCAAGAGCTCTAGAATTCTTTACTTTCCTTTCCTATGAACCTAGGAACTCTAAAGAAATGTGGTTTAGGTTGCGAGGAAGAGCTTATAAACTAAACTTAGAAATCATGTGCGATATGTGTAGGTTCCTGAATCTTCCATTATTGATCAGCATGATGATTTTTGTGCTTCTCGCTATTGGAATGAACTCACTGAGTTAGAGCAATTCGATACCAAAAATGCCCACAAAAACATCATAACGACCCATGAGCACTTGTTATTGCACAAATTCATGTGTTAACTAGTTTTTGATAAATGAAAAACCAACAAGTGTTCAACAAAGGAACTCTTCATGTTTTGGTGCATGGATCACAACATTCCTGTGTACACCTCCACACATGTGTTGAACGCTATTGTTACGACTCTGCATAAGAGGAGCAACAATTTAGGTATAGGGTACTTAGTTTCTACCATTACTAAGTATTATGGCGTGGATTATAGTGGTTTAACTGTCCATCTCCTAGACTTCCTAAATCATCATCATCTGTGGCATGCTAAAATTATTAATTCCTATCTTATGAAACTCTGACATATCATTCAAAAGATGCATGTTAAGATCAGGGTTACTCAGGTGAGTTTGAGTACAGCACCGCCTTAATAGATAGAAGAGGACTCGACTAGTGAAGAGTCTGAGGAGGAAGAAGAAACAGAAGAACCAGTCTGGAAGAAAGTACTGGACACAATCTCCGCAAATAACAAGGTAATCACAAATACACTTGCAGAGAACTCCAGAAGGATGAAGGAGATGACCCGAACTCAATAACACCAGAGTCGAGATTTACGTTGTATCCATTGTTATTTTGAGGCTCGGGGTATTCAACTACCAACCTCCAACACCATTTTTGTTTTTTACTTTAATTTATATTTCTTCTTTTCTCATATGTTGTTTGTCCTCTTCTCACATTGAGGACAATGTGCTGTTAAAGTGTGGGGAGGGTTATGTGTTTTGCTTTGAGTGGAATTTTGCATATTGTATGACAGTGTTAGGTTGCATTTTTGAATAGTGTCAAAGTGTCAACGACTTAGATGAATTGGAATGGATTTAATTTTGAACATAGTCTATTCGTTTATGAAGAATCATTAGCTTGCAAAATTAGTGAATTGGGGTCTTTGTCTAAATATGCAGCTTAATTAGGATTTAATATGAGTTTGTTACCCTCTAAATTGTCACATTCATTTATAATTTGAGGCCTTTCAACTGAAGTAGCTTTACTAGTATTTTTCATGGAAACGAGTAGCTAAAGCAATAAGGTAGGCAATTAAAAAAAAGATAATGTTTGCTAAATAAATAGCTATTCCTCTGACCTTCGGGTTATGAATAGAGCTAGTAGCTAGTTGAGAACGTGATATAGCTGAGTAACTGGATCGACATACATCACAAATGTGAGCCTCCGCGTCAAAAAGCTACAATAACGTTTTAACCAAGTAGTTTAATAAAAATGACTTAGACGAGTAACCGGATCGACATTCATCAACAATGTTTTCCTTCTAGTAAAAAAGTAGGTCCTTGTTTAAATAAATAAATTTAAAAAATGTGTTTTCTAATAAAAACCAACCAAACTTGTAATAGCTTGACTTTTCATGAAAACATACTTAGGAATAGATACAGAGTCCGAATGACCAAAGAATTATTAATGTGTGTGTGTAATTGAAAAGGGTAAATAAATTAACACCTAGATCTAGATTAATTTGTACATTTAGCTCAAAGCCCCTAGACGTAAATTTTGCATGTTAATGATTTGATATAACTTGAATGATTGTGTTTAAAATTAAATTTATTCATGAAGTTGAAGTCATTGTCTCATTACTACATTGTGCGTTGTATGTTTGTTGTTTTATTTGATTAAGGACAAGCAAACGTTTAAGTGTGGGGATGTTGATAAGTGTGAATTGCATCATATTTTAGGGCTTAGTTTGTTATGTATTTAAGTGTTAACTTAATCGTTTAGTATGTGTTTAAGTTAGAATTGTGTTAGTTTGTTAATTAATTGTGTTTAATTGTTTTTTATGGGATAGTCAAGTCTTTGAGCTTAAATATTATATTTTTAAGGTACCTTGACGTGTTTGTTAGTGTTTCAGAGTCAACATCAAAGAATGGAGAAGTTTCGGAGACATTTGGACTGAAACAACAACCCACAATATGCTACAATCATGACAGAAGCACTGGAGTCAGCCTATATGCCACGATCGTGATAGAAGCACAAGATATGGCCCACGACCGTGACAGAAGGCTTAGATGTAGGTCACGATCATTGCCTGCATCGGGTAGATGCCTCAAGAAGTAAAAATGTCAAGTTTTGAGGGATTTTTCAGACCTTTTTGACCCCAAAAAAACCTTAGGGCTGCCCAGCACACAAAAAGGTATAAAAAGAACAAGACAAAGAGGATGAGGAGCTTTTGCATCAGCCACCATTGAGAAAACTTAGAGAGAGTTCATCGAGAGATTGAAAAAAAGAAGAAGGAAGAGAGACGTGAAGAAGAAGCCTATACCAAGTACTTCTCGGAACAGGAGGTTTCCCGCCTTTCTTGCCTCTGTCATCCCTTCCGATCTTGTTTCCGGTTAATTTTCCATTTTATTATTGTATAAAATTGGGATAGTCGTTAATGATAGGATTGTATGAATGTTGAGGATGTCTAAACTCATCTTCGGATTGTTTTATCTTTGATTTAATGAAATTTGATTGTTTGTGTTTTTATTGAATTTATTGTGATTTAATTTCTGCACTTACATAATTCGGTGATAAACTGACAGGGTGAACCGAGTGAAATTTTATTAAATTTGGCTAACGAGAGTTAGGTAATTTAATAGAATGAGAATTAAATCAAGTTGGTAAATTGTATAAAGAGAGATTTTGTATAAATTCTTGATAGTTTTTGGAAAACTTTATATCTAATTAGCGTTTAGATAGATTGTTAATTGAGAGATTGTAATTCCCATAATCTGATTAGGGTTTATAAATTAGGGTTAATGGTTATAACTCGAGAGAGAGTAATCAACCCTAGGAC
>JAOQMS010000179.1:24070864-24083210 GCA_027563885.1 Erythroxylum longipes
TCCCATAATCTGATTAGGGTTTATAAATTAGGGTTAATGGTTATAACTCGAGAGAGAGTAATCAACCCTAGGACCGTCTAAAACCAGTAAACTAGTAGTTCTTAATCGATTAGGTTAGAATTGAAGATAGATAAAATTCCCTATTCCCTCAATTGGTAGTTCTTTAGGTTGATTCTTGATTGGGTGTTGCAACTGCAATTTTATTAATATTTTCGTAATTGATTCTTGAAATTGAGTGCGTGATTGAAATAAATTCTTACCTTAGTTTTGTTCATTTTGAATTATTGTGAATTGTTTTTGACCTTAGATTTTAGGATTAGATTAACCCTCCTCATATGATCGACGCCTTAGGTACTACGTGAACGACCCGTACACTTACGAATTATCAAGGTTAAATATTAAAACTTATACATATCGGAATACCACGATCAATGATGATGAATACTCCTTTATACAATATAAAGTTTGAATTCCCTATCCAACAATTGCTTATCACCTAATGCAAGACTAGCTTCCATCTATGGCCACTTTAATTACTAGGTAACATGTGTAGCATACTGCTTCAAATAGCTTTTAAAAAGCTATATTAAAATAACAAATGTTTTCTATCCTCCACATCCCTGTTGCATAGCAAACATAATCATCTTCACTTCTGTGCCATTGATTCTTAATCTTGAGTATATTCTTGATCGCTAGCTAAGAGATAAAAGACGCTTTGGGGCATAGAAATTATTTTTATATAAGGTTGAATTAAGGAACTTCCATAGTATTGATAGTGAGATTGATTTGTGTGCTGACCATTCGAAGTCAACATCTATGTTATTGTGTCTTCACTTTGAGCTGTCCTTAGTGTAGGAAAAAAATCAACTAAGGACTTGAATCCCCTGAAACTACCTTGCTAGGTCCCTTTCATAATCAGAGAGGAAAATCTGAGTTGTAATGGCATCTGATATCAAAGATGAGAGAATTTTATTGATTGCACTAAAGGACTGATGTCCAACCAATTTTCATACCAAATCCAAGTCTTCTTGCCATTCCTAATTGCATGTTTAATGCAAAGATAGATAATAGTTCTAAGTTTCATCATTTGTCTAATTATCCAAAAATCCTCCTTAAAGAAATCAACTATCTGAATGTTTGTACTCCTTAAATAGAATTCATGTAACCACTTTATCCAAAGTGCTTTTTGGTCTGTTATGACTCTCTAGATCCTCTTGCACATTAAGACATGTTGCATTTTAGAGATACAGATAATAGCTAGTCTGCCAAACTTCTTAGGGACTATCACTTCAGACCATTTGATCCTTGTTTTTCTTGAGCCATCAAGTCTATCAGACCATAGGAATGATTTCATAATTTGATCCATTTCCTTAATAGCCTTTTTAGGTAAAGCAATATAAGTAGTCTAGTGCATGTTCATACTGCTGAGAATTGATATGATTAAAGTAAGTCTGGCAAGGCAGGATAAAAATCTATTTTGCCAAGCCAACACTTTGGATTTCATCCTTTCAATGATAGTTAAGCAACCAAAAAATTTTGCATTAGAAGTTGTAATAGTAATTCCCAAATAACTGAAAGGTAAGGTACGAATACTCAGACCCGTAAGATCACTAATGGTAGTAAAGTTTCTCACATCCACTGAGTGATATATCTGACTTTTATCCGGATTTAATTTGAGACTAGACCACTGTGCAAAAAAATTCAGAATATGTATCAACATTGTGATTAAATGAGTGTCAGCTCCATACAATAAGATCAAATCTTGATGATGAAATTTGAAACCTTAATTGCAGCTGATGAGTTTATTTAATATCCTAGAGAGTCCTTCCATAGCAAAGGTGGATAGATAAAGGGATAAAGGGTCCCCTTTTCTTATTCCTTTAGCTTTTTTGAACCTTTTGGAAGGAACACTATTCACTAGGATACTGAAAGATAGAGATTAGATACATGTCATAATCCACGTTATGAACTACTACGATAGATGTAAGGTTTGTCGATAAAACTTAATATAATCCCAGCTGAGAGTATCAAAAGCTTTGAAAAAATCAATCTTTAATAAGCAACTATTAATGTTCTTACTAGAATTATAATACTTGACCAGCTCCTAAATCAATAAAACATTGTCTCTAATGGAACAACCTAAGAGAAAAGCACTATGTGCAGCATCTACTATATTTGAAATAACCAATTTGATTCGATTACCAAGTATCTTAGATATCACCTTGTAGAATGTATTACAGCATAAGATTGGACAAAAGTCCCTCATGCAGGATGGATTCGGTTTCTTGGGGACTAGACAGATGTGTGTATAATTGATTTCCTAGAGCAATATCGAAGACTTAAAAAATTCCAAAACAACTGCTATAAATAGTGGACCTGTGATGTCCTAGGTAGATTGGAAAAACATGGCAGTAAAGCCATTTGGACTAGGGGACTTGGAGGGTTGCCAACTGAAAAGAGTTTTCTTCACATTGTGTGTAGTGATAGGTGAGACCATAAGCTCCTTCATTCTTTGATCCAACTGAAAATTAAAAAGCAACTGAAGATTAGAACATGGAGAAAAGGCCAAGGAAGAACCCATTAATTTTAGGAAATAATTTTTGGCTACTTCCAGTAGTGAGTTATGTTCAACATTCTTTTGTCCCCTATGATTTTGTAGTATAGGTATCTTGCTGATATCCCTTCTCACAAGTAAGGAAGAATGAAAATTTTGAGTGATGGCATCCCCTTCCTTCAACCAGTTGAGCCTCACCTTTTGTCTCATCACTGAGTTTTGAAATTAAAGAGCCTCTTAATACTGATGAAGACAAGTTCTTTCTTCCTGTTTGAATGCAGTTTTTTTACGGAGACAAATAATAGTTATCTTGAGCCTGTCGAAGCTTCTCCTTAAGAATCTAAATATTAAGATTCTTTTGCAGCATAAAAGATTTTAGGACAACTTTCATCAATCTAAACTTGGTCATAAGTTAGTAAGACTTGTAATTTTCCACCTTAGATGCCCAATAATTAGAAACTACTTCATGAAACCCCTCCAAACTAGTGAGATCATTAAAGAATCTGAAGGGAG
Source organism: Erythroxylum longipes (assembly GCA_027563885.1). Classification (NCBI taxonomy): domain Eukaryota; kingdom Viridiplantae; phylum Streptophyta; class Magnoliopsida; order Malpighiales; family Erythroxylaceae; genus Erythroxylum; species Erythroxylum longipes. The sequence goes on from JAOQMS010000179.1 coordinate 24,073,932, forward strand.
AGCCTTTTAGGTTGATAGTAGAAACTTAGAAAGCATTAAAAATCTAAAGGGAGAACCTTTTAGGTTGATAGTAGCAAGTCATTACATTAAAATAAGGAGTGACAAAAGTCATATTATCACCAAAATGAACAAAAGATTCATTAAAAAAAATCAACCATAGGGAATTGACAAGAGCATGATCAAGCGTCCTTCGAAGCAACTACCACGTTGGTTATTATACCAAGTTAGAAGCCTTCTGGTGTGATTAAGTTCCACCAAGTCTATATGTAATAGGAATATAGATAATTCCTTTATGTGCCCTAGATGTGCATCTCAGCCACCCCCAATTCCTCTTAAGGTTAGAGAACAGTTGAAATCACCAACTACTAGCAAAGGAAGCTAAATTGTAGATTGGATACATTGCAAGTCCCTCCATAGTTTATCTCATTGGAAGTTAAAATTAGACACATACAGAAGGGAAACATGAAAGTTGGTACTACTATTTTTTGGTTGGCAATGAAGATGAAGCATCTGATCTGTTTCTTCTATAACCTGTACTACCATCAGACAAGAGATTAAAAAAAGACAAATAATTCTTCCATTAAAATGAGAATTAATGTTAGAGAGCCTATCCCAATTAGCACCCAAAAAGCTTGATCCACAAAGAGTATGGGGATTTTTTTATTTTAGTTTCAAGTAAACCAATTAGAATAGGTTTCTTCTCTTTTACCAACTCCGTCACAACTAGTTTTTTAATAGGCTCATTCAATCCTCTATTGTTCCATACCAGTATTGACATGTGATGGGGAGTCCCCTATTGTTGTTTGTTTACTCTTTTTTTTCATTGGTCTCCTTCAGGTAGTGTTTTTCAAAATTCTAGTGTCTTTTTAGTTAACTGAATTTACATCAATTACATTAGGACTAGATGCTTCTAATGGTTCCTTTAATACATTCTCTACTACAGAAGTATCTTGTGTAACTGGTTCATTAGTGATTAGATGCACTAGGTGATGAGTAGTCCCCTCTTTTTCACTAGTCTCCACCTGCCTAATATCAGCAATCATCTCAGGTTCCTTACTAATATCCTCTATTAAACAATTATGCTAAATCTTTATCTCAGATGTCATCACAATGCCCTGATTCACCACAAGCTTAGACTGTGCAATTTCAGTAGTGACTTGTTCAAGAATAGGAGTAGCACTCTCAGTCTCCATAAGCTCATCATACCAACCTGTTGTAAATGTCCTGCCAGTCGGTCTCCATTTTTTGATATCATTTGAAGGCTTCCACCGGCATGTAATGGCAATCTCAGTCTATTCTAGCTCACCTGATTCACCCAAGGATGTAATAAGAACCATAAGTAATAAATTTTGGAATAGGCAAACAAATTATCCTTCCCTTACAAAGGTGAATTGTGGTTTAACATGAATTGATGGACAAAACATGATTTGAGGGATTTAGTTGATGAGTTGGGTGGGTGGGTTGGTTTGTTTAGTTGGTTGAATCAAATAGAGTCAGAAGGTTAAGTTTATTTTTAAGGTAGGGTTGTTCCATATTAGCGCGTTCTGATTGGTCCATGTAGACTAACCTAGCCATATCACAACATCTATTAATTTTTAAGAGAAGTCAACTCTTGCAAATTTTTCTAGACAAGTTGAATCTAAAGGGACTTTTTTTTTGAAAATTCTAAACTATAGGGGGTCTTTAAAAAATTTCCCTAAGTATAGGGGTTCTTTTATCTTTTACCCTTTTATTTTTATAAATAAGAAAAAGCATCAAGGAATTAGCATTCATACCTTTTCCTCTCAAAAGTGTTTTGAGTTGTTTTTCTCTAGTCTATAGATATTATTAGATGCTGAATATTTGAATAGCTTGTATTTGACTGCTTCAAAATATAATTTTTATGGGAATTTGAATAATATGTTTCCACTCTTTTTTTAATTTTTTGCTTTTAGAATTATTCAATTAAATAATTTGAACAAAAATTTTTGTGTTTCTATAGTTTGATTATAGTTGATTTCCTGCACCCTCGATCAAATTCTTTTGAATTGCTAGGACAAGTTTGGATTATCGCCCTAAATAACATTAAAAAAATCCTCCAATAAGGCTTGGAAATTTATTTAGCATCTCTTATTACATTAAAAAAATCCTCCAATAAGGCTCTCAAGCAACTCTGCGAAGGAAATTTATATTCTCAACTGATGATTGAAGTTTTATAGACAAAAATTGGACTCTAGCACTACTTGGAAACTAAATATCCTAAGGTCAATAATAGAAGACACGGTGAAAGGTTTGTAAAGGGCATGGCAGTGCTAGCCGAAGGAGGTTCGAGAACAGGTTGAATCCCAGAAGTCGAAGTTTGTGCTACTGCACCAGTTGTCGGTGATGGACCGCTGATGTAGTGGACGAAGTCGGCTAACATCAGAAGCTGTGAAAGAGAAAACATTTTGTTTTTAAGACTCTAGTCAAGCTTGTGTATTAAATTGCTGTAGACCAGAGTGTTAAATTGTGGTTTGCAACCTCAAACTTGCAATTTGTTATAATTGTACTTTCATTGTTCACAATGGTCGCAAATTTAACTCGCAGTCTACAGTATAATACCTTGAAGTAGATATCATTAGTGCTACAATTTAGGAAGATTGCCTTTGGCAGGTGCAGAAGCTCCAATGGAGGGAATTGGCCCAAGTGAAGCAGGACCGAAAAACAAGTAAGGAAAATAAACAGGATTTCAATTCAGTAGTCAATCATAACTCAAAGGTTCAAATAAAAAGGGAAAGAAAAAATGTACCATCTTGAAACACTCTTAGCAGTACTTAACACTCTTTAGTTGAAATTGTTTAGTGTGATGACCAAATACCTGGAGCAGGAATTGGTGCTATAGAAGCTGCAAAAGAAGAGTCCAGTCAGTATCCTATGTATTTATGCATTATGAAACAGGATCGAAACCTTTTAAAAAAAATAGTAGACCTTTGCGTTGAATAGGGATGCCAGACATGTTACAGGCAGGAGGGAGAGAGATGGCTAAGGTTCGGTTGATTGGAATATGAAAGGGAACACTTGCAGTCACAATGAGGCACAAACAATCGAGGCCATAGGTTGCCATGTTCTTAAGTTGACTGCAGCAATCAGCAGTTGGCGAGGTACCATTGGCGCTGCTACTTAATATATTCACACAATTGGTGAAGCTTGAAAGCAGTGTAGGAGTGCATACGCTACTGCTTGGCGATGCACAGGAAGATCTAGGACGGGCAGCGGATTGAACAAAAATATGTTAAACAACTTGTGTGGTAGAGAGAGAGAGGATTGCAAGGAATTTATAGATTGAGTAGTGGAGGTAAAAAAAAAACAGAGGTCGTTTGGAGTTGATCTCGAAGCTCAACTACCAAAACAACTTATCTTTAAATTGGACTTTGAAGTCGTGAGATTTCAGTTGCATTGCATTTACTATCCAAAAAGCATTCTTTATTTAATCTCTTCACACATCACTCAATTGCTAAAAGGGACATGGAAACCTGTGTGAGGAGAAGATTACTGGAGAGCAATGTCCTAACACAAATTTTTCTTGATCCTAAACTCAATCAAAAGAGCTCAAGTTCGAAATGTTAAAAAACCTGTTGTATAAGCTACGGTCTTCTTAAGATTCCCATCTTACTCTTTGACACCCACCACTTTAATTTATCTATGACTTTCTAGATATCCAAATCAGGTGATGTTAATTTTTGCAAGTTAGGTTATCGTCCAATTGGACCGTTTGCGTCCACATGCAAAATGATGGCATGATATAAGCCAGAGAAATTCTTACCTTGAAACACTAAAATGACAAGTGTAAATCTTTCCTCATTTAGCTTGTTCTAGTTCACCAAAATAGGCCTTAAATCGAAGAGTTTACCCCATAGTGATAGAAAACGTCCTCATATAAATTAGACCCTGATCTTTCCCTAAACTCCACACAACACTAAAGTTTACTGATAAGTAAATCTGCGTCTGACCCTGAAAGACACATTACCTAAACGACTTCCGGTGACGCTTGTTAAGTGTCATAACATGGCTTCAAGATGCACCAACACAGGTATAGTGCTGGTCCTGGTGGCCGTGATCTTTGTGAGAGCCACGGCTCAGTCAGGCTGCACCAGTGTCATCATCAGCCTGGCTCCATGCCTGAACTACGTTACTGGAGCCTCCTCAACCCCTACATCATCGTGCTGTTCACAACTAGCTAGTGTTGTTCGCTCACAGCCCAGATGTCTTTGTGATGTGCTAAGTGGTGGTGCATCCTCTCTAGGTATTACTATCAACCAGACTCTAGCTCTGGCACTTCCTAGTGCCTGCACAGTGCAAACTCCACCAGTTAGTGAGTGCAAAGGTAAGACTGATACGTTTCCTGTCAACAAATTGTTGCCATTAATTTGTACAAGATTTAGAGTTTGATGTTTGAGCTTTTGGGCAGCTGTTCATGGGCCTGCAATGTCTCCTCAGGGCTCTTTAGCTGGTTCTCCTAAAGGCTTTCCAGGTGATTCCTCATGGTTCTTTATCTGGTTGCCAACAATCTTGTAAATAATTAGGGAAAAAGTGATGGAAATTCTGATAAAATCTCCGTTAACGGCAGGAGGATCAAAAACAGTGCCAGGATCTGGTGGGACTGGGAGCTCTTCCAATGGCAACCAAGTTAATGCTCTTTGTATCCTGTTCATGGCAACGTTTGCATTAGCTTTTATCAGCTTTTGAGTTGCCTGCTTCGGCTTCCACATCCAGGATATCTATTGTGTGTTGTGTCAATGTCTAATGTATTGTTCCCTGAAGACTGTCATGCTTCAGTTTCATTCTCTGCACGTTTGTATTAATTACGGTTTGCTTGTTGTGCGTGTGGGTGTGTAGATTTGAGTTTACAAGTGAGCCATCGAGTGTTGCTCTGCACGAGTGGCTAACTAGAATATTTTCTTGTCTCTGTACTCGTCGTACTAAGTGAATGTATAAATATATAATAAAGATATTTTCTCTCATGTGGTACAAGCTCGATGAGAAAGTGAAAGATGCCAATTGGTTGTTCCCAAGCTTTACAATTTAAGCTCTCAAATATCGCAAATGCAAGGATTATGATTTGTAGTACATGAAGGGTTAATCCCATAAAGAAGATGAACTAATTTAATCTTAGGTTAACTAAGGTAAATGAAATTAATAAAATGAAAATAAAATTACACTGAAAAGTAAATATGAGAAAGTGATTATCAAGAAATTAATTCGCAAGATTAACACAAAGAAATTGAAATCAAGCAACACAAATGTCATAATGGAAATTAACCAAGAAGAGTTACCAAATTATGAGAGAGAGGATTTTCCCTATCATCAATGTTAATCTAGTCATTTATGCGTTATTATGGTGTCGATTCTAGACTACTGTAGGGTGGATTACTCTCTCTCGAATTATAATCAGTGAACTTTAAATCATAAACCCTAATTGAATTATGGAATTTGTAATCTCTCAATTAATAAAAGACTCACAACTCTAATTAGATCTTAAGCCCTCTAATAAACTACTAGGTCTCACACATGATCTCTCTCTAAACAATAATCGATATAATTAATCACGTGGTCTATTGGATCGCTTAACTCTCATTAATTCAACTCAATCGTTTTTATTCAGTTCACCCTCTCGGTTTATTACCAAAATATGCAAGTTCTACAACTAATCACAACACATAATCAAAATAGCACAAAAAAGACTATATTAGCATTAAATCAAGGTAAAGTCTTAAAAGAAAGTTAGACATCTTGATCAAACCCAAATCTATAAACATATTTGTATTCATTAACATTCAAGTAAATGAAAACAAAGATGAAGAAATAGACGTCGAATGGGGATCGGGACGCCTCGGGAAAGCAGCATCTACGAAGACCTGCTTCTTTTTCCTATTTTCCTCTCTCTCTCTCTTCTTCTTCTCTCCTCTTGGAATGTTTCCCAAAATGGCATATAGGAGGCTCTCTTTTAGGTCCCTTCTTTTTCTTCTTATTTTCTTTTCTAATTAGGGCAACTCTAGGGCTTTTCTCGTGCTTCAAAGGTCCAAAATGTTCCCACACAATGAAGTTCGGAAGGTCGAGGTGTGTTGTCTATCACGCAAGCCATGATCGTGGGCTTGGGTTCGGCTCCTGATCTTCTTTGAATCTCCTCCGTTTTTCTATATTTACCCTGAAACACTAGCAAACATATCACGACACTTCAAAAACATAAAATTGAAGCTCAAACGTGTGCTCTAACCCACAAAACGTACAAAGCACAACTACTTAACTAACTAACACAATTCTAACCTAAACAAACACCAATCAATTAAATTTAATCACTAAAAATATCCTAAACGACCTACAAAACATGATGCAATATACGACTATCAATGCCAAAATGAAGAAGACTCCATAGAGCCACTCTAATGCCATTCCAGGAAGAGGTCTTGTTGTTGGATGCATCTTACTCGCCAAAAAAATACTTATTACTATTGTTACTCCACAAGAAAAATTGCAGAAGTAGGAAACTAGGTGCTAAATTGATATTTTGTTTATTCACAAGCTTTGAATTTATACAGTTGCATCAGACTGAAATTATTTTATTTTTGTCAATAAATTTTGAAGTAATAAACTTAAATCTAAACTAAACTTGATTGATTAAAGAAGCAAAATATTGTAGCCTTGAAAGAGTTGTACTATCAACACTCCTGCTCACTACTTTTGCTGCAAACTCCTATCTTAATTTTCAAATATTAAAATCTAGTTTTTGAAAAAATCTTAGACATTAATGTACTTAAGTTGTTTTTGTGTGTTACAATAAACAAGTAGAATCTCATTGGCCTTTTGAACTTCTATAAATAAAATAATATTTAATCTTGAAATATTTAATCTTCTCATAGAACACATGATTGTTAGCAGCTTGATTATCAACAAATAACTTAATTGCCTCACTTTGTTTGTCAGAATTTTTCAGTCATAAGGCTTGATTTAATGCAGTTAATGTAGCTACATATCTTGCATCTACAATGAATTGAACCACTACATCTTGCTTCTTTGAACTACATGAAAAAAAAAATTAATCCAAGGCTAAACATATATTAAGAAGTACTCCTTATATCCTCACATGATCTAGCCCAATTTTTGTCTACAAAGTTATATAAAATTGATTTCTCTAATTTTAAACCAAACTACATTATTAGTAGTACATTTGATATATCTTAGCACCTTTTTTACAGCTTTAAAATATGAATCACTTGCACAATGCATAAACCTTGAAAGTAAGCTTATAACAAACATGATGTTAGGTCTTGCTGTTACAAAACTTTAAACAACCTACAATTTTTTTTCAACTCTCTTATCACTTTTGATCCTTGCTTAGCTTTAAATTTTGCATTAAGGGAGTGCTAATTGACTTGCAATCCCATGTTGAATCTCTTTAAAGACATCATTTACATAATTTTGATGCTTAATAAAAATTCCTTATTGAGGTTGTGAAATCTCCATACCAAAGAAGTAGGATATTCCTTCTAAATATGTCATTTCAGAGACCTCCATTATTTAATCTTTAAATTGCTACACCATAACTAAATTGTTGCTGTTCACTAACAGATCATCAACATATAGAAAAATAATTATAATATTGGTAAAAAAAATTCACATGGCAACAACAGCAATAACAATATTTAATAAAAATCCCATTGATGCGGAGTCCGAAAAAATCTAATAGTACGCATCCTTACCTTTAGCTAGTAAAAAGGTTGTTTCCAAATCTTCTCATATAGAGTTATTTTACTCAAGTGTCTTTTAAATTCTTCAAGTTGTTCAATAAATATCTCTTCATCTAATTAACCATTCAAAAATGTTGAATTACATCAAGTTGGTGAACTTCTTAGTTCTCTTACATCGAGATTCAAGAGTTGAGATATATTTTTTGGTTATAATGTGAATAAAGAGGGTTATACATGAGCTATTTGAGAGAAAGCTACAAGATCATTTTAGCTTAGGATAAAAGCAATCGAGAGATTTTGTAGAGTGAATTAAAGAATTAGGTTATCTAGATTCAAAATATATTTTAGTTGATTAACCTCTAAATAGGAATTATATGTCTCAAGAGAGAATATAATTTAGGTTAGGAACTCTTACTGGTCCAAGAAGATATAATAATTTATTAATCAAAGGTGAAAGAGAATATAGTAAAGACTTAGGAGAACCTAACTTTAATCTAGTTAATTCAAAGTTTAGCATATTCTTGGTCATTGTTTTGTATTTATACTTAGATTATTTATTTTATTTATTCATCCATCTATAAAGTTGATCTAGTTTATTAAGTTTGTGGGTAGTAGAGAGTTAACCAACAATTCTCATGAGATTGAACCGTACTCACTATTGCTAACTATAGCTATATCGTGCACTTATAGTAAAATAAAAAATAAATTTTTTTAATATTATTGTGGATTAGGCATTAATATTTAAAAACTTGCAAACAAAATATACTATATTTTTTGTTTTTATATTCTTTTCATTTTAGTTTTATTATTTTTTATCGATCTATATTTTGTCCATTCTCTTTTGTAGATCATTTATTACATATATAGTTTTGATGATCTAGGAAATCTTATAAAGTTGATAAAACATTGCACATAAGAAAAAGACTTTAAAGGAGAACAGAAGTCAAGGAAGTAAAGATGACTATAGAGAACATGAGATCATTAAAGGACTTTGTCGTATCAAATACCTAAGGCATTATCTTAGGCATTCAAAGGCCTAGCATTAAAGCTGCTAACCTCCAGCTATAACCCTCCCTATTGTCTATGGTGCAGTAAAATCAATTTAGAGATTTACCATTTGAAGACCCTAACATGTATCTATCAATGTTTTCAGAGTACTATGACATGATAAAGTTGAATTGCGTGTCTCTTAATGTAATCAAGCTATAACTATTCCTTTTCTTTCTAAAAGATAAAGTTAGAGCATAATTATAAATTCTAATAAGATCAACCACTACGTAGGATCAACTCTCCTACATGTTTTTGGAAAAATAGTTCCCTTTAGACAAGACTACATAGATAAGGAACCGAATCACCTCCTTTGCTTAAAGGAAAGATAAGTCATTATATAAAGCACAGGGGAGAAACAATTAGTTATTGAGATTTTTTCCCCATTATACTTTAGAGAAGTGGCTAATAGTTTAGATCTTCTACAATAGAATGACCTACAATATGAAGATCTTTATAGATATTGCTATTAGTAGAGCTTTAATGAACAAGACAATGGATGAAGCGTACAATCTCAAAAAGAACATAG
>JAOQMS010000179.1:24112992-24125761 GCA_027563885.1 Erythroxylum longipes
AGAGGACTTATAGGTCTATAACTTTCTTGAAGACTTTAGGAACAAATTCTATCATCTGAAGGGTCAAAGATGGACCAGACGATACAAAATGAATAGTATATAGAAGAAGAAGTTTCGGTCACTTAGGCAGAAAACAGACGAAGCAATAAGTAGACGAAACAGAAAGCAAATGAAACAGAAAGCAGACGAAACAGAAAGCAGACGAAATAAAAAGGAGACGAAACAGAAAACATATAAATGCAAAAGAAGACGAATGCAATAAACAGAAGAAGCCATAAGCAGACGAATGCAAAAGCAGACGAATGCCATAAGAAAAAGAAGCAATAAGCAGACGAATGCAAAAGCAGAAGAATGCTAGAAGGAGACAAAGCAATAAGCAGATGAATGCAATAAATAGAAGAAGCAATAAGCAGACAAATTCAAAAGCTGATGAATGCCATAAGTAGAAGAAGCAATAAGCAGACGAATGCAATAAACAAAAGAAGCAATAAGTAGATGAAGTTTCGGTCATATAAACAAAAAGTAGATGAAGCCGAAAGCAGACGAAGTTTTGGTCATATAAACAAAAAATAGACGAAGCAGAAAGCTAACGAAATTTCAGTCATATAAATAAAAAGTAGACGAAGCAGAAAGTAGACAAAACAAAAACTAGACGAAGCAAAACGTAGACGAAACAGAAAGCAGATGAAACAAAAAGTAGACAAAGTAGATGGTCGACTTAAGACGAAGTAGAAGTCAACCTAAGACGATACAGATGGTCAACTTAAGACGAAGCAAAGTCAACTTAATACAATGCAACTCCTAAGATGATATGACGTCATCACAGACGATACATCTTTACAGACGATGCATCTTTACAGGCGATGCATCACTTAAGATGATATGACGCCATCACAAACGATGTGACATCATCACAGATGATACGTCTTTACAGATACATCTTTACAGACGATGCATCTTTACAGACGATGCATCTCTTAAGAATATATGACGTCATCATATACGATATGTCTTTACAGACGATACATCTATGCTCTTGAACATCTCCCCCTTATTAAGACCATAACTTTCTACTTCACCATCTATAACTCCCATACTAAATATTCTCAGCAAACTTCTTCAACACATTTTTCTTCACTAAGTCCAACACTTAGATTTTATTTTAGTCTTCCTACTCCATTTCATTTTAATCATTCGCTATAACCATAATTCTTAATCTATCCTATTACTATTCACTATACCTGAAATGTCAATGAGTGCATGTACAATTATTTTCATGTGTGCAAAGACTCAAATTCACATGCATGTATGCTGACATTTCGCTGAGCATGAAATGCAAATTTTCCTTTAAATCTCTCATTGCCATTCTCCCCATTATTGAAATCGAGGATATAACCCTTAGTATGGGGATAGGATGCTACAATCTTTCTTCTTGTTTTTGGTCTTATGTTTCCTCCTTCAATCCCTCACCACCGACTTCCTCACACCACCTTCCAGAACCTTGAGTTTTTTCAACTTTAGTAGTCTACATCTTGTGATTGGAATCCTTTGTATTCCATCTTACTCTTGGAGTATATTTGGATGCTTGAGAGGCTTGATAATTGAGGAGACTTTGGTTGAATAGGTAAGTGATTGATTTCCCTATTATGTTATACGTTAGCATAACATACATGATGATTGATTAGAGATGAATTGTATGTAAGGTTGAAGATGAAGTATGTTAGAATAGGTTAGATGAAGTATTTTCACTGAACATATGCCTGTATTTCAACCATATCTTGATCTTTAGGTATCCAAATGGGATTATTTTTTATTTCTATTAAACTCAAGACATATGGATACAATTTTCACGAGCAATTGAATTCTAATTCTATCTCTAAGAGTCTCTAAATTGGGCTTGAAGCTGAGAACTGTGTGATATCGTGGTATGAGAATAGTTTGTAGTATTTTGGATATAACTTACAGAATACTGAACCAAACAGCATGAATTTGGTGTTATTAGAAACTTAAGACATATTTGAACATTTTTATAGAGAATGTATTGCCTAAATACCTCATTTTCTATGTCAAAAGGGCCATGCAAAGCCGACTCAAAAATCTATCTTGAGAAAAATCTGGAAAATTAGAACTATAGGTCAAATTTTTGGTTTCAATTTTATCTTCATCTTTCGACCTATTTTACATATCTTTAGGGCATGAATTTGAAGCAACTCAAAGAATGAAAGTTGTAGATATAGTTCTTCTCTTGACCTTTGTGAAAGTGGCTTGATAAAATAGTAACCAGATCTTGAGTTATGCTTGTTTACCTAATATTGCCGATGACAGATCCCTCTGCAGAAACCTTATATTATTTCCTAATTTTGGGGACTTTAGATATCGAATTAGTCAAAGTATAAAACATGAAAAATTATTATTGATTTATTATTAATTCCTATAAAACAGTTTGGCTAGAATATATCTTGATAAATAGATGTAGTTAATTGAAGTCATAACCTAAAGAATGGACTGTTTTTATGAGGTTGAGTTCAAATCTAGAAATTTTGATTTGTTTAAGGAATAAATGAGTTATTTTGGTGAAAACATGATCTTAAGAACATGAGAAATCTGTACCAGGTATAGATGAATGAGCATTGAAAAAAACATAGGATATTTATGAATGAGAATTGGGTGAATGTATGAGTATATGTTGCTGGAAGAATTTTGGTGAATGTGTATAGATTTAGCTTGCTAAAATTTCAGATGTAAAGTGTCAATTGTGTATGTATTATAAGGATTTTTTATCATGAAAAATGTTCACGGATAAGTGTAAGATCTGAGTTGATAATGATATAAATATGTTCTCATCAATGTAATGTGATTCAAAGTATGTAAGTGATGAATTGGGAATGATTGAATGAGAACTAGGAAATTATGTAAGTATGTAATCCTAGGAAAAAGGGTGATAAATATGTGAGTGATAAATTGAGCGTGATCAAATGTATTAAGGAATAAACCTAATTGCAAACTAGATGATGCACAATCTATAATAAATGGATAAGTATGATTTGTGAATAAGATTTCATACCCAGAATAATCAATTGAGCTTCCATTAAACATAATAAATATACATGTGTAACTTAGAGCATTCATTTGATTGATCAATCAATAATGTGTGGATGTGTGTATTGTTTGATTTAGAGGCACACGTCGACTAACACCATCCAGACATTGCCGACACGTCGAGACAATAGCTATCTGGAGTGTATAGTGAGTTAACCTAGTTGTGTAAACTCAAATATTTATGTTTATGTTGGAATTGTATGTATAATGGTAATCTAGATGTGAGTTTTCGATTGGTAATGTGTTTTGTTCAAATTATGTTGATTAAACTTTATTACTCTATATTGAATTGATCTTACTATAATTGTGATATCACTGATTCTGGACAATTAATTGTTCGAGGAGTTTGATATTCAGGACTGTATTGGGAGTGTTTGTGATTTGAATGTGAATAAGGAAATTGAATGCTTAACTATTTGTTGAATGCTGGACTTAGATCTGATGAACTGTGAAAATTGAATGTGCTCATTGACTGAAAGTGATTGATGATATATTACGTTAACAATGTTACTTCATTATATGATGCATGTTCACATAAAAGAGTTATGACCAGAGCAACCAACGTGAAAAGAGCTTTAAGCTCAGTTATGCACATCAGAGCCTTACGCTCAACGATTAATGAGCCCAGTATCCACAACGGATACGGGACAGTACTGAAAAGATCTGAGTATCCACAACAGATACGGGATAATGATATAGGCACTCAATCATAACAAAGTTAAAATGGAATGAGTCTCATTTGCTTTTGCATTTGTATCTTTAAATGTGTTCATAATATTGATTGCAAATGAACGTTGAGTTATGTTGTGTTGATATTGAGAAATGCTTATGAATTTAATGGTGATATGAAGAATTGTGATAAATGAATGTTATGTTCTGAAATAATTATATGATATTCTTACATTCAGAATGTAATTCTGGAATGACTTAAAAAGTGGTTGTATTTCTAAATGCTTCTTTTATTAGGATGCAAATTGTAGAATATGAGTTATAGCTCTGAAGAAGTGTTACTTTGATTGAGCTGAATGCTAGTCATTGATATATATGTGTTTTGTTTTGAGTGAACACATGAATGATTGAATTATTCTGAAATAATTATATGAAATACTTGTGTTCATAACGGACTTGTTGGAATATGATGTATATTGCGATCAGGTACTAAATTATGAATGATGTGATATATGAGATTTGATTCTAAATGATGTGAGATACTAATTAACTGTGTTATATACTTGTGATATTTATATTTGTTTTGAGTGAGCACATCAATGATGATTCACTCACTGACTTCCCAAAACTCATCAAAATTGTAACTTTTTTTTTAGGTTCGGGAGAAATCTAGCTAGTCTAGTTGAAGTAACTTCTACATTCAGATATGGGTCAGTGTCGGGATCAGATATACCTCCATTTATCTTAGTTATGTTGTATCAAGGATTGTATCTCTCAACTGTTGTATAATGGATATATGAATTTTGGAAATGCAATGACATTTGAAACTGTATATGTTTGAGAATAAAAATGGAAAATTTTGATTATTGAAATGTTTTATATTATGTGTGATGAATTAAAAAAGTAAAAAAAGAATTGATTTAACTGTCTTAACATGCCATTTTCGTAAAGTATGTTACCGAATATCCTTCGATATGTCGGGTATATGCTCTATAGGAGTGGTATGTTACATTATGGTATAAGAGCCCAGGTTTAGCATCTTACATGGGCTTGTATCCTAACATATGTCAAGGTACATGTAACCTGAACATGTCATAACATGCAGTGGCAACTGATGCCCAGTCTTAGTTGCATTTAAATAAGTCACACGCATGTACATTTGTTAATATTTTGAACTGTTAGAAGCAATGAAAAGAATGATGACCCATTAGAGTTAGGGAAAATGGAAAGTTGTTAGTATCGTCACATAGCAGATTTAGAAAAGATTGGAAATGGGTTGGAAACAAAAGGGGGCAGTAAAAGTGTTGTATCGATCATGTGATTGAATATTCGTTACATAGGTATGAGAGATCTTACATGGTTTGGGAAGTTAGGACTAGATTCAATGAATTCTTATTTATGGTCATATTATCAAATATAACATCAGTCTTAAGCTGTGGTTGTACACATTTGAATTGATGTAAATGTGAATACATTTTCGTAGATTTGACTAGGAAAACTAGAGATGTAGGTGGAAATGATAAGATTTAAAGTGTACAAATAAAGTTGAAAGAAACCCAAAATTCCTATTACTTCGAGACGTTGAACTTGGAACTGAAATGGTTGTTTAACTATCGTGTTAAAAGCTTATGATTTAGTATAAGGTTATATTATTGGACCTGGTATCAGAATTTTATGATTGAGAACATACTTATGTAAGATGAAATAAATGATAACAGGGAGATGAAATAAATGATAACAGTATATATAGAAGTCATCAAGGTTAAGTTGACCAGTTATAGTGAGTGCACATTCGATAATGTGGTTACCTTGGCAAATGATGCTACTAAGCACATATGTATTATATGCTTGGATATTGTACAATAGTGGTCTATGACATATTAAATGCTCTTAGGCCCTAGTACTCATAGGAAATATTCTGAGATTACTCAGAGTAGCGTAGTGGAAGCATGGATTTATGTGAATATATTGCAATGGTAACCACTAAGGATAGGAAACTTTTGTATAGTCATAGGATACCCAAATGTTATTCAGAATCAATTGAGATCAAGGTATCATCAGCTTGAGATATTAATTGGTGACCTTTTGAAAATAAATCTCTAGATAAGATGTAATGGTCTTAGTGGTACATACCAAGGCATAAGAGTAACTATGCATGCTTACTGCATCACTGAGTTTTGGCATATAGAATAGTTTGATTATGTAAGATGTGAGAGAAATTGATTTTGTTGAAATATTATGAATGGTTGAAAAGCAATGATGCATATTTCATGAAAAATACAAGTAACTTTAAAGAGAAATCTTCTTTTATGAAGACTTTCATCAAATTATATCATATACACCAAATGCTCCATTTTTAGGAATTGGTGAATATTGAAAAAATTAAAGGTGAATATTGGAGTCGGATCATTATAATACTCAGGGACAAGGTGCTGAATATAATATAGAGATTGTATATATATGTTTGTTTGTTGTAAAGTATCCGAATTACATTACTGAGTCCTTGAATTCAAGATGATGTTATTACTATTGCTTGAAGGACTTAGAAACCTTGTATAGAGGATCAGACATATTAATAGTTGTTGATTTTTATAGGTTTAGTTGCTGGTTAATTTGAAATCTAAGACTGAAAAAATGCCAAAAATATTTGCATTGTATTTCATGCAAATTTATTACTAGAAACGAAACAGATATGAATCTTCAGTTTTGTCGAATAAAAAATATGAGTTATAAACATTGATATATTGTCCTGCTTGGTGCTATTGTTAGATATTGATTGGTTTGTATGAATGGATATGTCCTTCATAATACTGAGATCTTTAAGTGCATGAATTGGATGGTTTTATCTCATAAAGATAGAGTGTTAAGTTGTTATTATACAATGATACCTTTACATGTAAGGGTCAACTATATCTACCTACTGTAAATTATCGAAGACCAGAATTGAGATACTTGCCATGCTTGATATTATGAAATATTTAATGATCAGCAGATGTAATTAGGGTAGCTTATGTTACAAAAATCAAGGTATGAGAAATGGAATGCAGTTGTATAGAAATTTCCTATTAAAAACATTTACGTTAGATTTGCAATCTATATATTACTTTTCTTATAATTAACTGCTCTATAACAGAAATTGGTGGAGACGTGCAAAGTTTAGTTTGAGACTTACAAAGTACAGCTTGAGGTTTATTTGAAGAAGAAAATAAGTCCGAAATGTGTAGTTACTATAAGTGTAGTAAAACTTTTGAAAATATTGGCAATGATGTAGAACATGAGAATAGGATTATGAAATTAAGTGGTAGAAGATGTCGAACACCCTTGTATTAGGACAAAGAGGGCCTGAGGAATATTGATGACTCATAATTGATTCAAGATATGGTTGATAAGGTGAAAATGATCTACAGTGGGATTAAGGTAGCTTAAGGCTGAAAAAAATTACGCAGAACAGCACCAGTTGTCCACACCCACAGAAAATGTGCAGGCTTAACATAGAAAGGAAACTTAACAGTCATAAATAAGAAATACAACATGACGACACAAATAATTGGTATTGATGAGCATTTGTGGTGATGAATTGTACTAATGTGCAATTGTATTGATAATTTGTATAAATGAGTATTGAATATCAATATTTGGCTTATAAATGTGCATTTTCGTTATATGAATAATATGTTGAGGCAAACATCACCAGCTCAGAAAGTTGAAATTGCGAGTAATTTGAGTTATATAGAGGAACCAATAAAAATAGTCCGTTATCAGACTAAACAGTTAAGGAGTAGAATAATTCCTCTAGTAAAAGTTATTGGAGAAACCATTCAAGAGATGAAGCTATTTAAGAGACTAAGGAAAACATGAGACAACATTATCCCCATCTGTTTGATCAGTCAAGTAAGAATTTCGATGACGAAATTTCTTAAGGAGAGGAGAGTTGTAATATCCTGCCTCCTAAAATTGTTAAGAGATTAAATTGTTAGATTGAATCACGTGAGTTATTTCATTTAAGAATTTATGAGGTGCATTTCATTCACATGCATAATATTTGTATACACATATGAATTATGATTTACAAAATATTGCAAGATAGTATATGCACTCAATTGACATATTCCAGGGTATGGAATGAAATGAATGTGATGTGAATGTGCATTCTTGATGTTTTGCATTTTGATTTACCAATAACATGAATTCATGGATTATAATTAGTGAATTGGGAATTTATTGTTACAATTGAGTAATTGAAGAGGTGATATGTACATTTACTTTAAGAAAAATGTTAAAGAGTAAGACAAATTGATACATTGGAATTTAGGTTGATTAGGCCTATGAAATGGTGACATGTGGAATCAAGAATAAATGATAAATGGTTCAATTAAATGGATGAAAAGTGGCTTGAGTATAATTGCAACAAGTGGCCCTTTAACATTATGACAGATGGCACCATAGACTTATGACATGTGGAGCAATGGAATGATAACATATGTAGTTTTACAAATAATGACATATGTAGCCTTACAATTGGTGACATGTATATCCTTACAATTGGTGACATGAGTAGCCTTATAAGTAGTGACATATGGAGGCTTAAATGTATTACATGTGGTGCCTAAAGCAAGTGACACATGGGCTAATAGAATAGTAACATATGGACCAATAGAAGGATGATATATGTACCAATAGAATGGTGACACGTGTACTAATGGAATAAGTGACATATGGCTTAACTAATTGGATGAAAAATGGCATGAGTACATGAGTGACAAGTGTCCTAGGAAACTAAATGACAAGTGGACCAAGCATTAGGTGACAATTGGAAGCATATGAAGAAGACACATGGCATAGCTCTCCATTTGACAAGTGTCAAACCTCTCCACGACACCTTTGTACTCCATGAATTTTTCACTAGAAAGATCATCTTTCTTCATGTTTTTGGTCTTATGTTTCCTCCTTTAATCCCTGACCACCGACTTGCTCACACCACCTCCCAAAACCTTGAGTTTTGTCTACTTTAGTAATCTACATCTTGTGATTGGAAATCCTTTCTATTTCATCTTACTCTTGGAGTATATTTGAATGCTTGAGAGGCTTGATAATTGAGAATACTTTGGTTGAACAGGTAAGTGATTGATTTCCCTATTATGTTATATGTTAGCATAACATACATGATAATTGATTGGAGATGAATTGTATGTAAGGTTGATGATGAAGTATGTTGGAAAGATGGAGTATTTTCACTGAACATACGTCTATATTTCAACCATATCTTGATGTTTAGGTATCCAAATGGGATGATTTTTAATTTATATTAAACTATAGACATATGGCTACAACTTTAATGATGAAATTGAATTCTAATTTTGTCTCTAAGGTTCTCTAAATTGGCCTTGAATCTGAGAACTGTGTGTTGTTGTGGTATGAGAAAAGTCTGTAGTATTTTGGATATAACTTACATAATTCTGAACCAAACTACATGAATTTGGTGTTATAAGTTACTTAATACATATAGGAACATTTGTTTTGAAGAATGTATTGCCTAAATACCTCATTTTCTATGTCAAAAGGGCTATGTAAATCCAACCCTAAAATCTATCTTGAGAAAAATCTGGAAAATCAGAGCTGTAAGTCGAAATTTTGGTTTCAATTTTGTCTTCCTATTTTGACCTATTTTACATATCTTTAGCTCATGAATTTGAAGAAACTCAAAGAATCAAAGTTGTAGATATAGGTCTTCTCTTGGCTTCTGTGAAAGTGACTTGATAAAATAGTAACTAGAGCTTGAGTTATGCTTGTTTTCCTAATACTGCCAGTGACAAACCTTATATTATTTCCTAATTTTGGGGACTTTAGAGCTAGTCAAAGTATAAAACAATAAAAATGATTATTAATGTCTTATTAATGCCTTTGTAAGACAGTTTGGCCAGAAGATATCTTAATAAATAGATGTAGTTAATTTAAGTCGTAACCTAAAGAATGGACTATTTTGGTAAGGTTGAGTTCAAATCTTGAAATTTTGATTTGTTTAAGGAATAAATGAGTTCTTTTGGTGAAAACATGATCTTAAGAACATGAGAAATGTGTACAAGGTATGGACGAATAAGCATTGAAAAAATCATAGGATATTTATGAATGAGAATTGGGTGAATGTATGAGTATTTGTTGCTGGAAGAATTTTGGTGAATGCTTATAGATTTAGCTTGCTAAAATTTCATATGTAAAGTACCAATTATGTGTGTGTTATAAGGAGCTTTTTGATCATGAAAAATGTTCAGGGATAAGTGTAAGATTTGAGTTGATAATGATATAAAGATGTTCTCATGAATGTAATGTGATTCAAAGTATGTAAGTGATGAATTGGGAATGATTGAATGAGAACTAGGAAATTATGTGAGTGTATAATCCTAGGAAAAAGAGTGATAAATATGTGAGTGATAAATTGAGAGTGATCAAGTGTATTAAGGAATAAACCCAATTGCAAACTAGATGATGCACAAACTATAATAAATGGACAAGTATGATTTATGAATAAGATTTCATACCCGGAATAATCAATTGAGCTTGCATTAAACATGATACATATACATATGTAACTTCGAGCATTCATTTGATTGATTAATCAGTAATGTGTGCATGTGTGTATTGCTTGATTTAGAGGCACACGTTGACTGACACCATCCAGACATTACCGACACATCAAGGCAATAGCTATCAGGAGTGTACAGTGAGTTAACCCAGTTGTGTAAACTCAAATATTTATGTTTATGTTGGAATTGTATGTATAATGGTAATTTAGATGTGAGTTTTCGATTGTTAATGTGTTTTGTTCAAATTGTGTTGATTGAACTTAATTCCTCTATATTGAATTGATCTTATTATAATTGTGATATTACTGATTTCGAACAATTGATTATCCAAAGAGTTCGATATTCGGGAATGTATTAGGAGTGTTTGTGATTTGAATGTGAATAAGGAAATTGAATGCTCAACCATTTGTTAAATGCCGGACTTAGATCCGATGATCTGTGAAAGTTAAATGTGCTCATTGACTAAAAGTGATTGATGATATATTATATGAACTATGTTACTCCATTACATGATGCATGTTCATATAAAGGAGTTGTGACCAGAGCAATCAATGTGAAAAGATCTTTAAGCTCAGTTATGTTTATCAAAGCCTCAGGCTCAATGATTAATGAGCCTACTATCTACAACGAATACAAGACAGTACTAAAAAGAGTGACAACAAATACGGGACAGTAAAATAGGCACTCGGTCACAACAAAGTTAAAATAGAATGAGTCTCATTTGCTTTTGCATTTGTATCTTTAAATGTGTTCATAATATTGATTGCAAATGAATGCTGAGCTATGTTGTGTTGATATTGAGAAATGCTTATGACTTTAATGGTAATATGAAGAATTGTGATAAATGAATGTTATGTTCTGAAATGATTATATGATATTCTTGCATTCAGAATATACTTCTGGAATGACTTAAAAAGTGATTGTATTTCTAAACGCTTCTTTTATTAGGATGCAAATTGTAGAATATGAGTTATAGCTCTGAATGAAGTGTTACTTTGATTGAGCTAAATGCTATTGATTGATATATATGTGTTTTGTTTTAAGTGAACACATGAATGATTAAATTATTCTGAAATAATTATATGAAATACTTGTGTTCATAACGGACTTGTTAGAATATGATGTATATTGTGATCAGGTACTAAATTCTGAATGATGTGATATATGAGATTTAATTCTAAATGATGTGAGATACTAATTGAACTGTGTTATATACTTGTGATATTTATGTTTGTTTTGAGTGAGCACATCGATGATGGTTCACTCACTGACTTCGCAAAACTTATCAAAATTGCAACTTTGTTTTTTATGTTCAGGAGAAATCTAGCTAGTCTAGTTGAGGTAACTTCTACATTCATATATGGGTCAGTGTCGGGATCAGTTGTACCTCCATATATCTTAGTTATGTTGTATCAAGGATTATATCTCTCAACTGTTGTACAATGGACATATGAATTTTAGAGATGTAATGACATTTGAGACTGTATATGTTTGTGAATAAAAATGGAACAATTTGATTATTGGAATGTTTTATGTTATGTGCGATGAATTAAAAAATAAAAAAAGAATTGAACTGTCTTAACATGCCAAGAATTAAAAAGTAAAAAAAGAATTGATTTAACTGTCTTAAAATGCCATTTTCGTAGAGTATGTGCCCGAATATCCTTCAGTATGTTGGTCATATGCTCTATAAGAGTGGTATGTTACATGGAGAGACCTATAGAAGACTAGATATCTCAACACCGGTTTATAGGTAACATTGACGCCGAAGAACCCGGTTAAGCATATTTTTCATCTTGTTTGTTATTCTTACTCTCATTTGACCAAAGCACATTGAACACGCTCTGTGGGATCGACCTAGACTCACCACTGCTATAGTTGTATGTCTAATTATTTTAAGTAGTATTACGACGCACTACATCACTCAATTTGCTTCATTTATCATATAAAAACCAATTATTACATCCATTTTTAATTTCATACATGATCTCGTTATATATGTTCTCTCTTTACTTGAGGAATTGTATTATATTCCAAGAGTAAAATTGTCTTGTTTTGATTTTTCAGAGGCTTTACCCTTTCTAGTAGTAAGCACACATCAACTTTACCCATAAAGATTCTTTGTTAGTTAAGAGTTTCCAAATCCTCTTCGACATTACAGCCGTGTTTGAGCCTTCCTTCCTCCTTAGGCATGTAGAGATCTACAGATATTGCATTATATAAATTATGATAAGTTTGGAATAATGATATATACATATATGTGTGTGTGTGTATATATATATATATATTTGTGTGTCTGTGTGTGTGTCTGTGTGTGATGTTGTGTATTATGATTTAAATGAAATATTATGATGTAATTTTATATTTGAATGTAATTTTATTATGAGTATATATATATATATACATACATACATACATAA
>JAOQMS010000179.1:24134145-24149375 GCA_027563885.1 Erythroxylum longipes
TCATTGAGCTTAAGTCATATAAATGTCTCACATAATTATGTGTTCTAGCCGTATGTATGGGTGACGGGATGTTACACGTGGGATCCTAGTTACGGCCATGACATTTTAAGTTATGGCCGTGAGATGTTATACACCATATCCCCTTAATGTTTTTGCATTTTCTTGTCCCTTCCTGCTCTAATCCTTCTCCTTTTTGGTCCACGAAGACAAGGGAGTGTGAATCTCAAGAAGGTCGCTAAAAAAATAATATGCTTTTGACTCACTTTTGCTCTTTCGCTTCCGAATTATAACTAAAACCAAATATGAACTCAAGTGAATGTCTTAAACATTTCATAACATTAATCACTAAAGGGTATGGAATAAATGTATAAGCAATTAAGCACATATCAATTTCCCCCACACTTAGCTTTTGATCTTCCTTGGGTAAAACATCAAAATAAAAGTCAGAAACCTAAAACACTTACTCATTTTCCATATTTCCCAATAATAGATAGTCATAAGCAAAGAGAAATAATTTCCAAAATCATAGCAAAAACTCAATATTCAATGTTTATACTCATGATCAATCAACATTCATCACCTTTAAAAACTGGGCAATGTAGAGGTAGACTTGGGAATAATGTGTTCAAATATGATAAATTCACAGGTACACTCAAACACTATTCATGATTAAGACATTCCATAACTTTGCATATCATTTCATTTCTCCACTAGTAAGAGTCATATATATAATCATGAATCAAAGGACTTTTTAAGATTGTATATGGGCAAAGGTAAGGTGAGATTTATTTGGGCGGTGTAGTATATAAACCATCAAAGCTAGTGAGATAAGAAAAACACTTAATACACCATCAAGCGCAAAAATCAACATACACTTACAATTGTGTACATAAACAATGATTAATGCAAAAACTATGTTTCATAGCTCAAGTTCAAGCTCTCACACCACAAACCACATGATGCATAACCAATTAGAAGGATCACTCATAAAAATTGATGATTGCAATACATTGAAACTACAAGGAGTGAACCTTCCAAAACAACATCTACCTCATATGCAACATATGCAAATCACCCATTCAATACAACTTTAGGAGGAGAAACTAATAATGAATAACTTTTCAAAAAAATTGTATTTCCTCCTAGATACTTTTATTTAAGCATATGTTTCTTTTCCTTTTCCTTTTCCTTTTCCTTTTCCTTTTCCTTTTCCTTTTCCTTTTCTTTTTTCTTTTTCTTTTCCTTTTTGTCTTTTTCTTTTTCTTTTTCTTTTCCTTTTCCTTTTCTTTTTTCTTTTCCTTTTCTCTCTTTTTTTTCATTTAAGAATTAACAGAAGCTATATCAACCTTAGAATTCGTTAACAACATATAAAATGACATTTCAACGATTATAACCAACCCGCACATATGCACACCCCCACACATACTTTTGCCTATCCACAATCAACAAATGTTCCGCTATCCTCGAGTTTCGCAGTTTGAGCCTCCTCCACTTGAGGTTGTTCAGGATAGGGCTTTAGTTAATGACATTTGATATTCAGTATCTTCACTATCTTCAAAATCTCAATCTCGACTGATTCTTTACACTCTTGGAATATCTTAAATGTCTCTTCACTCTTTTCTTCCTTGTCTAATTCCTCCAACCTACTAGGTAAAGGTGAAGAGTTAGTCTTAACAATAATTATAGACTCAGTACTCACCTTCGAGGTAAAAGATGTATCTTTTTCTCCTTCGAGCTCCTTTTTCTCCTTCGAACTCCTTCTCTACCTCTTCTTCAGAAGCAATTCCTTGAGTAGTTCTCTCAAGATTCTCAAGCTCCTCTTCACCCTATAAGGTCTCTACACTAACGTCCCTTAGGTTCACCTCGGGTTGAGATGGTTGCATCTCTCAGCTTTGTGATTATAGACGATTGAGAGCTTCCGTCAACTGACCCATCTAGCTTGCTAATTTCTAGATTATATACGTTGCATCTTGTTATAAGTGTAGCGTATCTTGCTAAAATTGCATCATTTCCTGCTGGAACTACTACATACCCTATTTAATTTGCAAATTATTGGCAACAAAAATATTAACAAATTCTTCTAGGGATATATCTAAGCCGTAATAAGAAGCTTCTGGTCTATACGGGAATTGTTATGCGTCCTACAAACTATCAAGTAAGTAATTTTGCTAGTTATCCCATCCATAACTAAAGTTGGTATGATCACTCCAAACTTGGTTGTAAGATTGTGAATATGAGTTATAAAAAAAATATTTCTGTCTATGAATTTGTTTTAACACACAAACACTAAACAAAAAGTGAAAAGATCATAAAATAACTAAAAAGAAACTTGTTATAAAAAAATATGTGCAAAACACCAATTAAAATCAAAAACAAAAACTAAAGCACCACAATCCTTGGCAACGATGTCAAAATTATGGTAGTGCATCGTAACACTGCACAAAATAACTAGACTTAAAACTATAGCTAGTGGTAAGTCTAGGTAGATTCCAAGAGAGTGTTTGATTAGTTTTTGTTATGAAAATAAAGGATGTTTAGGTTATGGGGTTATTTTTCAAACAAGAAAATAAAATGAAATTAAACTAACGAAAGCAAATTAAATCAAACATAAAAATGAGAAAAGTGATGAATACGCTAAGTACCCAATCATCGATTCAATCTCGACCTACACAAAATTAAACATATTTCATAGAATTGTTATTCTTAGACCTCTCTTAGCAATTATTAATCGTAGGTTAACGATAAGCTCTATTAACCGCATTTTTCCCTCAGGTTGTGTTTAATTAAGAGAAACTCATTAATTAAATGTAGCTATCGAACAACCTAGGATAAGCTCTCTAGATTTAATTAGACAGTTGCATTACAAGTTAGAAAAACAAATTAATTATGGTAACACCCACATACACTCGAGTCATTTAACCTAGGTTACGTTATCCCTAATGATTCGACACCAATCAAAAACAAAACAATTATAGAATGTATCCTTAATGATTCGACAGGGGCGGAGCCACATAGGGACAAGTCCCCACGCCAGTGGGGGCTTGTCCCTGGCCAAACCCCTGCAACTTGGCTTCAATTTGCAACGAGGCTTCAATTTCAACGCTCCATTCATAATCAAAGTCAAATGCCCAAACTTACAGCTTTTATGCACTGCCATCACTACACTACATCTCGACCACTCACTCTTAATGAAATAGCTTCCATAACGGTAACTGCACACTCTTCGCGCTTGGTGGATCTTCTTGAATTCGTCTTGGGAAATCATCCATCCCATGTGTTGGATTTAGTTTAATAATAAAATTAAGGATAAAATCGTTAGTCCACCACTCTTGTAGGTGTTAGTGTACACCCAATCTCTTGTATTTCTTCTTCCTTGATACTAGTAAAAACCCGGTGTGCGAGTTTCGATCCTTGGACGTAGATAGCTGTGTGCTATCGAACCAAGTAAAATCTGGTCTCTTTAATTTTCTGCATTTACATTCCTGCAACAACATCAACAGTCTTGATCAGTCTTTGTGATAAAAGACAGCAGTAAAACAAAGTCAATTATTATTGTTATTATTATTATTATTATTATTATTATTATTATTTATTAAATTCCTTATGTTGAATTAATGTTGAATTTGCCGGAAGTCTTCGCCGCTAGTCCATCGTTGTCCAATCAGCCTCAGCTCCAGGAAATTCCTGGCTCCGCCACTGTTATTCGATATCATTAGTCACCATAAACAAATCTCAACATAACAATTACAAATTATATTGAAGATTCTAGCAATGGCTTTGAAGTAAAACAATCCAATGAAAGCATTAGGATCATCTTTAAACAATACCTAAACAATAAACATAGGATAACATGATTAATTACTAAGAGAGAAAGAATACAATACACATGAAGAGATGCTCAAAATGTGACTTCAGCTTTGATATCCCTTATGAATAAGAGCAAGCAAGATTAGACCTCCATGGGTCTCTGAAAATGCAAGCTTCTGTCACCCCTCTTATTTCTCGAATGAATCATCAAACTCATAATTTTCTATCATCGTAACATGTCTATTTATATTAATACTAGGGTTTGGGTGGTTGGTGTAAAAGTCGCAGGTGTGACTATATTGCTCACGACCTTAAAATGCCCTAATTGAGGCTTAAGACTGTGAATGCCCTAGTTGAGGCTCACGGCCATGAGCAGCCTCCTTTGTATGGGCATGACATTGGTGTCATGCCCATGCAAAATGAGTCATGGGCATGACATGAAGTTTCACGCCTATGAAAAAAATGTCATGGTCGTAAGATACTAATCACGGCCATGACATTTTAAGTTATGGTTGTGAGATGTTATACACCATATCCCCATCATGTTTTTGCATTTTCTTGTCCCCTTTTTCTCTAATCCTTCTCCTTTTTGGTCCATGAAGACAAGGGAGTGTGAATCTCAAGAAGATAGAGCAAAAATTATTGTTCTCTCATCTCACTTTAGATCTTTCGATTCTAAATTGTACCTAAAACCAAATATGACCTAAAGTAAATGTTTTAAGCATTTCATAGCATTAATCACTAAGGGTTATGCAATAAATGTATAAGCAATTAAGCACATATCACAAGGTCTATCTTGAGTTTATCTTATCTAAGTACTAGCAAAAGTTTAATTCCTAATCATAGAAGACAACATCAAAACTAAAGGAAAACTAGAATATCAAAAGAAATATGATGAAATCCCTTTTAATCTTCAATAAATTCACCTTAGATCATTGAAAATCCACTCTAAATGTGTTTCCTTGCTTTTTCTTTGTTCTGTTTATCATCCTAGGTTGTCAATTTAGGTTTCTCAAGACTCCTCCTTGCTTTTCCTCTTAATTTTTTTCTATAGTTCAAAAATTAGGTTTCTAGGTGGTACACGATCATCAACATAGTTGTGCTAATGGTTGAATTAATTAAAAATCATGAAACCCTTGAATTTGGAATGAACATAAGCATGTTAGTCTCCAACATGATCATGTTGATGATCGCATAATGCTTTAAAACTTTAGGAACCCTTATTTTGCATGAAACATGAACATGCTTATACACTTGGGAATCAACACACATATATTGGTGCCTATATTGATCTACATCAACTTTAAAACTTAGTCAAAACATATCCAAATCACCCCAAACTTGTCTCAATTCTTTCCTTTTGTTTCAAATAAGTGAATTACAACATAAAAACATAATATGAACGCATTATGTATCACAAAAAATAAAAAATATCAAATCAAAAAGTAAAATGCACTAAATATAAACCTTAAAATATGAACAGTTAAACACTTATTAATGGTTATGGACCTAGTAATTTTTCTAGGAATAGACACGACCTCTAGCAAATTTGTGTCTCCAAACCATAGATCACACTATTTTCTTGAAGATGAATATATGACCTATGGTATAGTTGTGTCCCTCAAACTTCAGATCTCTCTATTTCTTAACATAGTCATGGCTCAAGTCATGTCAATTGCTGCACTTGATCCTTCTAAAACACGAGCTAGCATATGGGCATAGGCCAAATTGTCTTCCTTTAAGAATCATAAATTTCTTCATATTTTTACTTATAATTTCCTTTAATTATTAAATAATATCATCTTAATATCTAATTTGTATAATTACCTAAAAGATAACAAAAACTAACTAAAAAGAAAATTAAAATTAAAATAAAGTAAAATACTTATAAAAATAAAATATGTACGTAATTTATGCATATTTGTTCGCTCAAGGTTACACGTGCTAAGTTTTACTATTTATAACCTTGGTAATTACAGCAAGCACACGGGTTGTTCGTGTAGTACCTAAGGTGTCAATCCCAAGATGAAGGGAACTAGACCTAAAATCTAACGACAGCTAAGTTTGCAATACCTAATTAAACAATTATTGCATAAATTAAAATTAATTAAGAATCAAATATGAGAAATTAAAGCACCAAAAGAATTAACAAAATAGCCATCTCACATAAATAATCTGAAACTCAACCTAGAAGTGACCAATTGAGATAAAGGGGGAATTAATTCAAAGCTAAAGAAAATCTACCCAATTATGTAACTTCCGACTTAAAGGGCCTAGACGGTCCTAGGGTGAATTACTCTCTCTCGAGTTATAATTCTTAACCCTAATTAATAGTCCCTAATTCAAATTATGGAATTTGCGATCTCTCGATCCACAATTGGTTCAAAACCTAAATTAGTTCTAAAATTGTCTATTAACCTACTGGGAATCTATGCTCGATCTCTCGTTACACAACTCTACCGGTTTGATTCAACTCTCTACCTATCGATTTACCTAACTCTCGTTAGGCTAAATCGATGATTTTCAACCGGCTCACCTCTCAGTTTGTTACCAAGTTATGAAGAATCAAAATTAAATCACAATCAAATAAATTTTATTAATCTCAAGAATAAAAACCCAAAGGTGAGTTTAGACAAAAGTTCAACACTCAACGACATTATTCCTAATCAATATCCAAATCTCATACATAAATGAAATCGAAATAAAAATATAAAATACTATCGGAATGTATCTCGGAGGTAGCGACTTGCGGAAACTGCCTGTTCCGGGAAGTACGTCACGTCAAACGTATCTTTGTGCCTCTCTTCCTTCGTCTCCTTCCTCAATTGCTTGATCCCTGTCTAAGTTTCTCTTGGATTTTTGTAGAATTTTACTTTTTGCACTGCTCTCTTGGCTCTCTAAAAACTGCTGGTGGCTGCTACGTATTGTTTTATTTATTCTATAACAGCTCTATGTCAAACTTGGGGTTGAAACGGTTCAAAAAATCACCCAAAAATTGAGTTTTCGTGTCAGCCCGATGTAGGGCACGATCATGGCTCTAACTGCCACAATTGGGGCCGGCACTTTAACCTTTCTGTCACGATCGTAGCTTGAAGTGCATGATTATGGCCTAACTTAACGCTCTCTCTCACGATCGTGACCCCTGTTGCACGATCGTGGCCTAGCTGTTGCTGGCTCTTCCTCTTCTGTCACGATTGTGGGCAATCTGCATGATCGTGGCCTATGTCTTTTAGCCCAAAACTCTTTAAATCTTCACGTTCTTCCCTTTTTACCCTACAACACTAGCACGCACATCAAGGTACCTCAAAAATATACAAACTAAGCTCAAAAGTTCAAACTAACCCATACAAACACTTAAACATAAAAACTAACACAATTAAACCCTAAATGCATACTCAACACTCAATTTAACACGAAATGCATAACAAATTAAACCCTAAAACATCATACAAAACACTACTATCAATATTAAGCAACATTATCATAGTTATGGGCCTTAAAGGACTTGTGCTTGAGGAAAATGCGATAAACATCCAACTTGAAGCCTTTTCTTAGTAAGTATGTATCTTAATTATAAAAAGTTGTACCCATCGATTGATCTCCTCCTCTTGACTTTTGATTTAAGTAGATTATTAATTAAATTTTATAGATCTTTGATTTCCTTATACTACTGTTTCTTTATCTTTCCAATCAATAATTTTAACATTCCTCTTCTCAAAAACCTTTTAAGCCTAATCCAAGGAGTAATTCAACCATTAAAACTTTAGGTATGTATGTTTATGTAAAAAGCCATAAGATAAAACCTATAATGCAAAATATCATTTCTAAATTAAGAGAAAATGAGGGCAAACATATGTCATAATTAGGTCATATAATGCTTTGAAGTATGATGAGTTATGACTAGCTCAGTGTCATTAAGGTGTCTTTCACCATGTGGAAACATAATTCTAAATAAGAAATAAGGTTAAGCACAAAGTTCACAAACTTGATAGAACAAAGAGGTTATTAAACCTGATCCACTAAGGAATCTTTGCCTTTCTCATAATAAAGGGTGATAATTACATATTGTAGAAACTCTATAACATCTAGCTCATTGTAGACCATAGTCAATGTCATTACAAGGTAAGGCTCTAACATATGTCCTTTTCATTCCTCAAGCCACCTTTGTTTGATATAGACATTTCATTATGTTTGCAAAAACACCCTCTCTTATAAGTATATTACTTCCTAATACTTATAGGAAAAGGGATGAAGAACAATCTCATATCATCTAGGTGAACCCTAAACCTGAACTCATACTTTTCAACTTCAAAATATTCCATAAGAACAAGTATATACTCAAAAGCAGTTAGTCATTCACTACTAGTAGCAGGCTCCTTTTCATGTACAACAATATTTTTATGTCTCACTAACTTTTAACAAACACTAAATCCACACTTATACCTAGCATTAGAACCCTCCTCACTCAATGAACCACTGTGTTTAGACATTAAATAAAGATAGGGTAACTTTATCACGAGAAAATGGCAGGCTTGCACTAATAAACGTTGACTAATCTAGGTTGCTTGAACTCTCCAATCAGTAGTAAAGCAAATAATAAGATAAGCACACAAATGCAAAAGAAGGTTTATCTACAAATAAAGTACGTATATAATTGAGATCCTCCGCATCAATCATTAGTAAAGAAGATAAAACGTTATATGCCTTGAGATAACAACTCCCTTTTGGGCAGTTCCACCAGCAGGGTGAAAAGAAATCGCCTGAAGATTTGAGACGCCACTTATTAAGATGAAGAAGAAGAAACATATTTCAAGACAGAAATTTCGTTACCTTCGAAGTTATCGCCAGAAAAGAGATGAAGAACACCTTTAACAAATTTACCTTAATTCGGAAGTTTTTGGAGTATCCTTTAGATGGTGGGAATAACTTTACCCTCTAAAGTAAAACCTTCAGAACATTACTCTTTATAATTGTTAGGTCTCTACAAGGTCATTTAATGAATAGCATAGTTAAGTGTTTCATGGTGTCATTTGGTTGTCAATTTAGACTTTATCTTGTTGATAGTTTAGCTTTTCCTTGATGCAGGAGAAGCTTTGAATTTGTATTTATCTCATTTATTTATTTCAATAAATTTTCAATTTTAAAAAAATATGTACATAATATAAGATTCCTTAATAGTATGGGATATAATTGCTATAAATTCTTAATACATCTCTTTGCACCAAAAGGTGTGCAAGCCCATGATATATTTATTCTTAGTAAATATGAGTAGAAATTGACCACTTCAAGGTCTTTTACCATATGAAAGGCCTTCCACCTTATCTCATTATCCATATAAATCTAGCTTATAAACATGTCATAAATAAATGACAATGTAAGGTTGACAAACCAAGTAGCAAACATGTTTATAAGGTCATTAGGTAGCATATCTTCCTTATCAAAAATAAAAGAAGCCTTAACCTAAATATAAAGTCTACATTAAGAAGATAGGTTTGCAAAGTCTTAAAGATAATAGCACTTCCCATTTAAAAATTAAATAAGTCTCCATAAGCCCAAATCTAAAGTTCTTTATGAAGTAATAGTTCTAATCTTATAATAGCCCTATGTTTAAAGCTCGAGGGGTAAATGATATATGTGGATTCAAGGCCAAAGCTTAATAAACATCCCAATAACCTAACTTTCCCTTAAAATTGCATGGGATAAAGACAAGTTTCATAATCTTATGCACTTGCAACTAAAAGTAATCATTGTTCTTATGAATAAGGTCACTATACATGCTTTCTCTCTCTATAACCATTCCTATCTATAGCTTTACTAACTTGATCATCTTAAGTTAAACATCAAAAAACACTCAAACACTTAGTTTTATTTTTCTATTGAGAGAATCCCTATAATACATACTTAGATAGCATTTCTAGCTCACACAAAGCCTAACTTTATAAATTTGATCCTAAACCTAGGATCTAATAATCTAAATACTAAGAAATTGGATTCAATTTGCACATAAGAAGAAAAACACACACATATACATACAAGCACACATACACATATCTTTAAACTTCTTTAAACCTCTTAAAATAATGTGATAACCTATATAATATAATATTGAATTTTAGTAATTTAAGATGTTTTAAACTAATTTCTTTACACTTTTTATTATAATAAAAATAAAGATCGACAAATGATTCTTTAAATAGGAAGTAAGCAATGAATAGATTGTAACACCCCTTATATGGAACCTATACCACCTACACACATGGCACCCAAATTCATGTTCATACATTCATGGCATACAATTCTATTCATTTATAGCGATTGTCATCAATCATTTGTCTATTCAATATTATACATATAGATATTACAAAATTTCATTTCCCTTAACATTATCATTTAAAAGTAGTATTACACCATTACATTTATATGGTAATCCAAAAGAGATATTACACATCCATACTTTTACTTCCAACAGTTGGCCTTGGTCCCTGCAGATGATCCTTATGCCTTACTCTTATTACTTGGACCTACGCAGATTAACACACATGCTAAGCTTGAGAGCTTAGTGGGGAAATACTTAGTTTGGATGACCACTCACAGTAACCATCCGTCAATTACACACACATACATAAATATCATAAACTCATGTAAATAATGATGGAATAATTAAGAAAAGTACATAATGCAAATGTGCTTCAACCATATGTTGTAAATTCACATTTACAAGCCAAATATTGATTTCTAAATCTCACCAATACAAATTATTCATATTATCATGGTGTATCTCTTATTTATAACTATTTAATTTCCTTTCTATGTTAGGCCTACACATTCCTATAGCTGTGGATAACGAAAGCTGTGAATATCCAAAGATATAAAATTGTAGATAGCCGAAGGCATCAAACTATAAATACCAAAAGGTATCAAACTATGGATACCTAGAGGTATTGAACTGTGGATACCCAAAGGTATCGAACTGTAAAGACATTATCGTCTCGAAATGAAGACACCAGTGGTGTCAAACTGCAACTGCTGAGATCTAATCCTATAGGCTTGCCTATCAATCCATCACCAAGACAATGAAGTAGGCATTGTAACATTTCTTTTAATCATTTGCCAATTTCATAATTAATATATTAACAAACCACATGATATTCATTTGAAAACATAAAATCTGTTTTTAAGTTCATACATGCAAGTTATAACTTATCACCATTAGGATAGTATTCAAATCAACATAAAATATGTTTTTAAGTTAATACATGCAAATTATAACTTATCATCATTAGGATAGTATTCAAATCACAAGTACTCGTATGATTTATTTTGATATGTTTTGTTCAGTTGTGTTTCTTGAGGTACATTCACATAATTCCTGTATATAAATTCCTATACCTCGTTTAAATATAAAAATGTTAACTTGTACTTAATTATCTTCACAAAATTAGTATGTGAACTTGTATAGTCATACTACACACATATAAGCAATAAATATGCATGCATATCATCTATGTACATGTAAATTTTCTTTAGTATGCATTATGCTCAATTTTAAAATCAAATGTTTAATCATCCAATTCACATATGGTAAGTCATATTTAATTCATTTCTAGGTGTATAAAAAGTTTCATATACATTCAAAAAGGTTATAATATGATTCGGTAAAAAAATAGAAGCAAAAAACTCTAATTACTGCAATTTGGGCTAAGCCCAAATTGGGTATAGGCAAACAAATCAGTCCAAAAACAAATTACATGACAGCCTCCACTTGTTCCATAATTTTCACATAGCAAACATTCAAATTAGGCTTGAGGTCTTCTAAATATTTGTTCCCCTATGTCTTTAATTTCCATAGCATCAAATATTAGGCCATTTGGACTTCTAAATCATGAGATAAGTACCAAACATCACAAGCTACTCCGATATAAGGGCAGCATCAGGTCATCATTTTCGATCTCAATTTCTAATATCATATAGCCAGAATTAGGTTTGAGTCTCTACCTATGAATTTTATTTCTATGTATTAAGTTCCATTTTCAGTTATAATCACCCAATTTTGTGGTTCGTAGGCGGAGTTATAGCCAAAACAATAGGATTGGTTCAAGTGAACCGAAAACCTATGACAGAATTTCACTAAATGTGACTCTCTGTCGTCATATTCAACCAATTCATGCAAAGTAACACCAAATCACCATTCCAGAAACCATTCCATACCCAAATAAATGTTTTATACATTCAAATATACACAAATATAGAAATTAACTAAGTGGAGTCTCAAACCTTGAAATTTGCCAATTAGCTCTTCTTTTAGTACTCCTCCTTCTCTTCCCCTTTGTCTTTGCTTGA
The DNA here is from genome assembly GCA_027563885.1 of Erythroxylum longipes. Classification (NCBI taxonomy): domain Eukaryota; kingdom Viridiplantae; phylum Streptophyta; class Magnoliopsida; order Malpighiales; family Erythroxylaceae; genus Erythroxylum; species Erythroxylum longipes. The sequence continues at coordinate 24,146,293 of JAOQMS010000179.1, forward strand.
TTCACCAACTAGAGCACCAAAAATACATATCTTAACCCCATGTCCAACCTTATAATTCTAGCTCTTCATGAGCAAAGAAAGAAAGATGAAGATGAGAAGAAAAACCACAAAATTTTACCTTGATTTTCACCTAGGATTAGCTCGATTCCTTATGCAAAATGATGTGATTAAAGAGATGGAATGGAGAGGAGATGAGAATAGAAACTTATAGAGTTAAAACCCCATATACACGTCCCTCTCCTGTCTTTTCTACTCTCTTTTTCATAAAGATTCTAGTCTTAGACACATGTTTCAATCTCATTGGACCATATGTTGATTTTTGGCAAAATTGCACATTTGGTCCTTCTTCTTCCTTTAGTTCCCATATTGGTATATAAAATCTTCAATTGATTTCATTCTAGTCCATCTTTCACATATAATTATTTATGTCCATGCCTAAATGAAGAAATTACTAATTTACCCCTACCTTTTAAATTAATTATCATTATACCCCTTACTATGCTTAGATACACTTAATTCTTTATGTTCATTTTTTAATAACATCATAAACATATTATAATGCTTCTAGGGTATATATTAGGTCTTTAAGTAGATAAAATATAATAGGATAGTTGAATCAAATGGAGCACAACAAAATGAGGATATGGACATGATTTCGACTCTTTCTCCATGTTTTTATTTAAATATTTTGAAGAAAGTTGAAATCTATTAAGGAAACTATATTTAAATTTTAAAAATTCACTCAATTTTATAACACTAATTAGAGATATAAAAATATTAATTAAATTCTAAAAATTTTCAATTTGTTGCAAGTAAGGATATTTTTATTAACGTTGCTAATATAAATGAAAATTTTAAGGAATAAATTAATAAAAATAAAAATCAATTATTCATTCATTCATTAATATCTAGTAAAACTCTAAAATTTTAATTTATTAAATATTTTACTTACTAAAATTCTACATGTTGTCTCATGTGGAAGAGCTCAGCTTATGTTGATTGTTTATATATATCAATAAGATTAATTGCATAAGTTAATCTTTAATTATATTTTCAAAAAAATAAAATTTTGATATTTAATTGAATTTTTTTGTACTTCTACTAATATTTTAAAATTAAATTTAAATTTAAATTTTAGTTTACCTAAAATTTGTTGTATATAACCAAACTAAAGTTACATTCTCCAGGTATAGAAAGTGTTTTTAACACATTTTTAAGTAAACATTGAATTAGGTCATAATAATTTGATTCATTATCATTAATAATAATGATGAGAGAGAGCCTTGAAGCAACTGGTAAAAGTTGCTCATTTGTAACCATAAGGTCATAGGTTCGAATCAAATAAAACAACCTCTTTGTAAAAATTACAAAGAGAAGGTTGCATACACTAATGACCCTCCCTAACCCTCGTAAAGCAAGAAGTCTTGTTCATAAGGTACGTTGATGAAAGAGGGTGAGCCTTGAAGCAACTGGTAAAGTTGCTCTTTTGTACCCATAAGGTCACAAGTTCAAGTCACGAAAATAACCTCTTTGTAAGAATAAAAAGGGAAGGTTGCATACATTATGACCCTCCCCAGATCCCCATAAAGCAGGGAGCCTTATGCACTAAGTACGTTAACTTTTTTTGTTACTAGAAATTTTTTGATACCTAATATTACTTAAAATAACAATACATATAATTAAATAATTAATTATCATATGAAGTTAATTAATAACTTTTGTTAATCCTCATTACAACAGCATTTAGACATTAAAGGGTTAAATTATATAAAATTACTTAAAAAGGCATGAGCGAGAGTCTGCTCCCTTTCTTTAAAACTCCTTTCTTCTCTATTCAAAATCAACATAGGTTGCCCTCTTCCTTCTGAAGTTAATCTACTACTTTCCTTCTAAGCTACTTTATTCCTTTCCTCAGGTTTCTTAGAGGTCAATCTCTAGTTTGCCTCTCTTTTATGTTTTATTCTCAAAACCTCTTCTCCTTTTCCTTTTTCTTCTTCTTCTTATACCTTTAGGTTTGAATCCCTCCTAGTTTAGTGGTTCGTTTTTCATCCTTGTTTATGCTTGGTATCTTTCTTAGTGGCTCCTAATTTAGGGTAGCTTCTTACAGAGAGCTTCCAAGTTTTTCCGCCATATTTTTCTTACCATCCTTAGAAATGCTATTTTAACTTTTTGCTTGAGCTTGTCAGCTTTTTCCATTTCTAACATTATGTATCACCATTTACTAGAATATGGTCCTTCCTTACTTACCATTGAACTTTTTAAATTTCCTCCCTTTGTCTTCTTTCCTCCTTCATCTCCTCATACTCTCATTACAATGCCTTCTACCCTCACTCATTTTTTCCTCACTCTTTTTCTTCTTTTGGCACTTCCTTGCCTCCATTTAAATCTATCATAAACCACTCTTCTCTTTCCACTAGCTCACGTAACCCCTTCCCACCTTTAAATGGCCTTTATATCCTAATTAATACTCCCTTTTCTCTCCTTAATCTCTTTTAGCCTAACTTTACTACTTCTAATATAAACTCCAAACTCAATTTGAAATAAGTGGTTAGTGAGACTTCAAGAGTTAAGCTTCATTTTTTCCCGTTCCTCTTCTATTGGTAGCTTAGTAATGGCCCCTCCTTTGGATGTTTTTGAAGAAGGAGTAAATAAATGATTTTTAACTCTTGTTAGGTTTGTCCTTAGTAAATGCCTAACTTTACTATTAATCAACTTGTGGGCCAAGCAAGTTTCCTTTACGGATAATCTTTTTTTTTATTGCATATTATCTCTAAGTCCTTCGACATCCTATTTACTTTCCTCATCAAATATTTTTTTCTCTATGGAGCTTAAAGAAGAACTTCTTCAATTGTCACCTACTCATGGTTGAATGTTATTAATATTTTTCCTGCTTGGATATTGCATTCTTCTACTGCTTATTATCTTCTCTTCCTGTTGTTTATTTATTACATTTTCTTCTTAAATCTATTATCTTCTCCTGATTACTTTTTATTCAAATAGTATGTAGCACCCAAATACCCCCTGGAAGGATATATGAATGCCACACAAAATAGCACAAACAAATCAAAACATACAAAAACTTC
>JAOQMS010000179.1:24149475-24162735 GCA_027563885.1 Erythroxylum longipes
TATCTTGGATACTAATCCTGTGCTTTGACATCATTCCTTGTTACCTCAAGATGAGGTCACTCTTAGGGTGGTGATTGGGTACAGCTATTAGTATTCAAAGGTAATTGGGTAACCGATAAAGGATTCACCACTCCTATTAGAAGGAGCCGATACTTGTGACCTCTTCTTTGGGTCATTACTCGGGAGTCTCTAACTAGAGCAATTATGTGTCATAAAGAGAGTCTTCGATGACATATAGAGTAATTAGAACCCAGGACAAGAACTAACATTACTTGGACTAGATATGACGTAGTCAGTCTAGTAGGATTTGACACATGGCCTCTGAACCAAGTAGGATATAGTATGGAGAAAGGACTAATTGCATGGTAATTGTCTATGGAAAGTTTCATAAGTTGGATAATTAACTGTCAATGAGTTTGTGTGTTAATCCACTTATATTCTAGCAAATAGGTATCATGAAATTCTTCATGATGTGTTTAAAATAAGACTTAATTTAAGTGCCTAAATAGTCGAAACTTAAGGGTCACACGCATAAAAGAATGGATGAAAAACAAGTGTATATGGACTATTTTAATCATGACACGATTGTGCCTCATAGGGCCACAATCATGCCTCATAGGGCCATGATTGTGGCCTAAGGCGAGGCATGCCAAGATCGTGGCCAGGAAGGCCACGATCATGATAGAAGCTACGAAGTTACATATAAGTAAGTTCTTCAATTATATGCACGAGGTTTTTCCACTTCTTACACACTTAAGTAATAGATAAAGGCTTCTAGAAGAGTTCTAGAGTAAGAGTGAGGTTTCTTGAGTCTCGTTCTTACAGTCCATGCAATTGTTGCATGAATCAAAGTGCATGGAACAAGATTTTTGACCTATCTTCCATCATCTTGAGCACTACTAGAACTCATCTAGTTTGGTGCTCAAAACACCCTTATACATTGTTTCTTCATCTTCTTTACGTGCTCTTGGGAGATCAAGAAAGGGTTTGGTGTTTTCAATAATCCAAACAAGGAGAAGAAACAAGAAAGGAGCAGATACATAAGGTAAAAAGTTTACAATTCATGTTCTTTTATACATATCTTTGCATGCATGTTAGATCTTGTGTTTTCTGGGTTGTCATGGTGTCGAAATCTTAATTCTGACAATTCCAATGTGTCCACTTGCATGTTATGCCTGAAAACATGGCTAACCCAACAGTGGTATCAGAGCTTGTTTGTGCATGTAATAGATGATGTATTGAATATGTGCAAAGTGTTTGCTGGGTTGTGACTGACTTGCATGTTGTTTTGGAGAAATTCTTGTAAATTGTAGAAAACATATTTTTCTAGTTTTCTTTCACATAAATGTTTACAAGATGTTATATTATATTTTTGTAAAATTATATTGCAATTGAATGTCATTTTCTATTTTATTTCGACTTTATATACATACTATTCATTTGTTGATTCCTGGGATTTTTTATAAAACTGATTGCATGTGCCAACTTTGAAAATTTTGTATTAATTATAGAAAAAAAAATTCTGTCTTTCTTTTACTAAAATGTTTATAAGATGTTATATTATGTTTCTATGAAAGAAAATTGCAATTTATTATCATTTGCTATTTTATTACAAATTTAGTTTTAGCTTGATGCATGTATGAAGTTCTGGAAATTTTGGAAATGTGATGAACATGCATACATGAAAATTCCATATTAATCTTTAGAAAAAATTGTTTCTATAAATTTTATGGATGTAAATGCAAGATGAGATGTTTCCACCTATATGAGATGTATGACACTTGTTGTTAAAGTGGTTATCTTATGCATGCATGATGTAATGTTTGACTAGTGTTAGAAGTAATGTGACAAGTGTCATACACATATGATATATTGGCTTATTCCAATTTTTAATAAATAAATCCTAGGAATTATTTTCTGGAATTTATTATTAGACACATTTATAATATGTATAAGACTTTGGAATTTTTCCAGAATTAATTGAATATGATTCAATTAATAAATAAAGTCAAACTCAACATTGATCAACTTTTTGAAAGTTGGAGTTGACTTACTTAATGACTTATAATGTATGTATTTCAGTTATGAGACCTAAATAAGGTTCTGATGTGATAAGAAATATATTATTTTGATAAAAATAATATGCTTAATGTATGTGTTAGAAATTAGGGTTCCAGAAATTTTTCGAACATCGAATCAGCCTCTTTAGTGTCTAATAGGTTAACTTATTTATCTTGACGATTTTGACCGTCAAGATAATTTTAGCTACTGCCAAAATTTTTTAGATAAATTTTAGATGACTTGGGGATATTATAAAGGACTAATTAGTGTATGGTAATTTTGGAAACCCTAGTGATTAATTTAGAATTAATCCAAGTAGAGCATATCATTTCTAGTGTGACCAGATAAAGGCATATAAACTATGATTAAAGTGTTTAATCTGGACATCAAAATAATTGAATTTTAGGGTTCCTAATCGAATCACATTCTTAATTCAGATTAGCCAAGACTAACACTACTATCCCATTAGGTTTAAGAGTTGAATCAAATCACAAACTTTAGATGCATAGTTAAGTCATAACCTAAATTTAAACCTCCTTTGTGTGATAGATGCATTAGATGCATTTTAAGGATAGTTATAGACATAGGCTCAATTCAATTGAGTTATTCATAATCTAAATGTATGTGTGATATACTTAATCAAGATCATCCAAGTATTGATGAGACCAAAGGACAAATCGCTCAACCAAAATATTAGGACTTACGTCTTTTATTGATATGGCAAGAACCAGAGTTCTTTTAGAGTTGGGTTATTGGGAAAACCTAAGCCCGCTCTACACGAATATGTTTAAACCATGGAAAATTAGATTTCTGGATTAATGGGTTAGTCCTAACTGGAAGTGTTGATTTGTTGGGCAAACCCAAGGTCAACGTTGGTAGAGGCGAAGTTGGGTTATATACATGAGATGTATATAAATCAAGAGTTGATAACCCAATAAGTGTGCTAAATCAACAGTTGATGGGACAAGTTAATAGTTGCATAATTGAATGCAATTGGTATGAATGATACCTACCAATTGACCTAAGGTGGTTTGTTAGGCAAACCTAAGGTCATTCTTGGTGATATCAGATATCTAACCATTAAGAAAACTATAAGTTTTCTCAAATTTGTAATGAGGGCTATGGATTTGAATAAGAATAATAGGACTCATAATGCATGTTATTAAAGTCCTTACAGATATGTATTAAGTGTAAATTCTAACACTTTCGCTCGTTCTTCTAAATTATCAAATTGTACGATATCTTCTAGTGTGAACCTACGCTCCCACTAGATTCCAAAAAACTTACGGGGTCCAACTTCTTGGATTGGCTACAAAATTTGACAATTGTTCTCAAATCCAAAAAACTAGTATATGTCTTAGATGAACTACTTCCCAAACCCCCTGCTGTCAATGCATCTGATGAAGATCAGAAAGCTTATAAGAAGCTACCGGATGATAGTGAGTTGACTAACTGTATAATATTGACCTTTATGTCACAAGAACTACAAAAGCAGTATGAGGCTATGGATGCTCATACCATAGTCTATGATATGAGGGAACTGTTTGATGAGCAAGCTCAGGTTGAAAGGTTCGAGACCTTGATGTTGCTTTTCCATTTTAAGATGGATAAGGGATCATATCCAGTGTAGTATGCACTGAAGATGAATGGATATTGAGAGTTTAGGTAGTTTGGGTTTCATTATGGATCATGAATTAAGTATAGACTTAATTATGACTGGTTTGACCGATAGTTATTCACAGTTTGTGCTTAACTATCAGATGAACTAAATATCCACGATGATACCTAAGCTAATTAATCTACTCAAAACAACTAAACAAACTGTCATGAAGGATAGTAAGGCTGTGATGCTAATGGACTCTACTTCTATTTCCCGAAAGAAGAACCAAAAGAAGAAGAAGAAGTCCAAGAGACTAGTGGGAGTTGTAACCAAGAAGAAGGCAAAGGAGACATCACAGAAGAGGATATGCTGCCATTACAACAAGGAAGGACATTAGAAGAGGAACTGCAAAGCTTATCTGGAGTCACTGAAGTAGAAGAAGGCATTAGATGCCCCATTATCTACTTCAGGTAAGATATTTGTCATTGAGGTTAATACTATTTCTGATTATAACATTTGGGTATTAGATACTGGATGTGGCTCACACATATATGTTGATATGCAGCGTCTTAGGGATAGTAGGCAGCTCAAGAATGGAGAGATGGACCTACGTGTGGGAAATGGAGTAAAAGTTGCTGCATTAGCTATAGGAACATATGTTTTATATCTTCCTAGTAGGCTAGAGTTAATTTTTGAAAATTGCTATTATGTACTTATTGTGACTAAAAACATTGTATCTGTTTCATGTCTTAATAAAGTGGGATTTCATTTAACTTTTTCAAGCAATGGTTGTTCAATTAAGTTGAATGAAATGTTGTATGGTACTACTACATTATGCAATGGAATTTACATATTAGATATGTCCAATCCAATCTTAACTATCAATGACAATAAAAGACAAAAATGAGATAACTTAAAATCATCTTACTTATGGCATTGTTGACTTGGACATATAAGTGAGAAATGCATGATTAACCTACATAAGAATGGTAGCTTAGGCTCATTTGATTATGAATCATATGACATATGTGAATCTTGCTTGTTAGGCAAGATGAATAAATTACCTTTTAAAGGAAAAGGTTAACAAATGAAAGGGTTATTAAACCTAATATATTCTGATGTATGTCGTCCGATGTCCATTCATACCAGAGGTAGTTTTATGTACTTCATTACTTTTATCGATGATTATTCACGATATGGGTATGTGCATCTAATCAGATATAAGTATGAAGCATTTGAAATGTTTAAACAATTTAGACATGAAGTAGAGAAACAACTTGGTAGAAGTATTAAGACACTTCGATCAGATCAAGGTGGTGAATACTTAAATGAGGAATTTCTATATTATCTCAAAGATAATGGGATAGTATCCCGGTGGACTCCACCTTACACACCACAACATAATGGTGTGGCTGAAAGAATAAACTGAACCTTGTTAGATATGGTAAGGTCGATGATAGGCTTAGCATATCTACCGAAATCCTTTTAGGGTTATGCACTCAAGATTGCTGTTTATGTGACAAACAGAGTCCCTTCAAAGGTAGTTGCAGTTACTCCATATGAGATATGGACTAACAAAAGGCCCTATCTTTCTCACTTGAAAGTTTAGGCTTGTCCGGCTTATGTGAAGCGTATTTAATCAGACAAGATTGAAGCGAAGTCTGATAAATGCCTGTTTATAGGATATCCTAAATAATAATTGGATATCAGTTCTATAATGCTTTAGAGCAAAAGGTGTTTGTCTCAAAGCATGCTGTCTTTTTAGAGAAAGAGTTTCTTCTAAGAGAAGATAGTGAGAGAAAAATTAAACTTAATGATGTTTATGATGCTCAAATAGACACAAATCAATTACCTAAACCTGAAATTGTTGTTCATAGAGATAAGACAACAGTTGAACCTTCTAACACACAAAATGTTCATAGGTCAAGTAGGATACGTAATGTTCCAGAGAGATATGGATTTCTCGTAAGCAAACAAAATGACATATTGCTCATAGAAAACGATGAGCCTACAACCTATGAAGAGTTTCTGAAGAGATCAGAATCTGAAAAATGGCTTTAAGCCATGAATTCTGAAATGGATTCCATGTATGAAAACCAAGCATGGACTTTGGTTGACCCACCCGAAGGGTTAAAACCCATAAGGTGCGAGTGGATTTTTAAGAAGAAAATCGACATGGAAGGTAATGTGATTGCCTATAAAGCGAGGCTAGTCGCTAAAGGTTATCATTAGAAACAAGGAGTTGACTATGAAGAGACATTTAACACCGTAGCTATGCTTAAATCTATTAGAACACTCCTAGCCATTGCTACTTATTATGATTATGAAATATGGAAGATGGATAGGAAGACAGCTTTCCTGAATGGAAACCTATTTGAGGATGTATATATGATACGACCTAAAGGCTTCGTATCTAGAGATGGCATAAAGGTACGCAAGCTTCAAAAATCCATTTATGGATTGAAGCAAGCATCTAGGATTTGGAACATTCGATTTGATAAGACAATCAAAGAGTTTGGTTTCTCACAAAATCCTAATGGACCTTATGTGTACAAGAAGGTTAGTGGGAGTGCTATCATATTCCTTATGTTATATGTGGATGACATATTACTAATAAGAAATGATGTCTCAATTTTGCAATCAGTCAAATTTGGTTGTCCTGGAATTTTTCCATGAAAGAACTTGGAAAAGCAACTTACATATTAGGAATAAAGATTTATAGAGATAGATCAAGGAAGTTGCTAGGTTTTTCACAGTCAACATATATAAACAAAGTGCTAAATAGGTTTAACATAAAGTAGTCGAAGAGAGGGTTTCTTCCTATGAATCATAGGATAAAACTCTTGAAATCTATATGTCCTAAGACGTAAGATGAGAGGACTCACATGAGTATGATCCCGTATGCTTCGATAGTAGGATCAATCATGTATTCTATGTTATGTACAAGACCTGTTATATCGTATGCTCTAAGTGTTACAAGCAGATACTAATCGGATCCTAGTGAGGGTCACTGGGTGGCTGTTAAGGATATCCTAAAGTACTTGAGAAGGACTAAGGATGTATTCTTGATATATAGAAATGGAGATCTTGTAGTGAGCGGGCATACAGATGCTAGTTTTCAATCTGACCAGGATGACTCCAAATCCTAGTCAGGTTATGTTTTCACACTGAATGGTGGAGCAGTCAGTTGGAAGAGTTTCAAACAAGAGACAACTGTAGATTCGACGACCGATTTAGAGTACAAGAAGCGGCAAAAGAAGCTTTTTGGATTAAGAAGTTCATCATGGAACTTAGAGTGGTTCCTAGAATAGTAGACCCAATATTGTTGTACTGTGACAACAATGGGGCTATTGCTCAAGCCAAGGAACCGAGGTCTCATCAGAGGTCCAAGCACATACTCAGAAGATATCACTTGATCAAGGAGATAATTCATAGAGGTGATGTGAAGATAGAGAGAGTGCCACAGATCAGAACATCGCTGATCTTTGACTAAGCCACTTCCTCATACAAAATTTGATTCTTGTGTACTCGCCTATGGTATTAGATACAAAGGAGATTGGCTTTAGTGTAAGTAGGAGATTGTTAAAGTAGTGCTCTAAAGGCAATCACCTTTAGCACTTTTGTACAAACTTTATTTTGATCAATAAAGTGAAAAGGCATTTTTCATTAATTTGATATTCATTTATATATAAATTGATATACATCTTAAATCGAATTAATGAAGTCCATGATACAAAACATAACATAAAGGAAATCATGATGAGATCGTGATAATGAGATTCCTATCATGTTCAATTATGTTAGTATCTAAATAATCCCTAGTCATAGGATTAATAAGACAGGACATTATTAATCCGAAAAGACTAGCATATATTATACTCCTTGATTTGATCAAGCAGTGAATCTCATAAACTGTAAACATGAGATGTTTAGAGTTAATATATGGACGCTTACTAAGGGTAGTAAGTATATCGGATAACCCGCTATGAGATTATCATATGGATAATCTATCGAATGTCAATAATTAATCTCATCATAGCAATGGTGCAAATATACTTAGACTTGAGGTATTCAATGATATCTTGGATATAAATCCTGTGCTTTGACGTCATTCCTTGTTACCTCAAAACGAGGTCGCTCTTAGGGTGGTGATTAGGTATAGTTATTTATGTTCGAAGATAATTGGGTAGCCAATAAAGGATTCACCACTCCTGATAGAAGGAGATGATACCCATGGCCTCTCGTTGGGGTCATTACTCGGGAGTCTTTGGCCAGATCAGGTATTTCTCATGAAGAGGGTCTTCAATGACAAATATGAGTAATGAGATCTCAGAATAAGAACTAGCATCACTTGGACTAGATGTAACGTAGTCAGTCTAATGGGAGTTGACACATATCCCATACTTCGAACCAAGTGGGTTATAGTATGGTGAAAGGACGAATTGCACAGTAATTGTCTATGGAAAGGTTCATAAGTTGGACAAAAGGACCTATCTTTCTCATATGAAAGTTTGGGGTTGTCCGGCTTATATGAAGCGGATTCAATCAGACAAGCTTGAAGTGAAGTATGATAAATGTCTGTTTATAGGATATCCTAAAGAAACAATTGGATATCAGTTCTATAATGCTTTAGAGCAAAAGGTATTTGTCTCAAAGTATGCTGTCTTTTTAGAGAAAGAATTTCTTCTAAGAGAAGACAGTAGGAGCAAAATTGAACTTGATGAAGTTTATGATGCTCAAACAGACGCAAATTAATTGCCTAAACCCGAAATTGTTGTTCATAAAGATGAGACAACAAAAATCCCATTGAGTGTACCTAAAATTTTAATTCCATTAGGATTTTATTAAATTTGATTTGATTGCCCTAATCAATCTAATTTGATAAATGAACATATTAGACTTACTTATAAGTTGACATTAATTTTTTAAAATAAATTAACAGACTTATTTATAAGTTGACATTAATTTTTTAAAAATAAATTAACATTATAGAATTTTTATATGATATTATTTAATTTTTTTCTTATATTTTATAATTACAAATACAAGCTTTTTCATAATAAGATATAAAACACATAAAGTAGAAATGTTTAAAGCGAAAATTTCTTTTAGCTTTTAGGTTTGGAACATTACCTCTTAAATTTCATTTTATTAAATTTGATTTGATTGCCCTAATCAATCTAATTTGATAAATGAACATATTAGACTTACTTATAAGTTGACATTAATTTTTTAAAATAAATTAACAGACTTATTTATAAGTTGACATTAATTTTTTAAAAATAAATTAACATTATAGAATTTTTATATGATATTATTTAATTTTTTCTTATATTTTATAATTACAAATATAAGCATTTTCATAATAAGATATAAAACACATAAAATAGAAATGTTTAAAGCGAAAATTTCTTTTAGCTTTTGGGTTTGGAACATTACCTCTTAAATTTCATTTTCATCAAATCAACCCTTAAATTTTAAAATAAATTTGAATCCCTCTAACATAGATAACGGGTCACACACATTAATTATAAATTAAAAGATTAAAATTTTATAGAAAATGAAATATCTCTCATCCTAATATTACTATATCGTCTTTCATTTTATTTTTATCATCTTTTTTATTATTATTTATTCTTATCAACCATAAAGTTTACTCTTCATCTTCTTAATTTTTTCTAAAAATGAAAAGAAATCAATCAATTAATTAAAAGAGTTACCGAATGCATCTTTAATCAATCATAATACACCGAGATAGACTGGTAAAATCAATTTGTTGCTAGTGCAACACCTAATTGTAGTACAACCAAACTAACACATTAAAGATAAGAAGATGTAAAAGTCATTAAAGTTTGCTTAATAATATAATTTATGAACTCATCATCTCATATATAAATAGTTACTCATGCCTCAATTTACTCAATTTACCTTGAAATTCTCTCAATTTCTTGTCCTTCCGGATTACATATATGGCAATGCCCAATGAGATTCTAAGTCTAATAGATTCATTCTCACATTTTCACTTCAAACTAACACACTGGTTTACAACATCAATCCAATTACTCACCAAGCAAGATATATTATTAATCCTCAAGATAGACCTCTTAGTTGGTATTGCCTAATTATATTAAAATTACAAATGGTTAATAGTTTTAGGTCACTGGTGAAAAAGGATATTTTTTTCTCCAAACAAGTTTATACCACGAGAATTTAAGAGTTCTTAATCTAAAAATAATCTTGCAAGACTTATTAGTGAAATAACTTAATGAATGCCTCATCCATATTTATTTTTCAACATCTATAGAGATAGGATGAAAAGGAGTAGTAGTTCAAAGTAACTCATTAATGACATTAGGATTGAGATTGTAGGAATTATCATGCAAAACCTCCCTAATAGTGGCAAGGTAAGGAATCAAGGTCCTCAAATTAGTAAAGAAGGAAATATTGATAAGAGATAAATTCCAATTATTATGTCAAAAGCAGGTAAAAGCTCCATTACCTTACCTTGCTATAGTGTAAAGTCTTATTTGCTCCCTAAGTTAAAGATGTTAAGCATAATCCAAGATGAGTTGTTTTTGGAGGACTTGACTCGAAATTGTAAGATTTTAAGTAATATGAATGCACCCACTTTACCTATAGAGACTCTTTATCCTTTAGGATCCTCCATAACTTCCTTTCCATATGGGTTTTGTTGCTTAACTTGAACGAGGATATCCTTAAATTACTTCATCCTTACACAAGCACCCAGTCTCCCATTTAAACTTTGCTTTTTAGTTTCCAAATGCTTGACCAACCCATAAGAAATTCAACACATAACTAATTAATTGAACTCCACTATCATAAGTAAGATTTTTGTTACACAAATTATTGATTTTTTTTCTTAATTTTCTCAATAAGTGGTATGAATTCCCTATAAGATGGCCTCTTATGAGAGATAAGAACTCCAAGATAGGTAAAAGGAAGTTGCTTTTGTTACAATCATGTCAACCTAATAAACCAAGGAGAAAGATCTGTAGCAAATAAGGATATAAAGAAGTAATTTTTATCGCTGTTCATTTTCAACCTAGATAGTTCTTTAGAGCATCTCATACCATTCATTAATGCACTTATAGAGTTGGAATCCACCTTAGATAGAAGCAATAAGTCATCATAAAAATATATATAACGAGTTTTAAGCTCCTTGCGTTTGAAATGAAATTTAAAGATCCTTTCTTACTTGGTTACATGATTAGATTTTATACAATTTTCATGCTAATTATAAATAAGTAGGGAGTTCACTTTTCTGAGCTCTTTAGCATTATTTAAGAATCTAGTAAGCTCACTATTTACCAACAAACTATAAGACACTATGAAAATGCATTGAGAAATCCAATTAATGAACCTTATAAGAAAACTAAAGCATGCATATAATTGATGAGAAACTCCTAATCAATATAATCAAAGGCCTTGTTCACAACTCCTACAAGGGTGCTTCATGTTATAGTTATTGAATAATTCCTAAACCAGTAACACATTATCACCTATTATTCTTCTTGACATAAAGGTATTTTGAGAACATCTAATCAATGGTCCCATCCCCCGTAATGGCGCCAAAATTGTTGATGCGTGTCGAATGCACCAAAAAATAAACTTAACTCTATAAGATTTATAGTAGTGGTCAGTAGGGATCGTATCTATAAGGAGTGTTCAAGTAGCTTTTGCAATGAAATAAGTTAGTGTTTAGGATCGGTGTTGGTTGGATGCAAATAACAAAATAAAGTAAAATTGAACTAAGGAAGCCAAAACAATTTAAAAAGCATCAAAATATGAAAATTGATGAATGAGTTTGGAATTCAGTTTTTGGTCCAATCTCAGCCTACACATAAATAATCATATTTCATTGTCTTGTTATTCTCACACATCTTCTAGAAACTATTAATCGTAGGTTAATAATAAGCTATATTAACCCCGATCTTTCATTAGGTCGTATTTAATTAAAACAAGCTCTTTAATTAAACCTATAGAACAACTTAGAACAAGCTCTTTAGATTTAGTAGGACAGTTGCATTACGAACTAAGAAAGCAGATTAATCTAGTTAACAACCACATAAGCTCGAGTCATTTAACCTATGTTACGTCATCCTTAAATGATTCAACACCATTAGTTGTCACAAATGAATTGTATTTCATATTCTGGCATTGAGTTCAGATATAAACAATTAAACGAGAACGAGAATACTAATTATCTATACATGAATACCTAAATCAATAAGCAAAGGATAACATAAACAATCCCTAAAGAGAGAAAGAACAACAATACACAATGAAGATACGCCAAAATGTGTTCTTTGGCTTTGATTTCACCTCCTAACTGGAATAAAGAAGATTAGCCCTCTATAGATCCCAAAGAATCAAGAGTTCTAAGATTAGCCCTCTATAGATCCCAAAGAACCAAGAGTTCTACCCCTCCTTTTTGTCGAAAAAAGATTCATGTCTCTCTTAGCCGATCAAACGTCCATTTATATAAGAAATTAGGTTTACAAAAAATTTGCACCATTCAAAATAGTTCATGGTCGTGCATCTTCCAAGTCATCATGAAAGCTTCACTTTCTTGCATTTTCTTGTCACATCTTCACCCTAGACCGTCTCCTTCTTGTTCCATAAAGACAAATGAGTTTGAAAATTAATAAGATGGCTCAAGGAATGTGATTTTAACTATTTTTAGCTCTTGTGCTTCCAAATGAATGTCTTAAGCATTAATCACTAAGTGTGTAGCACCCTAATCCCGTAAGACCAGAACCCTACATCGATGGGTGATATCCGAGTCCGTGCCCTGCGAGGGTAGAGTGCTAGAACACTCCATAAGTCAAATCTCATTACAAAGTCTTTTTTGTGTTTCTTCTGTTTTTAAAATAATGCACACTTTTGCGAAAAATCAATAATCAATTTGGACCCGTTTCAAATCATAAACTTTTTCAATCACAGCCATACAATCATTAGAATTCCAATTTCATTTGGGCCCATTACTAAAATAGAAGACTTGTAGTCATAATTCATTACACTTCAAAATCAACTAACATTTCCAATTTGGAATGTTGATTCAGAAAAGAATTATTTACATACTCATGATACGATCATTACTGCAAACACAATCTGATATAAATGAACGAAATAAGAATGCAGACGCGAACTGATCCTGACCTCTATCCTTCACTTAAATGTTGTAGGTATACTCCTGTTTGCCTAACGAAGTATTCTTCTGATCCTAAAAAATATTTGCAAATTTTGGGTGAGTTTTGCGAACTCAATGAGTGACCATCATCAATGGCTCACCCAAATCACGTAACACATAATTCACAGCATTACACATTTCACACTTCAAATTCAATACAATTTAATCACTCAATTATGCATATGCAGTGCACATGAGACCGACTTTCTATTTGTTATTTTGTTGTGACCGAGTGCCTAAACTGTCCCTTAAAGGGCTCATTGATAACAATCACATATAGGGCTCATTGATAACTGTCCCATATAGGACTCATTAAACGTTGAGCCTAAGGCTCTGAATCACTTTTGAGCTCGAGGCTCATTTTCACTCGTTGAGCTTTAAGCTCTAA
>JAOQMS010000179.1:24162835-24181807 GCA_027563885.1 Erythroxylum longipes
TTATGTTACTTGGGATGACTAATTTCTCCTATGTTGAAAGGATTTTGGGGGTTTTATTATTGTGTTTATGTTCTGGACATAATTTTTCAAGGGTACAATAAGTAATTTTCAACATTGGAAAACAGTCCTCAACAAACATAGAGAACCATTTGAAGGTAACATCCACTTTTTGTATGCACCCAAATTAAAAAATAAAAAAGCAAAGGTTAATTAAAATGAAGATAAAATGTTTTAGGTCCTCTAAAAAAAAAAAGGAATGACTTATGTAACCAAATTTCTAGGACACTAAAGAGTTAATGGTTAGAAGCAAGACAAGATAGTTGCTACAAAACTCGTTCATTAGTTTTTTATTCGACATGTGGGCATTTGGATAATGTAAGGGACTTGAATGAAAGATGTTGCTTCGTAAATTCAATGACTAGAGTACTTGAGAAGGGAAAATCTTGATAAAGCACATAAGTTGTTTCAATCAATGAAGAACAAGAACGTTATTTTTTAGAATGGACAAAAGAGGTGTTAGAACTTTTTCGTGAAATGTTATGTTTTAAGTGAAGAGAATAACATGGTCACAATTGAAATTTCATTATTTTAGGTCCTCATTAACTATTTATACAATTAATATGGGCTCTTAAATAAAAAATTGTCTATATATTGCAAAAATAACATAAGTTTGAGTCGACGTGAGAATTATTTTATATCATTTTTTTTTCAAAATCTTTCAAAGTGTTTTCTTGTATTATCTTCATTAATATCTAGTTAAATACTATACTAATGTAGGTTTTAGAAAAGTTTGATAATACATAATTTTATCTTCACAGAGAAGTTATTTCCGATTGATGTATATACAAATATGATATCAAAATATTATAAAAAGTCAACTAAACATAAAAGATATATTAACATAATTAAATACCTTAAAAAACTTACAATAAAGTAATAATAATTTTCAAAAAAAAGGTGAAAAAAGCTAGAAACTTTAAGAGAAAAAGCTAAACATAAGAAAAGCGATCGTCAAGCTCTTGAACTACTCGTTAAACAATAGAGCTAGACTGAAGCAAGAGATGAGCTAAAAAAGTTAGCAATCGAGAATCAGACATCGAGAATCAGACAGTGAACGTGTGCCTTACCTGAAGATTTGATCTGAGCGCAGAGAAAACAGGCACAACAATAAAAATTATCATAGCAAAATGGAAGAGAAAGCTTCCGTCAGTTACTACAAACAATTCATGGCGCATAACAAAAGAAGGCAAATAAAGCTTGAAATTTTAGACCCCAAAACTAAAACATAAAATCAATCTTGCTTGAGGATCATTTTGTGGGACTTTTACTAAAATTATTGATGTATATAAAACTAAATCAAACCAAACATATCCAAATTTTCACCTAAGCAGGATATGGAGAAGGTAAGATATACGCAGTCATGCCCGCATCTCCGATAAAGATACAGAGACTATTTCTTTATAGACCTCCGGCTAAGGTAAGAGCAAAAACAAATAACAACAAATAAACAGACACAAACAAACAAACACAGAAAACAAAAACAGGCACAAAAACAAATAAAAACACACAAAACAAACAAATCAGACCAATGCAAGGACATCCCTGTATAAGTATAACAAAATATATATGTGCACATGAAAATGAACATATATAACTACATACATACATGAAGATATAAATAGGTAAGCAGGCATAAGCAGAGATATATAAAAATTAGAATCAAGAAAGTAACATGATAAAAAAAACTAATAAAATAAAATAAATACCAAGAAAATAAAAGTACACTAGGTAAATAATATCTCTAATTACATACATATTTATATACATATACACTTCCTATATGACTTATTCCTGATTTAACGTCTGCTATCTATTATAGCAGAGGTAAAACCTAATCATCTCTTATATGAGATGCTAATCCCACCGTAAACGTTTTCTATTTATCTTAGGCAGAGGTCGTATCCTCATGGGGCTTCAGTAGGAGGGCAAGCGATTGTTCGAAGGTACGGTCGATCGACATACAGGCTATCCGCCGAACTAAGAGTCTACAGCCAATTGATGTATATATTTTTTTCAAATGTTAATGTTCGTATGTTAAAATCAATGATAATAAAATTTAATTCATTTATTCGGGCTCAAATGTAAAATTTTTAAATCATACAATTTTTTGGTTCGATTTTTAATTTTGTGGTTAAATTTATTTTAATGATTTTTACTATTAAAAAAATTATTCTATTAATAAATTCTCATAAGATAAAATAAATTAATTAATTTTCATTAAATATTTTTTAATTTAATTTCAAATTTTTTGATAAGTAAATATAATTCTTTTAATTATATTTTAAATTATTTAATTTTATTAAATTTTTTATCGGTTTTGTGAAAATTTTATTATAGTTAAATCTTATAAAATTCAAACTTGACCCCTTGGTCTGACTTTTAAAATATTGGTTAAATTTGAGTGGAAATTAATAACTAAAATGTAAGTTCGGTTGATCGGTTCGGCAAATCAGATGAACTTCAAAATGTAATTTTAAACAACTTAGCCTACGACCCAAGTCTTACCCACCTTTGAAGGCCCGAGGACGCTGGAATTCTCTCGCAATGAATTTCCGGTCTTCGATTCTTCTATAACACCCCGCGTTGTCCTTAGATTTCGTTGACGTTGTCTTCTCGGTTTTATAATTATGCCCATTTGTTATACGCTTTCGCGCCAGTAAAGAAAGAGAGAATTTGTTGGAGGAATAGAGCATCACCAAAAAATGGCTGCTTTGTTACTTCTCCGTCGAAAGCTCTCAACTTTTGCATTTTCTCGTGTTCTAGATGGTCAGAAATTTGAAGTTGTTTGTTCTTTATTTCTTGACTGATATATAGCGAATCATTGTTTATTTTACCGCTTTATTTGTTTTCTGGGTTTGAGTTTGTTCTTGTTTTTGAGTATATGGAAATGTCTGCTTTATTGCTTTTGATTTCTGAACTCGATTATTTGGCATTTGTATTTGTGTATTTCTGGTGGAATGCGATTAGTTTTGGTGCGTTTTTGAAAGAAGTGTTTATCTCTGCGAATGTAATGGTGGAAAGAGGAACTGATAGAACTCAAGAGCTCACGTGAAGATCTTGCTTGTGCTTGATGGGACTTATTTTCGGATATATATATATATATATCTATACTTTGTTATTAGTTACAATAGATATCCAATAGATTTTCGGGTATATATATATATATATTTGGGCTTGTTACTGAATCTATTGGATATCTATTGTAACTAATAACAAAGTATAGCTAAAATAAAATGGATTTCTAGTACTATTTTTATTCTAATCATGTTAAGTTTAACAATGTTGATTGCTCAATGCATTGCTGAAATTATTTGAGCAATGCTGAAATTTATCAATGTTGCCACTTTTAATCTACTAAAGTAGATGCTTGCATGAGTTCTTTATAATTTTAAAGGATCTATGCTAATATTTAATTTACTGCTCGGATCTTTCTCATACCCTTCTCTCCTTTTCTTTAACAGATAATGTAGAAGGATTTCGGTTGCATGTGGAATTGAACATAAGAGCTTTAGTTGGTGCTTACAGTTTGTCGAGACAATATAGCAATCGAAGCGATGCTAAAAAAATTGATTTTACGGACTTGACGTAAGAAATTTGCTACTTCTATAGTAGAATTTAGTTTATTCCTGCATTAATCTTCACAAACTCTTCTTTTATTCAACCAAAGCACTTCATTTCTGTAGTTTCTTAAGATGAAGCTACTTGACTAGGAGATATTTGAATGGATAAGTAAGCTAGTTCTTTGTTCCCTTTTCCATTGTTTCTGGTAATTTTTTCTTTGTTTTTGCTTTTTTTTTGGGTTCTACGAGTCCATTTTGATTTTCATTTTTGCAGTATATGTACCCTTATGGGACAAATTGAGTTTACTTTTAATTGATGTTTCAACTATATTGTTATTGATAAATATCACATCTGAAGTTACAGAGTGTTGATTACTATATTGTTACACTTTATTAATTGGATTCTTGGAAACTCAGTTGTCCTCATACGTGGTACCCAAATGCTCGAAGAAAGAACCGTAAGGTCATCCTGCATGTAGGTCCCACAAATAGTGGGAAAACTTACCAAGCTTTGAAACGGCTTGAGTCAAGTCCTTCTGGTAAGTATGCTGTTGTTATTTCGCAAGATTCTTTGTGGATGTTACTAAATCTACTTGAAGAAACAGAAATGGGAATGTAAACAAGCACTTAATATATTGGCTGATTACTTACATTTATCCATCACTTGTAGGCATATATTGTGGTCCTTTGAGGTTGTTGGCATGGGAGGTGGCAAAACGCTTGAACAAGGCAAAAGTTCCTTGTGATTTGATAACTGGACAAGAGAGAGATGAGGTTGATGGTGCAAAGCACAAGTCTGTGACTGTTGAAATGGCTGATGTGACCTTTGATTATGGTTGTGCTGTTGTTGATGAAATTCAGGTATATTGATATTTCAATTATATGATCAACCAAATGAACTTGAAGTAATACATGCATTTATGGTATGATGGGTATTTGGTTTCTTAAATAACATATGTTGGTCCTTTTCTTTTGTTGCCATGTTCTCAATGGGCCAGAAGATTATAAGATGTTAATCAGGCTCATGTTAGGATTATGGTGTCTATCTTATCTTATATGAGGCTAATTAAGGCGGTATTTAACATGATTTGTTGGGAAATGTTTTGCTGATTTAATTTTACGAAAGTTTGTAATTTTACCATTTTAATATCCTTTGATGGAAATTTGTGATTATGTATTAGAGAAATGATTGCTCATTTAACATTGCTTTAGTTAAGTGGTGGAATATAAACATATTTATGAATACAGTCTTTTCATTTTCATTTTCTTCAGATGCTGGGATGTAAGACAAGAGGATTCTCATTTACACGAGCTCTCCTGGGAATCTCAGCTAATGAGCTCCACCTTTGTGGGGATCCAGCTGCCGTTCCTCTCATTGAGGAAATATTAAAAGTGACTAGTGATGATGTTGAGGTAGTATTATGTTTGGTTCATGGCTTGATCAAACTTTCTGTTTTGCTTTCTCAAGATGATTTTGATATTTCTCATTTACGCAAACTATTATCTTAGAACATTCATCAATATCTATGTGTGTGTGTGTGTGTGTTATATGTCTGCGTAGGGGTGTATCATCTGTATCCTGTCATTACTTGATGATCAACAAGGTGACACTGATAAAAGATGGAAAACTGCTGCAAATGACAGTTTATTGCAATCTTATCTTAATGATTTGAGTAACTTCTGTTTTTCAACTTCTTTATTATCATTAGGGTAGTTTCATTGTAAAATTTGCTAACTTCTTTCCAAAATAAAATTTAATACGTATCAAAACCTTTCTGAAATATTTTATGTCGCTTCTCTTACTCTTTCTGTGCAATAATTTGGCTCCTGAGTTGGGTCTTCTGGCTTAGTTTCCCTTTGATGGATCTTATAGTTCCTTGAATATGTTTAATGATAGAAGATTTATCTTTGTAAGGGATGAATGTTGAATTTTGACTACTATTTTGACAGAGTATTCACATTTTCCATCATAAATAGTGTAAAATGTTTTAAAATCCAATGGTTGTCGATGCAAAAGAGTTTAGTGTTTACAAAAGAAGCAAAATAAGGCAAATCATTCAATTACAAGCTTTAATTTGGTGGAATGAAGAGTTGGAGTTGAGGTGATATCAAAGGTAATAAGGTTGAGATTTACGTATGCTAGACAGTACTTATTAGATAATAAGTAATAATAAGTTAGATATATTATCCCAGTTATTTAAGACTTGAGTCTATTCAAGAATAAAAAAATCAGTATTATTATTTTGTATATTTTAGTTAAAAATTTCTTTATTACTAGAATAAGGGTTCAAAGAACTTATATATGTGTGTGTGTGTGTCCCTTCGATAAAGAAAGCTTGAATTTTCTCTATAAACCTGAGTTTTTAGTTAAAACGGGAATGCCTTATCTAAGAGTGATTCTTAGAATCTAGGAGTAACTACTAGTTTCCTACCTTCAATTGTTTATTTAATTCACTAAAAGTCCAACACTTTTGGCCTGAATTTCCAGCATCCAATACCCTAAAACTCTAGCCATCCATACCTAAAATTTTAGCCATATCAAACTTAAAATTCCAGCCAGATTAAACTTGAAATTCCAGTAACTAGATTGTGTAAGATTTGTGAGCAATATCAAAACTACTCATCCTACATCAGTTGCATAATTTTTTGCAGAATACTAAACATTGTTGGATGGTATCAATTAAATTTTAGAGCTATCTCACGACTTTAAGATACTTTTGATCCTTGCTTGGAAACTATGCTGTATAGGTCCGTCATTACAACAGGCTTTCACCATTAATTCCAATGAAGAAGCCGCTTGGATCATTTCACAATATACACAAAGGTGACTGCATAGTGACCTTTTCTCGTCAAAAGATATACAAGCTGAAGGTTAGCAACTATTGCAACTTTTTCTCCCACATTTTTCTTTCCTTTCATTTTACTCTTCTTTTCCTCTTTTAGTTCTGTTGTTGCTTACATGATCTTTTTTTTTTAAAATTCAGAAATATAATGTTGCCTATGGAATATACATCATAAGTAAGTGTATGCAATATAAAGCTGTTGGCTATTTGTTCACTCCTTGATGCTCTAGATAAACATAATTAGAGCAAAATAAGTGATAGGTTGGTATTATTTTTATCAGACTGAAACTCGTTTTTAGTGATATTTAGATGATAATTGTATTATTTCACGAGACTAATCTCACAGGGTAATGTCTTAGTGACATTTGGATTATGTTTCACACATATCTCATCTTGAGCTTCCACAAATGTGGCATCTTAGAATTGTTAATTAGGCTTGAAAATATATACACTGTATATTGATAAATCATTCACTTGGAAGAAGGACTAGGTTATGTAAATTTGCAGTTATGTGAGATTGGTTTTCTAAATGAGGAAATTAACCAAGATTATAATGTTATTAAAATAGTTGAGTATGTATATTTTCCCAAAAATTTTGAGGGATTTACTTTAATTTTGCTAGATGTTTTCCTTAAGAATGTTGCAAGAAGTACTCTTCTATAGTGCTAAAAAAGGGACATGGTTTTAAAATGCAAAACATCTACCTTTGTATGAAATCTGTTTTTTTGCTAAATCTGAAAATACTACTTGTCTAGTCTACTAACTTTCTATGTAACTCTCCAACTTCTTTGCCGTTGCTAGAAAGAGATTGAAAATGGGGGAAAGCATCTCTGCTCTTTAGTGTATGGTTCGTTGCCACCGGAAACTCGAACTAGACAGGTTTGGTTCCTTCTAACTTCAGAAAATGATTGCTTTTCACCATACGTTCAATTTCCTGGAATTGATCTCAATTTGATACTTGTCACTTCGACTAATGTGTGCTTTTTTTTAAAAGGGAAATCTTTCTATCTGTGCATTTTATATCGGCCAATTGATCTTCTCTGTGCAAATATCTAACTGCAGCATTTGGATTCATGCTCTTATACTCGGTGGAAAACTTTGTAGTACCTTTTGTTAAATATTGTTCTGATTGATGATAACATCTTCTTGGGGGCTCAAAATATGAGTTTATTGTCTATCTCTTTAATTTAATATATGTTTCATTAGTGTGGCTGAATTGACTTGTTCTTTAGAATTGCAGGCAACAATGTTTAATGATTCAAGCAGTGAATTTGACGTTCTTGTGGCTAGTGATGCCATTGGGATGGGTCTTAATCTGAATATTTCCAGGATCATATTTTCAACCATGCAAAAGTTCGATGGTAATGAGATGAGGGATCTGACTATAGCAGAAGTCAAACAAATTGCTGGTACATGATTAAGCATGCTGCATAAAAGTTGGAGTTTCACCCTCACTTAGCATTCCAAGTCTTTTTTATTCTTTTTAATTTTTTCCCTCTTCTGACATTGGGACAGGGGTGGGGGGCCATGCCGTCTTTTTAGCTAGGGATGAATGTTTTCTACTATCTAAAATTTGGAGATTGGTCATGCTTCATGGGATCAAATTTTTCTGAGAAATATTTTTTTTACCGTTTTTTTTGTGTGAGCATTTTGAATGTTTCTTGTATGCTTATGTTGAAGTGTTAAGTGACTACATTTCTCATTATGCTATATATATAGGTATGAGAGTGAGTGTAATTGACAAAATCAATAGATGGATCATCAAGGCTAGACTTAAAGAAACTTATAGATATGTATCGTTGGTAATATCTTTGTATCCTCTGAGCCATTAGTTGGTTGCCTTCAGTTAACTAGTTGTTAAGTTTAAGAAGTTATTCCTTTATTATTACTATACTTCTTTTGTTTGGTCCTGTTTGCTTTGTTCATTGTTTTATAATTTTTTTCTCAAAGAAATTGGTTCACTCTGAATGCTTCAAGTTTGACCTGACTCTTTGTTATGATTTACTATATAACTAAACACCTATGACTTGAAAAGGATTTGTTGTACTTTCCTGAAGTTGCAACACTAGAACATTTTCACCAAGCTGTGCTTTTAAATTGATAGAAATTTTAATGCTCTTATATGCATGCATCAATTCTATCAGTCTACCCAAGTCTTTGACTACTTGCAACTATTCTTTCTTTATTTGCTTTGAGAGCTAGAAATGCACTCTTCAAGCTGAACAATTATGAAAACACTTCTTTAGATGGTTTTTAAAATAGGCATGATAGTCAATTGCAAAACAATGTTATTTTGAAAACTTTTTTTAAAAAATAAGAGCCTGGGCCCTGAGGCAGCCCCAGGCACGGCCCTGCCTGGCTCATTGCCATCCCTATTTTTAACTGATCATGGAGTTCCTAAAAAGATTGGGCAATTGGTGGCCAAATTATAGCTATTTATGTCATATTGTTGCATTATCATTCATAATATCATCCAACAATGTGTTATCCATCTTATTTCCCTAATTTGTTACATCTTAATTCATTTGGGTTTGTTTTCTTTATATAACTTGTTTGGTGACCGTGTAGGAAGAGCTGGAAGGTACGGATCTAGATTCCCAGTTGGAGAAGTAACTTGCCTAGATGTAGATGATCTACCTTTGCTTCACACATCCTTGAATTCTCCATCTCCTATATTAGAGGTGACTCAATCTGTGACTTTAGAATTGCGCAATTGTTGTTTTTATCATATTTTCAGTTTTTGTATTTCTTAACCCTTTTCACATGTATGCTGCAGCGTGCTGGATTATTTCCTACCTTTGATCTCATGTATATGTATTCTCGTTTACACCCAAGAAAAGGCCTTTATCAGATATTGGTGGGTTGCTATAACGTAATTTCTTTATTGCTTATGTTTGTTTTATCTTTGAATAGATACTAATGGCTCATTCAGTAACGGGAGGTACCTACACACTTCAAACATCTGCAATTAGGTTTTCTCATTGTCAGGAAGTTCTAGTCGATCAAAGAAACTTTTTAAACCAAAGGTTTACAATAGTAAACTGACATAAATAACAACCAATTTTCTTTTTTATTAAAATTCTATTTTTAAACAAAGACGGATAGGTATCTCCTTCAGTCTGATTCTCATATAACCAGAAGCAAAAGAATTGGTGTCATTTCTCTTTTGACTGTTGCGGAGGGGGTATTTTACAATGTAGATTGAATAGACACAGACTATTCTTTTGTGTATAATTTTGAATTGAGTTATTCTGGTTTATCAAAGTGTTGAAAAATTATGATATTCTTGTAGTGGCTGTTGTTGAGACTTGTCAAACTTTTGCAAGGCCCTTGCACTTGGACAATAGTGGTACATATTAGCACTTTTTCCTTTACTATCTCAAAATGACTTCTTTTTTTTCCTTTTCTGGTAGGAATATTTTCTAGCGAATGTCAAACTGTCACAAAACTACTTTATTACAGATGGCGCGGAAATATTGGTTCGTACTTTTAACCTATTCCTCTTCTAACTCATAGGAAAGAGATGTAATTTTAGCAATATGGAATCTAATATTATCTTCCTTATTTCAAACAATTTAATATTTTCTTTCTTACTTCATGCAATTTAATTTCCTTTGAACTTGGTTTATATTAATTGTTCTTATCAGAAAGTTGCTGCTGTTATTGACGAAATGCCACTTTCCTTGCATGATAAGTACCTCTTTTGTATCAGGTGAAGTCTGTAACTCACATCAACATTCCAATTGTTGATGGTTTTTCTTAAGTACATCCTTTTAGATATTTTCTGGTATCTTGTATATTGTTTCTTGAGAAGTTTTCAATCAGAATTTAGGAGCAGCTCGGCCATATTGACATCAACATTTTTTATGTGCAGTCCAGTTGATATGGATGACGATATTTCATCTCAAGGTCTGACGCAGGTGGATACTATATCATTTATTGATATGTTTGTCAAAATAGTGTTGGGGTGTTGGATATACTAAAACTTTAATGATTTTACCTATTAGTTTGCTCAAAGTTATGCAAAGAAAGGCATTGTTCAACTGAAAGAAATATTTACACCTGGGACACTTAGGGTTCCACAAACAGCAAATGCCCTGAAAGAGCTTGAATCCATTCATAAGGTTAGACTTATTCAAACCAATTTTTTGAATAATGAGGACATCTTTTATCCAAATTATAGTAGTTGAACTGGATGGTTATGGATGTTTATGATTACAGAACTTTTGGGCTGTTTAGTAAAGGAAGCACATGCTATGGATTTTTACCCCTAGCTGTGTCAGTTTTGTTGGTATAGTTTGTGAAATTGGATGTCTCCTCTTTCGTATGGGATGAAATATCATGATTATTAATTATGTTGAAACTGTGGAACCATAAACTATTGCATTTGTATCATATCAAATGTATGTCATACAAAATGATTGTGATGTAGGACAAATAGAAGTACTAGTTAGTAGCTAAAACTCGCAAAATTAGGTATTCGATCTTAGACCAGGATTTTAGGGTTTAATATCACTGAAATTTTGGTTAGAATTGCTGGAATTTAGTGAGTAACACAAAAATTGATGGTAGGAAACTAAGAATCATTCGTAAGTTATAAGAATCGCTTGTAGAAGAAAGCATCATGCCTCTTAGTTGAAAACTCAAGTTTGTAGAAAAATTTCAGAGTTATTATAGAAAGGTTGAGTATATACATTTATTGAGGGGGCGCTTGGTTCATAGAGGGTAATGAGAATGAGAATGAGAATGAATATAGTGAGGAATGAGAATGGATATAATCATTATAACTATGATGGTTGGTTAAGATGAAGGAATGATTATCATTACCATTGATTGTGGTTGGTTTGTTAAAAATGTTGAGAAATAAAAATTTGTTAAAAATTGGTTTTATATCAAAATTGAAATATATTTTAAATGATTATTTTTAATTTATGCACTCTAATTATAATGACAAGATGTTTAAAATCAAGTATATTGCAATTTTTCCTTTCCAATAGCACTTGAAGAAAAAAAAAAAATACTCTAGTAGTTTCTTACATCAACATATCATTAGTTACATAATATCTTCAAAATATAGTTTAATCATCCAAAATATTGTGCAATTCATCGACACAACCATAATATCCACCATTCCATTATTATAGTAAAATCAAATAACATAGTTTAATACAATTTACATTCCTCTGATAATACAAATGATGTTATATTTTAAATAATTAATGAATAATATTTTAATTAATTACATTGTAATTACTAATTAATTAATTAATTACATTTTAATTAAGTACATCTTAATTATATTTTAATTAATTAATTAGATTTTAATTAATTAATTAGATTTTAATTAATTAGATTTTAATTAATCATTTAATTAATTATATTTTAATTAACTAATTATATTTTGGTTAGACTTTAATTAATTAATTAATTAGATTTTATCTTAATTAATTTAAATTTTTATATTTTATATTTTAATTAAATATATTTTAATTAATTACATTTTAATTATATTTTAATAAATTATATTTAATTATATTTAATTAAAAATATTACTGTTGGTAGGAATCAAACCCATTCCTCCCACACATGGAGGGTATGGACCATTACCTAAAACTTGGGTATGAAAAAACTATTCCATCAATTATAATAACCAACCAACCTTTACATTCATTCCATTCTCATTGATTTATTCTCATACCCTTTAACCAAGCACCTCCTTAGACTTCTTCACACGAGAATAAATATATTCTATTAAATATATGTGGTGATGAAATGTTATACATATTTATACGTTTCGAAATATTCAATGGTAATATATGATTTTTTGTGTATATAGAATTTGATTTTTTTTGCTTTTATATTACTATTACCTTAAAAGTTTTGTAAGATAAAATCATTAATTATTTTTAAATTGTTAGATATTTTTATAGTATTCTACGTGCCACACTTTTATAGGTTATTGTTTATTAGTTAAAAGTAATTATAGTTTAATAACGATTAAATGTTAAAAATTTATATTAGTTAATGAAGAGAAATTTTCTAATTATCGTACTTGTTGATGATAAATGTAATATAAAGAAAAATCCTAATTTGAAATGATTTTCTACCTCTATCCATTATGATAATTTTCTAAAAAAGAGTGAAGAGATAGAATATAATTTCTTCTAAGATCTCCCAATCGATATTGTAATATTGTCGCTTGCAACCAAATTAATACCAAATCTAATAATGATATATGTAGTTAATGAAGAGTTGAGATCGATGTGATTATAAGGAATTAAAATGGACAAAAAATTATAAATAAACAAAATTTATCAATTTTGGAAAGTTAATGAACAAAACTTGGTTTGAGGTCACCTACGTTATCAAACTAGTATAGATCATCGATACAAATTTAAATTAAATCCATTAACAAATATTCATTAAATGGTATTCTCTCTTAGGATTAAATGAATAGAAACATGTGTTCTAATCACTCTTATTAACCAACAACTTAGATATGATCTTAAGTTTGATTAATTAATAGCTTTAAGGACTAAGAATTAGCGAGCAAGATAATATACATACAGTATGTATTTAATCTAAATAAATATCTTTCTTGAAATTTCCAATCCCTAACATAAAAGATGGTAATCTTATTTGCCACTTTGAATTAGCAAAATTGAAAGTCAATTCCTACTAATCTGGTTGTAAATTAAATCAATCAATTCCTAGTTGCGCACTCTAGAGATCAATTAATTCAATCATGAAAAGTAATGTGAAAGACATTTAATATTAGTCAATGAAATAAACTTTATTAAGAAAATCTCACACATACTAGATAATAACGTTCGTTTCCTTCAACCATGAAGAAGGATTTGGCTACTTATAATAGTGATGAAACTTGACAGAAGAATAGCAGAACGTCTAGTATCCATATCTTCCCTTTTTTCCAAAAAAACGAAAAACTCTCCAAAAGAAAACAAGAACATGAATGGTCAATTTTCGAGAGGGGTCGTCCTTCTTTTTTAAAATTATTTGATCAGATACACTCCCGCATGAAATCAGGTAGTAGATCCCGACATAAGGAAAACAACTTACTTCCTAAAATAATTAGAATCCTAAGTCTATCAAATCTCCTTTCACATAAGACTCTCGTGATAAACTTTTCCTTTGCATATGCCCACGCTTAGTCAAAAACATTTCTGTCAGTTGGAAATTTGAATTGCCTTTGCTTTTCTTGCATCTTTTTTATTCATATTCAACTGTCGTGTGTTCAAAATCACTTGATAACAATTAAGAAATAAGTCCATTAATTTTAAATAAAAATTTCAACACATTAAAGAGATTTATATCCAAAATTAGCCCAAAAATAATAACTTATCAAATTCCCTCACACCAATCTTTTGATCGTCCTCGACAAACTACATTTGCAATCAATTGGCCAACTAATCAACTTTCTTTATTCCAAGTCTCACAACAATAAATAGTGCACACTTCAAAAGTTAAACATTTTTTAATCAATTAATACCCCAGAGTTAATAATTCAAGTAAATATAAACAAAGTCAATTTAAGACAATCATATTTAAAAAAACTAGCACATAATTATAGCAAACTCTCACATATCAAATTTTGCTCAAATCACCGTAGTGTTTATTGGTTCAGTATTTCACTCAAATTCTTCTAATGCAAATATTATACCATATGCTTGCTTTTTCTCCAACTTTTCACCACTTGAAATATAAACATGCACAAATCAAAAGAGCTTTATTCAAGGTTGTATTGGACTATAGGTAAAGGTAAGGATTGATAAACGGAAAGGGAAAAAATCATAAACATTAGCAAAACATCTAACCACTTGTGGAGACACAATTTCAATCATAAAGGAGTCAATAAAGTCATTCCATATAGTGATAGATTTTACACTCCATAACACTGCTTTTTTTTCTTTTCCTTTTTTTGAAATATATTGATATTTAAGATCAGGAGACAGTAGTATAACACATAATTCAAGTCTCAATCTCTTCAATTTCCTTTCATCTTTTTCTTTTCCTTGCCTTCCGTATTTCTCCAAATAAGTTTGATATAAATTGTGGTTAGAATGCTTACTTACAATTATGATTGGTGAAGATATTAAAGGTTTTAGTTGTTTATTATAGGTTTATCAAGAAAAAATGGTTCAGCTCAAAAGGTTTAACAAAGGATGTTGAATTGGGTTGGCTTTTTAAGCTAAAGGTTTAAAACAAAGAGGGCCTTTATCATTTTTATACACGAATGTATAAATGTGATCTCAAGTCAGTTCCAAGCAAGTTCTAGAGAAAAATTCACCTTAGAAGATAATCACACATCAAAGAAATATAGATTGATATAAATGTTTCAATTTTTAGGCCCTAAAACTCACAGGTTAATACAATGCACCATAATTATACACCATGTTTAATCATACGATTGCCAAACCTTGAATAAGTGTATACACTTGTATTTCTTAACTAAGTGGCATCTATTGTCCTAAAAATAAAATTAACTCAAGTTATGCGCACTAATTAAGTCATTAAAAATGGAAGTATAGAAAGTGTCAAAGTTGGCTAATCAATTGCAAACAAGTCAATAAGCATTCAAAAATTTTCAACAAAGATTCCTAAATATCAGTTATATGGAACTTACCCCATACCCCCTACACCTAACCCATTCATTGTCCCCAGTGTAATCATATAAAGTAAAAGAAGCAAAAACATAAAAGAGAAGAGGAAAGAAAGCTTCTCTGTAAGTTGATCACCTAAGTCATGAGGTTAGTGGGTAAGGAGATTGGAATCTATAGTGTACCCAATATGCTGTAAAATTTTGCTCCATTCAGTGCATTTGGCATTCAAGTCGAGTCGAGCCAGACAAGCATTCAAGTTGGCCTGAGGAGGTTGGCTACTACTCCAAGTAGGTGAGACAACTCGACTCTTTATGGTTGGACGTGGGTTGAAAGTGACAACTGGACTCGGATAAGTAAAGGATAACGACCCATGACTCATTTCAATGATGCCCATCCTGCACAAACATTCCAAATCCAAAGGTTCTATGGCACAAGCCACAAGCATGTCATTATTTTTAGGATCCAATAATTTCAAATTATGGCCAATTGAGTGATATAATACCCTAATATTAATGGTTTGGATTTCTTGTTTAAGACAGATTGAAATTGAGTCAAAAACCAAAAACTCAAATTAACAGGAATTTGTTTGTCCAAAAACCACAAAAAATAAAATTCAGTCTTAGATAGTATATCGGCAGAATCTTGTCGCCCAGAAAAATTGTACGTTAAGAGTCAATGGATGATTTTTTTAAATATGAACTCTTAGATGCACTGGCATTATATGGTTAAGGATCGACAAACCATTGAGTCCACAGTTCAGAGGCCTGAAAATTAGTATGATAATCGCAACTGGAACTTACAAATGGTTCATTCTTAATGTCATCAGCTGATAAAACCCATAGCAACATTAAATTCAGCAATAGATAACGTAAATTCCTGGCCTATAAGTCTAAATTCAACAATTCCCTTAGTAAACATGTCAAATTCTTCATGGTAATTAAATTGAAAGGTGCTGTAAAATTCCCATGTCAATTCAACATAAGTAGGATTGTCAACTTTAACAAATGCATTCCAACAAATTTGCCCAACTAATAACTCAAAGGAATTACGAATTTGTAAAGCATCAAGAGTATCAGTCAGAACATACTTACATTGGTAAATTTTTCGTTGGCTCAACTGTTGAAATCTCTGATTGTCCTCTGGCAGTGGAAAAGAAGTGAAATCCCCACTTCGTGAGTTCCATTGGCTTCTCCTTTTGATTTGCTTACCTTTCTGAGTTCGATTTCAAGTTGTAGGACCCTGGGTTAGTTCGGAAATGGGAAGAATGGAGGGACTCAGCGTTGCAACTATGGTATCCGATAGAGGTTGAGTGTTAACTAATGTAGGGATTGGTGAAGCTAACCAGCGTGAGTCATTCTTCTTGCGTGGCATGGTCCCAAGCTCTGGAATTTTACAGACCTGAAATCATTAAAATAAGAGCACAAAGCCAACGAAAATTTGCACTGGTAGGTGGCGTTGGTTACGGTGGTACGTAGGGTAAAAGTTTTGGAGTTTTTGTTACAATGGTTTGGATGTTGGACAAATTTACAGTGGGTGGGTGAAATTGGAGTAGGTGAATGAAGTGTAAGGCTAAAATTGCAGCGGGTGAGTGAGATGGCAGTGGATGGGCGAGAAAATTTTTTAAATTTTTTTGTCAATAATTAAATTATAATTGAAGATATTGACATGTGAAAATACTAAAGGGAATGAAATAAAATTGACAGTTAAAAAATATAAAAAAAAATTTTAAATGAGAAATATTGAAAAATAGAAATAAAATTGAACATGAGATTTTTGAGCTGCCCCCAAATGTGCTTCTTTCAAGTCGTTAGCTAGATGTGTTTATCAACTTACTTTAGAGATAGATTGGATCTTCCAGCTCTATCTCTTCCACATTCTTGATTGGAGAATTCTCATAGTTGTTTTCAGGCAATGTCCATTAACCTTAAACACTTTGAAAGTGTCTAAACTTTAAATTTCTACTGCACCATGAGAAAATACATTAATAACAATAAATAGTTCGAGTCAGTGAGATTATAATTTTCCTGGAAATAACTTAAGCTTTGAATGATAAAGAAAAACTTTTTGTCTTACTGAAAATTGCTTCTTTAAAACCATTTTATCATGAAAAGTTTTAGTTTTGTCCTTATAAATTTTTTCGTTTTCATAAGCCTCATTATGAATCTCTTCTAACTCTTGCAATTGCTTCTCCCTAATGTTACTAGCCTCTACCAAATCCATTTTCAACTGCTTCATAGCCCATTACGCTCTATGTTCTATTTCTACACACAAATGACAAGGTTTACCAAAAACTAACCTATACGGTGACATGCCTATTGGAGATTTGTAAGCAGTCTGATATGCCTACAAGGCATCATCAAAATGTAAGCTCCACTCTTGTCTGTTTGGATTCACTACATTTTCCAAAATTAAATTAATTTCTTGGTTAGAGACTTCAGCTTGCCCACTCGTTCTAAAGTATCTGTTGGAACAAAAAGACACCACTCCGTTTCAATAAAATTGGCTTCTAAAACTATTGACCTATGACTTTAAGGTGCCTTATAAGAGTGGTAAAGAGAATGTTATAGTTGATGACTTATTGAGGCTCACTAGCATTAAACTACAAATAATTTTAATCTCTCTATCGCATATAAGATTCACTACAAGAAAATAGTGAGTTAGTGACTGAAAATACCGACGGAAAAGATAAATATTCCGTTAGTATTAAACATTACCGAAGGAATTTACCGACAAACAAAAACGTCGTAGATTCAGCCGTAGCTAATCTTACCGATGGTAAAGAAATTTTCCATCGGTAAGTTTATCGACGGAATGAAATTGCCGTCGGTAATTTCAACGAAAATGTTGCCGACCGTCACACTTTTTCCGTCCGTAAGTTACCGACGGGCTATAATTTTCCAACGCTAAATTTACCGACAGTAAGTTTCTAAACCGTATGTAAATTTAGCATCGAAATGTTTTAATTCCGTCGGTAAATTTACCGACAGTATGGTGGTTTCCGTCGATGTTGTGTTGTCCATTACCAAAAGAAATTATGGGTTTTTCCGTCGGTAAATTATTTGATTTATTTTTTTAAAATATATATTTTCATTATATTTAAATTATAACTGTCGGAAAATTTTAATAATTAAATATTTTTAATATATATTTAATTTGATATAAATAATTAAATAGAAATTTTGATTAATGATTAAAAATTAAAATATCTTAATTGATAATAAAAACGTTACATTGTAAATAATAACATCTGTAATACAAACTAAATGACCAATATTAAACTACTGATCTGGAGCTGGTGGATCATCTGGTTGGTGCGGTGACCTGCTACCCTTACCCTTTAATTCATCCATCTCCCGACGGAGCTAAGCGTACAGGTCCAACGACTGTTATTGCGCTGCTATCGTCTGCTGCATCTGTTCCAACAATGTCTGCATTGTGATCTCAAGCGCCTCCACTTTATTGTTGTTGGAACGCCTAGGAGATGCTCCTGTACTAGACGTAGAAGATTGCGAATAACAAGTATTCGCAAATGATCTGAGTCCGAATATCCTCCCACGACGATCCCTAACACCAACTGCTTCCAAGTAAGTGTCAGCCTCATCAACATTTTCGGATTGATGAGACCGCCGCTCAATAGTTTGCTGTATTTGGTCCTATTAAAAAGCAATGTTTATATATTAGTAAGTGATAGTTATGAAGCATATTATTAATATTAAATCATAAATTTCACTTACATTTACTTCTCTACAATATTCGTTGACAAATGTCACCCTGTCATGCTTCTTAGTATGAGTGTGCAGAAATAGTTGATGGGGTGTAGGTGCCACGCCCAAAGACTTTTCCTGCATAGGAATAAAATGTTAATTATAACTAAAATAGATTTTATAA
>JAOQMS010000179.1:24194299-24205874 GCA_027563885.1 Erythroxylum longipes
TACTGCAATTTGAATGATCGAGTGCTATAACATGCCACCCTCGCGGGGCACGAACTCGGATATCACCATCGATGTCGAGTTCGGGTCTTACGAGAGTGGGGTGTTACATTTCTTCTAGTTTTAAAGGGAAATTGACATCGAAGAAAACATTTGGGCATCTTTTCATCATGTATTATTATTCTCTCTCTTTAGAAATTATTTGTGTTATTCTTTGCTTAATGCTTTGGGTATTCATGTATGAATGATTATGTTCTCATTCTCAATAGATTATTTATGTATAGGCCCATTGCTAGAATCTAGATTACAATATGTAATAGTTGTAACTCTAATTCATATATAGTAAAGTAATGATTGTAAATCATTAAGAATAACATAGCATAGTTTAAATGACCTGACTTTGTGTGGTTGTTTCATATATTAACCTATTTTCCTAGTTCATAATGCAGTTATCACACTAAATCTAGAGAGTTTATTCTAGGTTCTTTGATAGCTAGGTTTAATTAAAGAGCTTATGTTCATTAGATACGATCTAAGGAAAAACTGAGGTTAATGGATTTTATTGTTAATCTAAGTTAATTGTTAGGAAGAGAGGTAGGGGAACAATATGATGATTAAGTTTGCTCGTTTGTATGTAAACTAAGATTGAATCGATGACTAGATTGTAAACTCATTCATCAATTTTATCATTTTTCCAATGTTTGATTTAATTTGCTTTCATTAATTAAATTTTACTTTATTTTGTTTATCAATTCCAACTGATCCCCCATATCCTAAACACCGATTCATTCATTACAAAAGCCAAATGCACACTCTCTATGGATACGATCCTTACTCAAGACTATTATAAATTTAGTTGTATAGAGTTAGGTTTTATTTTCTGGTGTGTTCGATGCACATTTGAGCTTGAGGTTGGAAGATGAATTGTGGGTCTGTAGGATAGCCTATAAATCACCAATTAATATGTACCTACATAGATCGGTTTTATGAAGGTATGTCATATTCTTGTGGAACTGTAACGTAAGGCATATTAGGCTATCAAGCATTGTAACATAAGCCTTGATAAGATTGGAGTCCATAGAAAGTTGTAATTATAAGAGCCTGAAGAGATATAGAATGACTCGTGCAATGATGTGTAAGGAAAACACCAAAACGTGGAAGGAAAGGAATAGAAGAATATATAGAAGGGAAGCCATAAACAAACAACAATTAGTAGAAGATACCATCATTTGGATCAGAGCCATGCTAATTGCCAAAAATGCCCACAACTCTCTATCTACAGAAGTAAAGAACATATGGCTTTTGTAAATTGAAGTAGGTACTTACTTTATATATTTCTCTCTTTGAATGTTGTATTGATATATAGTTCTTAGCACTTCCAGGAGAAGTTGTAATTATGGATATAACTTTGTTATGGTTAATGATATTTTATTCATTTTCCAAAAAAGACCAAAACTTTCCATTATAAGATGATCTTGAGGAATAACTTTGTTATTGGTCAAAAAGTGCTTTTTAAAAATCATTTTGGACTTAAATATTCCTAAGTAAGTTATGTTCTTATTAGGTCGATCATTTTTTTGTTTCTAGTGTTTTTCCATATAGTGTGGTAGAGATATAAAGCCTGAAAATTGAAAAGACATCTAAGGTGAATGGTTATCGTCTGAAGTCGTACTATGAAGGATTTTGATTAGGGAATATGGAAGTAATGGTACTTGAAGACATGAATGACATCATATAATAAAGAGAACATGGAGTCCAGCCAATGACAATAAACAAAGGCACTGTTTGGGAGGCAACCTAGGGTGAGTTTGTCCTTTTCCTTTATATTCTTTTCGTTTTTGTTTAATACTCCATTTCTTACATTTAATGTTAGACTAGGGACAAAATAAGTTTTAAGTGTGGGCATGAGGATCTTATTTGTTATTTGTGTTTTTCAATTTGTTTCTTATGTGTTTTTTAAGTTCTTTTTTCATTAAAAAGCAAACAAACAAACATTCTCCCTTTTTTATTACTTCTAGGACCATATATTTATAATTAAAAGTAGAATTAATTAAGAAAATTCATGACAACTTAGGCATGTATTTTTACTCTTGTAATTGCCAATATATGTTTTCTTTAAAAGAGTCATGCCTAATAGGTAAACATAAGCTAGTGAGATTTTGAGCCTTTTAAATTGACACGTCTATATGAGTCTCATTGTCTTTTGTCCATGTGTGGCCTTCATAACAAGTTTGTCTTAAATTTTACTTGATTGTCTATTCGAGACCATATTTTTATCATATGTATTAACATGAAAATGATATAGTCATTCTTTATTTTTCGAGCTCCATTAGCCAAATAGCCTACCTAATGACATGATTTATCCTATTGTTAAGCCCCTTGAGATTCATTAGCCTTTTCTTTTGGGTTAATTACAAAAAATCTCAAACTTTACTCAATTTTACAATTACATTCTGAACTTAAAAAAGTGACAATTAAATACTCAAACTTTCATTTTTTTTATTCTAGTTCGATGTTAGTATTTTCATTAACTTTGTTGACGTGACTTACCATATAAGATATAAATCCTAAACACTTATACATGTTAGACTTAATTAAGTTTAATTAATTAGTTTAACTAAACTAAGTAGTCTTGGGATTGAAATCCCTAAATCAAATTCTATCATATTAGTGCAAGATGACAATCACACTCTGTCCACTAGCACTCTGACATGCTAGAGAAAGATGGAAACGACATAATTTCTAACAATCTGGATGAAATTCGAATTTGCCACACTAGACCCTCTTTCTTTCTATTTGAGAACAAATTGATTTAGGATTTTGAATTCCGTCGATTTAGGCAGTGAGTTTGATTTAGGAATTTCAATCCCAAAATGACGTGGTTTAGTTAAACTTAATTAATTATGAATTGTATAATTGTTTAGGATCTTATATGACAAGTCACATCAGCAACGTTAATAGAAATACTAACGTTGGGCTAGAATTAAAAAATTGAAAGTTTGAATATTAATTTTCACTTTTTTAAGTGTGGGCTATAATTGCAAAATTGTGTAAAGTTTTTTTTTTGTAATTTATCCTTTTGTTTTTGTGCTAACCCTATTATAAGCCTTTAACCAAACAACATATCTTACCCAAGCCTTAAAACTAGTGGAGTGTTTATAATTGTTGATTTTTGTGGATGCATAAGAGCATAATTGTATAGGTGTACATATATGAGGGCTGCTTATAATTAATAGAATGTAATTTTTATTACCTTTTGAATGAGTTCCATTGTTGATGTAGTTCCTTTCAATTATTGTTTTAAACCTTAAAAAAAGAAAAGAAAAAAGATAATAAAAAATAACTATCAAGGAGGAAAACAATTTATTTTGCAAAGTAATTCATGTTAGTCCTTCTTCCTAAAGTTGTATAGAATGAGTAAATTTATTACGAAGCAAATAAGGGAGAAGTTATGAAGGGTTACTCCTTATGGTTATACTGTATTGTTTATCATCATTATTATGAGTGATTTCTTCTAATTATTTATGCTTTAAGTGGTTTGTGGTGTGAAGGCTTGAATCTAAGCTGTAAAATAGATTTTTCACATTCATCATAGCTGATGATACCCAGTTTTGAGTGGATGTTAATTTTTCACTTGATACTCCATTAAGTGTTTTTCTTACTTCATTAGTTTTGATGAATTTTGAACTGTATGATCCAAATACTTGTCACCTTAATCTTTGGCTCTATTATAACCTTGAAAAGTCCTTTAATTCATTATTATGCATGTCAATCTTTAATGGTGGAGAACTAAAATGATATGTAAAGTCATGGAATGTCTTTACCATGAAAGGTTTTTTAGTTTACCTATAGATTTATCTTATTTTTAAACATAAATTGTCAAAGTCTACCTTTTACTTCCCCAGTTTTTAAAGGAAATGTTTATTGATTACTTATGACTAAAAGCATTTAATGTTTAATTCTTACCATGATTTTGAAAGTTTTTCCTCTTTTCTTATGACTATCTATTCTTAAGAAATATGAAATAGGAGGAATTTTTCACTTGTAATTTTGACTTTTAGTTTTTCCCAAGGATGGTCAAAAGCTAAGTGTGGGGAATTTGATAAGTTCCTAATTGTTAATATATTTATTTCCTAATGCTTAGTGATTAATGTTATGTTGCGCTTAAGATATTTAATTTGATTCATATTTCACTTTAGGTATAAGTTGGAGGAACAAGAACCAAAACAAGTTAAATCCACATCCAATTAGTTTCTTAATTGAATTTAACTAAATCCCCCTCCCATTCCTATGCCTTGATTGATTCATTACAAAAGCTAAATACACACTCTTTGTAGATGCAATTGTTTCTCAACATTACTACAAATCTAATTGTACAGATTTAGGTTTTATTTTCTAGTATGTTCAACGTGCTTCGGTATCCAATGAAATAACTACTGATTGTTTTTTATTTTAGTTTTCTTTCATTTTTCCTATAAGGCCTTGCCTCAATTAGACAACCCAAAATATGAAAATGATTTATATTAGGCTTTCTGCCTATCCATAATTTATATGGGGTTTTAAATCATTGCCTTGTTTGGAACTCTATTAAGAATGTAAGTTGCGATCTTTCATGCTTATCCCAAAAGTGAATATGGTAAGATAGTATGAATAATTATACTCCTTAGCATGTCTTTTAATGTTATGTTTCATCTTTCAGTAACACCATTCATGCTAAGGCTTCCTAGAATGGTGTATTATAGGCTAGTGCCACATTCTTATAGGAATTTGGCTAATGGACCTAGACGTTGTTCACATGAATCATGATATCTACCGTAATATTTGCCACCACGTCAGATGTAACACTTTTAGTCCTTTTTTCAAGTTAATTCTTAACTTCAACTTTGAAAATTTTGAACATGTCCAATGCATGTTACTTCTTATGAATGACATAAAGATACCCAAAATGTGAGTGATTGTTTATGAATGTAAAAAAAATATTTTTGTCCATTCTAAGAAGGTGTAGGAAATGGCTCATAATATCTATACATATTAGTTTTAAGACATCCAAAGATCTTTGGGCACCTAATCTCCTTATGTGTATCTACTTCCCCTTAATACAATTGATACAAAATGTAAAGTTTAATTGACCAAGTGGATTAAGAATTCCATATGATATAAGCCTTTCAATTCTTTATTTTGAGATATGACCTAAACTCATAATAAAGCAGAATGATCATTTATTAATTTTCCTTTAGTAACCCAAGCATTAGCATGCACTAATTCATTAAATGAGAAAATTGTATGAAGTAAGTATAAGTTATCATATTCTAATAAGAAATAGATTTGATAATTTTGGATCATGAAAAATACTAAATTTTCCATTTACAAAAGAACAATAATAACTAGGATTGTCCAATATAGAAATAAAAACCAAATTATGCCTAAAAGACAGAAGTCTTTTTCAAATCCAAACAATATCTAATCCTAATTGATACCCAAAAGGTCCTCGTTGCCTTAACTTTAAATGTTGTTCCATGACCTACATAGGTGTATCTTTCAAGATTTTGGCAAGAAACTTTGCATAGCACATTTATATGAGTATTAGTAGCATTAGAATCTAACCATCAAGTGCATTTAGATATTGAAATCAAATTAACATCAGAAAAAATCAAAGAAAGAAGTATACCTTTATTTACACCCTAAACATGGTATTTACTACACTACTTTTTCTTGCGAGAAGTCTCTTTAAAGAAACAACAAGTAAATTCTTCAATTTTTTGTTTTTGTTCCTTATGTTGCTTCTTTTGTGATATAGTACCTGCAATTTTGTTATCTTTCTTTTCCTATTATTACCCGTAGAGTTGGATTCCAAATAAGCACTTTCTACCTTCTCTTACTTTAATATCTCTTCTTCTTACAAAAAATGGAAATGAACTCATTAAGAGTCTACTTATCCTTTTGATAATTATAATTTATTTTTAATTGACTAAATTGAAAACCAAATGCACAAGCAATCTTCAGATAACTTTAAAGAAATATGAGAAATTTCTAAAATGTATTCCCTAATGTTCCCACTGTCCTTATACTTTTTGGATAGAAGAGTACTTGTTTTCACCTTTTCATTTTTAGCAAAAATTTGTTTAAGGTCTTTAAGGAATAATTTTTCATCCTTCTCTTTAGACATTGTATACCTGAATGTTTTTGGAATTCCAAACTTCATAATCATATGACATGTGATTTGAGCATTCCTAATTCTCTTAGTCCCTTTTGTTATTAGGGGAACTTGCATCCATAAAGTAAGGGCCACTTAATCCAAAAGTTAAGGTCTAGCCCTATGCAACCAAAAATGATCATGACATTCTCTTTTCAAACCTTAAAGTTTGTGCCATTCAATATAGGTATAGAGTTGATGTTGATAGATATTATAGTAGCATAAGTATTTACCAAATAGAGAACAAAAATAACAAAACAACAAGCTCACAATTAAAAGTTAATTCAATCATTATTAATAAATTCAAATAATGGCAACCTTATCACTAAGATACCTAACATATATTGAAATTTAGCTTTGGACAAAAATATCAATTTGTAAGTGGTACTCTTTTTATATTGATCAACTATTGATAATAAGTTTTTATAAGATCATAAGTCTTTCTTTGGACTGATGTACAATTTACAGAGAAAGCTAAATAATTATCCCATATTTATCACCATATGTATGTTTAAGTTTGGG
Organism: Erythroxylum longipes; assembly: GCA_027563885.1. Lineage (NCBI taxonomy): Eukaryota > Viridiplantae > Streptophyta > Magnoliopsida > Malpighiales > Erythroxylaceae > Erythroxylum > Erythroxylum longipes. Next base: position 24,201,012 of record JAOQMS010000179.1, read on the forward strand.
CAAACAATGACTTTCCTTTAGCCAATTATTATAACAAAAATGTCCCAATAGAAATCCTACTAAGATGCAAGGTCCGGAGGGTCCAGAAGTATGCAACCTTACCTGTAATTAGTAGAGAGGTTGTTTTTGATAAACACAAGAAAAATGAAAGAAAATTTTTTGAAGGAAAAAAAAGCCAAAAAATATAAACAAATAACTACATAAAACATAAAAAATCCAAAATCCAATTAAAAATAAATAAAAAAGAATACAAATAAATAAATAAAACCAACAATCAAGCAATTGAAAGAGAAAAAAAAGAAGTGCCTAAATAAAATAACTAAAGAACCAATTATTATTTGCATGAAATTCATTCACACATAACCATTTTGATAATTTTAGAATTGATTAATCTATATAAAAGAGATTACTTTGTCAAAATATTATTTTGATTAATTAATTTAAAATATCATCAATTGAAAATTAAAAATACAAATACCAAAATTTGAATTTAATTAATTAATTGCTAAAAATTCATATTATAGTTCCATATTAGTCTGATAAAAAAATAATTTTGACTAAAATCGAAAAATATATAATAAAATTTTGGGTTCTGATAAGTGACGAAAATATCTTAGGTGTTATACTCTAGTTTCTTTTAGGCACACATACATGAGTTTTTTTTTAATTTAAATCATGTACTCAAGATGTAGAAGGATAAAAAATTACTGACAAATAAACCATGAAAGTTTGAAGAACAAAACCATTAAAGGATTGGTTAGATATTATCATCTAATAAAATAATACCAAGCACTTCTCTTCACCAACCAAGAACAACATAGTCACATCAAACATATATATAATTTAAAAAAGAGGGAAACATTACTCTCCACCATAAAACAATTTCGCAAATCTCAAAAAGATAAATCCTTAAACATAAAAGCGACTTTAATCTCAACGATCCAATATGAAAGAGACTCTGATACTACTTGTTAATTTTAATATAAAATCTATAACATGATCTCAAACCAATCATGTTGGATCAAGGATAAACTTGATTGTGGAAACGAATTTGAATCAATTAGAATAGAGACACGTATACGTTATCTGTCTTTCTAATGAAGAGATATCAGAAAAGAAACCCGAATTAGTTCTCTTGAGACCATAACCACTTATTTATATGCATAGTGCTTAATCATAATTTGCCTATCATAAGTTAATAATATTATCCTAGGGTTTCTACACATATAATACTATATTTAATTAGATGTTTTAGGTCTATTAACTAAAAAATTTAATCGATCACTTTTAATCTTAGTACAAAACTTATAATATCCCTTGGCATATAGTTATATATATGGAATAACCAATCCCAAAGTGTCCAATCTTTTAAGAAATTTTCAAGATTTTAAAATTTTCAATTGAGTGACCAACTCTTTAAAACCTTAATAGTTCAGTTCAAAATGTTAGTTTCATTAGTAATTTGCTTTTTTGTCTAAATGAATCTTTACTGCTCATGACAAGTAGATGTTCACCTAGAAAATAGTGGCCATGTGAGATTAGTGTAGAGAGAATTTCTTCAGGTGGACACCTACATATTATGAATAACAAAGATTTCATTAGCCAAATCAACAAATGTAACATCTCGTTTCCATACTAAGGGTTAGGAAATAGGATCCTAAACTAAGATACGTGATAAGTAGCATAGAGAATACGTGAGGTGCATTGCATTTACATGCATATCATTAGTACAAGCATAAGCACATGTGATTATTGATATTTGCACACATTACAATGACTGCTCATACACTCATTTGACATTTTTCGGGTATAAATGATTCTAATGTGATTATGATGTGAATAGTGAATAAATTGTGTTGAAAATTGGTTTGATGAACTATATTATTGACTTAGAATTTCTGGTGAAAATTTGGAAAATTTCTAAAATTATGGGTATTTTTGGACTAGGAAAAATGCCAAATGGCAAGATAATTGATAATGGTACTAGAATTAAATGTCAAATGACATTAGAAATTATTGATAAGTGACATTAAGATTTAATGACAAGTGTCATAGAAAATTGGGAGACAATTGGATTATAAATTGGAGGACAAATGGATTAGTTATTAAAAGAGACCAAGTGAGAACCATAAGGTGGTTACATGTGGCAAGTGACAAGTGTCACTTGCTATGCCACACACCTCACTCTCGTTACTTTCTAGTGCAATACCATGGCTCATTTGTTCTTCACTATTGGCTAAATGCTCTTTCTTCATTTGTTCTTCATCTTCTTCATTTCTTCTCCTCCATTTACGACATCTTCAACTCTCACCATGTTAAACCTTTATCTCATCCTTCACTTTCTACTTCCATTTTTGTTGTCTTATTCATCTTGCTATTAAAATAACTAACCCATTTTTCGATGAAAGATGATAGTGTGATGTTGGGAAGCTAGGGTTTCATGGTGGTTGATGAAGTTTTGAGCTAATCAACTAATTAGCATATCATTCCTTGTGGCTTGTTTTATAAACATGTTTTTGATGATAGTTAGAATTTGATAGACCATAAAATGGTGATGAACATATGTCGAAACATGAGTGAAGAAATGAGCATATAAATGTCTTGTTTTTGCATTTATGATGAATAATAATTCATAAGTTGATATAGAGATGCTTTTAATATTTAATGATCATAAAAATGGTGGTTGAAGAGTGATGATATGTTGATGAAGACCTATATATACCTAGATGTTATGTTTCATATAAATGATAAATAATAGATTATTTATTGTTTTATCGATGAGTAATAATGAAATTGGTGTTTGAATGAGAATTGATAATTGATGAATAAAGAGATGAGTATATGACCTAATTTTGTGTATAGAAAGAACGCAAAAATTTTGAAGAAAGAATGATATGTTTTGGGCATATGAAAGCCATAAGTTACAAGTTGTTATGTGAGGACAAATTGAGCTTTATATCTAAAGAAAAGAATAATGTATCATCTTAAAATGAGAAGAAGTAGGATGAAAGTTTAGAAATAAAGTGAAAGTGATAATGGAATTGAATGTGAGCTGAAACATCGATGAATGTGTATATTTATTGATGTTTTGATTTTGTGTTTATGATCAACCAAAGGGTATGATCTGTTTGTGATTGATATTTAGCTGAAATGGAGGTGAGAATGAAGAGGGAATGATGACAAACTAAGCTAGAAATGATAGACTAAGCATAAGATATGTTAGATGTAAGTTTGTAGGAGTTATAAAGCCAGAAAATATGGAAGAATACGGCTAGAAGTTTCAGATTTTGATAACCCACGATTGTGGGAATACATCCATTATCGTGGGAAGTGTTTAAATTGTTGGAAATGTTCTGTTAACTAAACCCATGATTGTGGGAAGTCATTTATGATTGTGGGAATGGCCAAAAACATAAATTCCTCTTCTTTAAGTGAGGTTTGACACAACAAATGCTAGGGTACATTCCTATGATGCATGGAGGCTTGAATGAAGCTTGAAATGAACCTAGTATGATGCTTGAATAAGTGATTAAATGTGTGATATGTTTAGGGTGAAAATTGAGGTAATGATTTAAGAATGGAGTGTTAGAAATTAAACATTCAAATCTGGAAATTTGGAGATGTTATAAGAATGAAAGTGATATTGTAATGGGTAATGTGATTAAAAGAAGATGAGTAATGTGTATTAAGTAAGAATGAACGAGAACTTGAATATTATGTGATCATATGATGCTAGAAAACAAATAATGAATGATTGAATAATGATGTTAGAATAACCAAGTTCTTTGAGCTATGAACCTAAGTGCAAGTTAGACATATACAAGTGAAATTGTTTGAGTGATCGAGTTATGAGATTAAAGAAACATTCCTTGAATAATAAAATTGAGCATGCATTATACATTATACATTATACATATACATATGTTTATAATTGAATGTTTATGTGATTGTGCAAATTAGTAATGTGTGTACAATGTGTATATTGCATGATGTTGATACACAAGATTGAACGTCAACGTCTAGACTTTTCCAGATCATGGAAGCAAACGCTAATCTGGAGCGTACTGCAAGTCCATCTAGATGGTCTTACATTAATTAATTATTCTGTTTTAAATTTCTGTATTGAATTATTATTGATGTGAATGTGATTGAAACAATGCCAGACATTAATAGTCCGAGAAGTCTGATAAATGTGACTGTATTAGAAGTGCTTCATTGAAATAAGTGATACTCAACATAATTGTTGAATGCAGGATTTAGGTTTGATGATATTTGAAAGTGAATGTGTAAAGTGAATATAAGTGACTGATTTATTTATGAGATTTGATGCATTCCACTACATAAATGCATGATCAGATAAAGGCAGCTGTGACTGAAGCAGCCCTTAAAAAGAGCTTAAAGCTCAGAATGTGATTAAGAGCCAAAGGCTCATTAGCTCACTATGTATAATGAGCCTGGTATCCCCAACAGATACAAGACAGTTACCAATAAGCCCAGTATCCACAATAGATACAGGACAGTTACAGGCACCCGATCACAATAACGTAACAATTGAAAGTAAGTCTCATGAGCATAGCATATATATTTGATATGTATGTTTAAATGATCGCATTGAACTGTTTGAATTGGACTGAATGAGAAATATGAATTAAGTAAATATAAAGTGCATTTGATTCAACATGATGATTAGTGAAGTGATGTGTATTATGTGATTATATGAATTGGTTGTAAACTGTTGTTTTATGTGATATGAGTGAGCCTTCGAGGATGGTTCGCTCACTGAGTTTTCACATACACACGGGACAGTATTTGTGAATACATTATTTAATACAAAAATGATAGAAAACATATGCAAATGCGAAC
>JAOQMS010000179.1:24205974-24224262 GCA_027563885.1 Erythroxylum longipes
AAAGACAACGTTGCAATTTTACTCACCAAAATTGCAACGTTGTCTTTCAAGTTTAGGGGATACCCAGTTAGACCAATTGGTTTATAACCACTGCATTTAGATAAGAGATAAAGGTCAGGATCAGTTCGCATTTGCATATGTTTTCTATCATTTTTGTATTAAATAATGTATTCACAAATACTGTCCCGTGTGTATGTGAATAATTCAATTATGCAATAACAGTTATGAATTGGAAATGTTTTGTAATTGTAATGGGCCCAAATGATTACTGGAATTTTGATAATATGTTTATTATTTGTAACACTTATGACTGAAAATGTTTATGAATAAAATGGGTCGTGAATGGTTTTTGATATGATTGAAACTTATTTGATGTGTGTGATGCGTGAAAAATTTGTATTGAGTTTTGATTGACTGTCCTAGTGTGCCACCCTCATAGAGTATGTTCTTGAATACCGTCAGTATGTTCGGGGATATGCCCTATGAGAGTGGGATGTTACAATTTGGTATCAGAGCCCACGTATAGAATCTTAGATGGGTATTTTTAAAAATATGTGTCAAGGTATATGCATTTTTGACTTGTCATAGCATGCAGTGGCAACCAATCCCTAGTCAGAGTCACATTTACATGAGTCACACGCATGAACATTCGTTAAGAATTTAAGCTATTAGAAGCAATGAGAAAGAGGATGATCTATCATAGTGTAAGAAAAGGAAAGTTTGTGGATATCTAGAAATAGGAAATATTACATAGCTCGATATGATGGACAAAGATTCAACACTTTTGTATTTGTGGTTGTATTGTCTAATATGACGTCAATATTGTATTTTGGGTTATATATACCCTTGAATGTGATATAGATGTGAATAAATTGTCATGGATTGATTGAGGAAAGTAAAGATATAAGTATAAATGATAAGATTTAAAGTGTACAAACAAAGTGGAATGAAAACAAAAATTTATTATGACCTTAAGAAGATGAACTTAGAACCGAAATGATTGTTTGATTAATGTGACAAGAGTTATGATTTAACATAAGAATATATTAGTGGAATTGAGATTAGAACTTCCTGATGGTTATGCTTCTACAATTTTGAATTGATTGAGAAAATACATATGGAAGATGAAATAAATGATAATCAGAAGATGAGATAAATGATAATGAGATAAGTAGAAGTTCCCAAGGTTAAATTGATTTGTTGTTGTGAGTGCATATTTGATAATATGATCACCTTGACAAGTAATGTTATTAAGCACATATTTGTTATATGTTTGGAGATGGGATAGAAAGTGATCTATGACTTATTAAATACTCTTAAGTATTAATCCCCATAGTTAAAATCATGAGATGAATCAGAGTAGCATAGTGGAAGCATAGGATTAGGTGATCATATTGAAATGGTAACTACTATTGAGAAGTGACTTCTGTGTAGTCCTAGAATACTCGAACGTTATCCAAAATCAATTGAGATTAAAGTATCATTAGCTTAAGGTATTAATTGGTGACTTTTAAAAAATAAATCTTTAGAAGATGGGATTACCTTGATGATACACACCTAAGCATATGAGACAATAATCATGTCTACTACTTCATCGAGTGTTGATAAATAGAACATTATGATCTTGTAAGAAATGATAGAAATTAATTTTATTGAGGTAATATGGCTGAAAAGCAATGATGAAAATAGTTGATTGATAAGGATTATAGGAACAGTATAGATGATAGTAGGAGGAAATCTTCTTTCAAAGAAGACTTTCACCAAATTATGTTAAGTAGACTAGATGGTTTACTTCTAAGAATGAATGAATATTGAATAAAGAAGTGAATAATGGATTCGGACAGATATGAGACTCAAAATTGAGAAAAAAAAGAATATATTATAGAGTACATGTGTTTATCTGTTGTAAAGTGTCCAACTATATTATTGGATTCTTGAATTGGAGAAAATACTATTGCTATCGTGAGAAGAACTTAGGTCCACAATGTACACTGTACTAGCATAATCAGATTATAAAAGTCAGATTTGACATTTATGTGCAGAAAATTGAGGCTTGTAAATCAATTAAGATATGTGGAGAAACTAGTAAAAATGGACAGAAATTAGAATAAGTCATTATGAAATCAGAGGAAATCGAATGAATGGAGAAAATCATTCAAGAAAAGAAGTAAATTGGGAGATTGTAAAAAACATGAGATAACGTTACCTCATTTGAAGAATTAGTTCCTTAAGAATTTCGAGAACTAGTTATGGGCATCTTGAGCTTTTGGCAATATCTATTTGGGTTAACAAATGCCCCCAACAGTATTCATGGCATTAATGAATAAAGTGTTCCAACCTTGTTTGGATCAATTAGTGACTATGTTCATAAGATGATTTATTGAATGTATTCAAAAAGTAAGGAGAACATTTTGAACATTTGAGGCCAGTCTTATATATCATGAGGAAGAAACAATTATATGCCAAGTTTAGTAAGAGAGAATCTTAGATTAATCAAGTAATATGCTAGATCATATAGTGTCTGAACAGGGCATATAGGTAGGTAGAACCAAATGAAAATATATGTAATGATGAAGTGAGAAACTCCGAGGAATATATATGAGATATGGATTTTTCTAGAATTAGTTGGATATTGGATAATACCAAAGGTTATTGAAGGGTTTCTATTGATCCTAACCCTTTGCAAGACTTTTGAGGAAAAATGTGTCATTCAGATAGATTAATGAATGTAAAAAGAATTTTGAGGAATTAAAACCACCGAATAATTATAACACCGGTGTTAACTATTTCATCTGGATTTAGAAATTATGTAGTAAATAATGATGTTTCACACCAGAGATTGGGATGTAATCTGATGCAGCATAATAAAGTGATTTTATATGCATTGAGATAATTAAAGTCTCATGAGTTGAATTATTCGGTACATGATTTAGAATTTGCTGCAGTAAAAAAATGTTTTGAAATACTTGGAGACATTATATGTAAGGTGAAACATTTTAGATATATATATAGAGAGAGAGAGATCATAAAAGTTTGAGGAAATTATTGAGTTAGAAAGAGTTGAATATGAGACAGAGACAATGAGTAGAGTTACTTAAAGATTATGATCGTACAAATGAGTATTATCTGGTAAAGCTAATGTTGTATCTGATGCATTGAACAGAAAATATAATAGCAGAATAGCACAAATTCAGATATTGAGGTTACCAAATCTAGTGCAATAAAAAACGTTGAATGTTGGGTTGAATTAGGGAAAAATGAAGTATTATTAGCTATATTAAATTTAAAATCAGTTTTATATGAAAGGATTAGAAAAGTCTAAATTGAGAATTCAGAATTTGTGAATCTTATTGAGGAATTGAAAATGAATTCAAATTTTGAGTTTGAATTGGAAAAATGATACTTTGTGGCTGAAGTAAAGAGTATGTGTACTCGATATAGAAGATTGAGAAAAAAAAAATTTTAGAGGAAGCACACATATCAGCCTATGCTATACATCCTGGTAGTAATACGCTGAAACAACATTTAGCGGCCAAGGATGAAGAAGCAAGTGGCTGAATGTGTGATTGAATGTTTAAATTTCCAACAGTCTTAACTATTGGAGATATGCTTAGAACTTATATTTTGGAGTTCCTAGGAACATGAGATCAATATACAGTTATGATTGAAATTGATTATAAAAATCATTATCACAGTAGTTGCGGAATAGTACTGTATAGCCATTATACGATAAAAAGAGTCATCCGCCTTTATATTGGGATGGTTGAAGGCCATAATTGATTCAAGATACTGTTGACAAGAGAAATTGATCTATAGTAGAAATTAAGTAATTCAAGAAAGACAAACGAGTTAGGTGGATCGACACCAAAGATATGGAATCTAGAGAGATAGATAACGTATTTCTGAAAGTACCACCTTGGCAAGGTGTGCTACAGTTCGATAAAAAGGGAAACTAAGTCTGAAATATATTGGTCCATATGAAATTATTGAAGAGAATAGGACCATAGACTTAAATTAGCCTTACAAATAGAGATGTCTCTGATTAAAAAAGTGTTACATGTGAGTATGCTTAGGAGATATTGGTATGATCCGAAATATATATTACTAACATAGGAAATGAAATTATGAGTAATCTAAGTTATATTGAGGAACTAGTTAAGATAGTGTGGTATCTGAATAAGCAACTGAAAAATCGAGTGATTCCATTGACTTTAGTCAAATGGAAGAAATCATTCGAGTGGAAGAAGCTACGTGGGAAACGAAGGAGTTTATGATGAAACAAAAACCCCCCATCAAATTGATTATTCAGATAAGAATTTTGAGGACAAAATTTATTAAGGGGGGAGAATTGTAACATCTCATTTCCATAATAAGGCTTAGGACATAGGATCCTAAACTAAGATATATGAGAAATAACATAGGGAATATATGAGGTGCATTGCATTTACATGCATATCATTAGTACAAGCATATGCACATGTGATTATTGATATTTGCACACATTATAATGACTGTTCATGCACTCATTTGACATTTTCTGAGTATAAATGATTCTAATGTGATTATGATGTGAATAGTGAATAAATTGTGTTGAAAATTAGTTTGATGAACTATAATATTGATTTAGAATTTTTAGTGAAAATTTGGGAAATTTATGAAATTATGCATATTTTTGGACTAGGAAAAATGCTAAGTGGCTAGAAAATTGGTAATGGTAGTATAATTAAATGTCAAATGACAGTAGATATTATTGGTAAGTGACATTAAAATTTAATGACAAGTGTCATAGAAAATTGGGAGACAATTGGATTAGAAATTGAAGGAAAAATGGACTAGTTATTAAAAGAGACCAAGTGAGAACCACAAGGTGGTGACATGTGGCAAGTGACAAGTGTCACTTGTCATGCCACACACCTCACTCTTGTTACTTTCTATTGCAAGACCATGGCTCATTTGTTCTTCACTATTGGCTAGATTCTCTCTCTTCATTTGTTCTTCATCTTCTTCACTTCTTCTCCTCCATTTATGACATCTTCAACTCTCACCATGTTAAGCCTTTATCTCATCCTTCACTTGCTACTTTCATTTTTATTGTCTTCTTCATCTTGCTATTAAAACAACCAACCCATGAAATATGATCGTGTGATGTTGGGAAGCTAAGGTTTCATGGTGGTTGATGAAGTTTTGAGCTAATCAACTAAGTAGCATATCATTCCTTGTGGCTTGTTTGATAAACATGTTTTTTATGATAGTTAGAAGTTGATAGACCATAAAATGGTGATGAACATATGTTGAAATGTGAGTGAAGAAATGAGCATATAAATGTCTTGTTTTTGCCTTTATGATGAATAATAACTCAGAAGTTGATATAGAGATGTTTTTGAGATTTAATGATCATAAAAATGGTGGTTGAAGAGTGATGATATGTTGAAGAAGACCTTAATATACCTAGATGTTCTGTTGTCATATAAATGGTAAATAATAGATTATTTATTGTTTTATGGATGAGTAATAATGAAATTGGTGTTTGAATGAGAATTGATAATTGATGAATAAAGAGATGAGTATATGACCTAATTTTGTGTATAGAAAGAGTGCAGAAATTTTGAAGAAGGAATGATATGTTTTGATCATATGAAAGCCATAAGTTATAAGTTTTTATGTGAGGATAAATTGAGCTTTGAAGCTAAAGAAAAGAATAATGTAGCATCATGAAATGAGAAGAACTAGGATGAAAGTTTAGAAATAAAGTGAAAGTGATAATGGAATTAAATGTGAGCTGAAACATTGATGAATGTGTATATTTATTGATGTTTTGCTTTTGTGTTTATGATCAACCATAGAGAATGATCTATTTGTGATTGATATTGAGCTGAAATAGAGGTGCGAATGAAGAGGAAATGATGAGAAACTAAGCTAGAAATGATAGACTAAGCATAAGATATGTTAGATGTAACTTGTAGGAGTTAAAAAGATAGAAAATATGGAAGACTACAGCTGGAAGTTTCAAATTTTGATAACCCACGATTGTGCGATCATGGGAAGTGTTTAAATTATTGGGAATATTCTTTTAACGAAACCCACGATCGTGGGAAGTCATCCACAATCGTGGGAATGGCTAAAAAAGTGGATTCCTCTTCTTTAAATGAGGTTTGAGACAACAAATGCTAGGGTACTTTTCTATGATGCATTTAGGCTTGAATGAAGATTGAAATGAACCTAGTATGATGCTTGAATAAGTGATTAAATGTGTGATATGTTTAGGGTGAAAATTGAGGTAATGATTTAAGAATGGAGTGTTAGAAATCAAATATTCAAATCTAGAAATTTGGAGATGTTATAAGAATGGAAATGGGTATAAGTATTGATTTAGAAATTTTGGTGAAATTCAGGAAATTTTCTAAAATTTTGGGTCTTTCGGACTAGGAAAAATGCCGAGTGGCAAGACAATTGATAAATGGTAGTAGAAATAAGAGTCAAATGGAAATAGAAATTTTGATAAATCACTTTGGGATTTACTGACAAGTGTCATTGAAATTTGGGAGACAATTGGATTAGAAATTGTAGTTAAATAGACTAATTATTAAAAAGGGACAAAATGGGACCATGGTGACGTGACAAGTGGCAGTGAAAAGTGTCACTATCATTCCCCATATGACTTATACGGCATTTAACAAGTGAAAGAAAAGTAATTTTGTCTTTCACTTGTTATCTTCTTTCATCTCTTTAGTGACTTTCTTCTTCATTCTCCTTCTTCACAATTTTTGAATTACCAAGCCTTCATCAATGTTACATCTTGCTTTCATCTATCAATTTTTTCTTCCATCTTGCTCTCTCCTTCATTTCTCACTAAAGACCCAACCTCCTACCTTTTTATGATGATGCACGTGTGAGAGAAGAAAGCTAGGGCTAAGTGAAATCTTGAAGAACTTGGAGTCTTATCAAGTAAGTTATGCTTTGATCATCATGGGTAGTGTTAAATAAAACTAATATTATGAGTAATTTGAGATTGACGACTTGATCATGAAATTATATGTATGAATCGTGAGTGATGAAATGAGCATATAAATGTCTTGTTTTTGCATATAAGATGATACCTTTCATAAGTTGTTATAGAGATGAGTTTGAACTTGAAAAATCATTAAAATGACATAGAAAGAAGTGCAGAAATTCTGACTTGTAAATTAGATATTTATGTTATGTTTTCTTGTTATATTACATGAATCTCTTTGATTATTTTAGAGATGAACTAGCATGAGTTTAGAGCTAATAAAAAGGTGTACTATGGTGTTTTGAAATGAGATAAATTAAGTTGATAGTTAGGAATGAAATGAAGGTGAAAAATGAAGTGGAATATGTGCAGAAAATTGAAGATGAATGTATACATGAATATGTTCTGTTTTGGTGTGTAATAACGTGAATGTTAGTAGTTGTAATAGAGATGAAATAGAGTGAGTTAAAAGAGAAAGAAAGGGATAATATAGTGTTTTGAAGTGAGGAGAATTAGGATGATAGTTTATGGATAAAGGGAAGGTGACAATGGAGTTAAATGTGTGCTGAAATATTGAAGAATGTATAGATATGGTTGATGTTCTGTTTATGGGGTTATGATCAACAATCTTGTATGATGTGTTTTGTGGATGTTTTGAATTGGAATGGAGGTGAGAATGAAGAGAAATTGTAGTAGGAATGATAAGATATGCATAAGATGTGTTAGATGTGACTTGTAAGAGTTGAAAATCTGGAAAATGGCTAGTAGATGTTTGTTAGGCGCACTTTAAGTCAGCTGGGTGGACATTCTTTGGAATTCCATCGTTTTAGCCCCGTTTATGTCCGTTTGAGGGACATAAGTCGGCTGAGTGGACATTCTCTGGACATCTACATAAATGTACAATTTTGACCCTTTTAAAGGTAAAATATCTCTTTAGAGTCTTCACAGAAGTTGCAGAACTCGAAGTTATCTTCAAAAACTTACTTGAATGACCTTAATTCGACATCCAAAACAAAAGTTATGCTTTTTTTTCCCAGAATCATGTATATATATAAGTTATTGACTTATCAATGCTTTCCTATGATGTATTTAGGCTTGAATGAGATCTTGAATGAGCCCAGTGGTTGATGAATGAGGTGATTAAAGTAAGGAAAGTGTATTAGGTATAAAGAATGGTTGAAAGATGATGTTAATTGGTTATGAGATGCGTATTAAGGAAATGTACCTGGGATTGTCATTAAGTATGCATTGTACATAATCCATATATACATATGTGCATAAATGAGTATTTATATAATTGCGCAAAGTTGTAATGTGTGTAAATGTGTGTTACATGATATAGAAGAACAATTAGAGTGACAACATCTAGATGTTGTCGGGACCTCGAGGCAATAGATATCTGGAGCAAACTGTGAGTAACCTAAGATGGTCTCACCTGGATTATTTATTTTATTTATATTCTGTATTGAATTGGTATATAATGTGAATGTACTGATTCTGAACGTTGTAAGTCTAAGGCGTTTGATTCCTGTAAAACATATTGGAAGTGCTCATTGAATGAGAATTTGATTGAATAAGTGTTTCTCAACTTAATTGTTAAATGCCAGACCAAAGGTTTGATGATGAATGTGAACGTGAATATGAATGTGAATGTGATTGATTGAATACAATGATTTAGTACGTGTGATGCATTTCATTACATGAATGCATGAAACATAAATGCAGTTGTGACAAGAGTTGCCAGTGCAAAAGAGCTTAAAACTTAGAATATGGTAAGAGCCTCTGGATCACTATGTAAAATGAGCCCTGTATCCCTAACGAATAAGGGACCATATTAATAAGCTCGGTATCCTTAACAGATACGGGACAATGAAAAAGGCACTCGGTCACAACAATGTAATAAACGAATGTGAGTCTCATAAACATTGCATATACATATAAATTGTATGTTTTGAATGATTGCAATGTAATGTTGAATTGAGTTGAATGAAAATTGTGAAAACTCATGTACAAAGTGTTTTGTGATGCTACATGAAAATTAAAATGATGTGAATTATGTGTTTTTGTGTGTTGATGTGACATGTGTTATGGGCGAACCATCGAGGATGGTTAACTCACTGAGTTTGCAAAACTTACCAAAATTGCAAGGTTGACTTTTCAAGTTCGAGGGAGACGTCGTAGCTTCTAAGGCAGCTTAAAAGAGATCTAGTATTGCTTTTGGATAGAATACATAGCTCAAAGGTCGGTCAGCTAGATTGAAGGATTTAGACTAAACTTTATAATATTTCCTTATCTATGTAGATTGTTTTATAGACAGAGCTGTAGACTCTGATAGGTTTTCGATATTGTATAAACATGGATATTATATGTAATGCTACATTGTATCTTATGTTTTATGAAATGAAATGAGGAAATTTGTGTTTTGGAGATCACGAGACTTATGTTTAAATTATGATACCATGAGTTAGTGAAAGTGATATAGTTAGTTCGTCGCTTCCGTCGGCCATGTACTCGAATGTCTGATGGACGTACAGGCACAAATGTATAATGGGATTGGGGGGCTACGGTGGTTGGTATCAGAGTATGATTGTCATCTATAAGGATATCTAGGAATGTTAGGTATGAAATGTTATGAGAATTACGAATAGTAATTGAAGCTATTATCTATTATAGGTCATCCGCTATAGGTGATCAAGTTGGAAGGTCAACTGACATAAACGACCTAGAGTCAATAGGGAGTCTTCTGTGTCTCAACCGAAGAGAATGCCTCCAAGAACTCCCAAGAGAAGGGAAATGACGTACAATAAACTACGAAAGAAGGGGGCTGTGGAATTCTATGGAAATATAGACCCTGCAAAGGTTGAGGGATGGCTAGAGAGGACAGAGAGAGTCTTCGATCAGATGGATTGTGAGTCAGATGAGAAGTTCAACTATACAGTTTCCTTACTGCAAGCCCAACCTACCAATAGTGGAAGACTATTCCAGGAAGTACCACCAGGCCTTGTAACTTGAAGTGGAAAGACTTTTTGAGGGTCTTCTAAGCGAACTATATTCCCAAGATCTACCTGGACCGAAAGGTGAAGGAATTTCTGGATCTGAAGCAGGGCAATTTTTCTATGACAGAGCATGAGATAAAGTTTAACGAATTGATGGGGTATGCTATTGCCTTGATTCCTACTAAGGAAGACAAGTGCAGGAGATTCGAAGATAGGCTGAACATGGAGATTTGGACGAGGTTAGTCATTCTAACCTGGGTAGTTTTTTAGAACTACAGGCTGCCACGATTCGAATCAAACAATTGTTAAATGACAGTCAGTCCGAATATAGATCAAAGTCTAAACTGAAGAGGACTAGTGAATCTTAGGGTGGTTCTAGCAAGAGGTTTAGTAAGGATCAGAATAGTGCTTTTAGACCACTGACCATAACAAGACAGTCAGGGTTTAGACAGAGGGGTAACTCTATACAGTTTGGGAGTGGAAGAGGTGCAGTATCGGGTTAGTTGCCAAATTTTGAGCACTGTGGGATGAAGCACGGTGGTGAATGCTGGAAACTACCAAGAGCTTGCCTTTGATGCGGCTTATGTGACCATCAGATCAAAGACTATATTGTGGTGTATGGAGCACAGTCTGGTAGGAGAGGAGGAGTGGTAACAGAAACTACGGTCCAGCAGAGCCGAGCCAGTGGGTCTAGACAGAGAGGTCGTGGTAGAGGCAGAATGAGCTCTAGGAGTCCTAATTTTAGGACTGAGGTGCGGAATAATCAACTGCAGTCTTAGGCATGAATATATGCAATGACCAGACAGGAGGCTCAGGATTCTCTAGATGTCATTGCTTGTGTGTTGCTTATAGTTACTTTTGAGCCTTTTACATTGTTAGATCCTGGATCTACACATTCCTTTATCGCACCGCATATGGCATCTAGGTTGCATTGTGATAGGTAGCTGTTGAGATATGGATTAGAGGTGAGGACACTGATAGGTAGTACCACAGTAATAGGGGAGGTCTATAAGAGGTAGTTAGATTGCATGGAGTTTTGGTGTCCATTGTATCGGACAGGGAACCCAAATTTACTTCGAGGTTTTGGAAGAGTCTACAGTCAACTATGGGTATGAAGTTGAACTTTAGTATTGCATTTTAACCTCAAACAGATGGACAGAGTGAGAGGACGATCAAGACTGTAGAGGATATGCTTAGAGCATGTATATTGGAGTTTCAAGGAGCATGGGATTACTATATATCCTTAATTGAATTTGTATATAACAACCACTATCATAGTAGTATCAGAATGGCACCGTATGAGGCATTATATGGTAGAAAGTGTCGATCCCTCTATATTGGGATGAAGAGGGCTTGAGAATAGTAAAAAGCCCAGAACTAATTCAGGATATTGTGGATAAGGTGAAACTGATCTGAAGTAGAATCAAAGCAACTTAAGATAGACAAAAGAGCTATGTGGATCAACATCGAAGGGATATGGAATACAGTGTAGAAGACACAGTGTTTTTGAGAGTATCACCTTGGTGAGGAGTACTGAGGTTTGGTAAAAAGGATAAGCTGAGCCCTATGTACATTGGTCCTTATGAGATCATCGAAAGGACCATTGGTGTACAAGTTAGCCTTACTGAATGAGATGTCTCAGATACACAATGTATTTCATGTGAGTATGCTCAGAAAATGCCAATCTTATCCAATGCATGTATTACCGGATCAAGAGATCCAAATAACTAGTAATCTGAATTATGTTGAGGAGCCAATCAAGATAGTGGGATATCAGACAAAACAGTTGAGAAACCGGGTAATTCCATTGGTGAAGGTCCTTTGGAAGAATCACTTGAGTAAGGAAGAAACTCAGGAAACGGAGGAGCAGATAAGGAAACGATATCCCCACCTATTCAATGAATCAGGTAAGACTTTTGACGACTAAATTTCCTAAGGAGGGGAGAATTGTAACTTCTAGTTATCCCATGTTACGAGTTAGAACCATAGAATACTGTATATGAGAGATTATTAAGAAGTTAGGAAGTGCATTTCATGCTCATGTACAATATAGCATATACACACATATGTGAATATTGATTGTTGCACATTAAAATGATTGTACATGCATTCATTGACATTTTTTGGGTATAATTGATTTATAAATTTGATTTTTGATATGAATTAATATGTATTGAAAAATTGAATTGGTGTGTATAAGTATTGATTTAGAAATTTTGGACTAGGAAAAATGTTGAGTGGCAAGAAAATTGATAAATGGTAGTAGAAATAAGAGTCAAATGTCAATAAAAATTTTGATAAATGACTTTCGGATTTATTGAATGGTGTCAATGAATTTAGGAGACAATTGGATTAAAAATTGGAGTTAAATAGACTAGTTATTAAAAAAGGTCCAAATGGGACCAAGGTAGAGTGACAAGTGGCAGTAACAAGTGTCACTACCACTCCCCACATGACTTATACAACATTTAACAAGTGAAAGACAAGTAATTTTGTCTTTCGTTTGTTATCCTCTTTCATCTCTTTAGTGACTTTCTTCTTCATTCTCCTTCTTCACGATTTTTGAATTATTAAGCCTTCATCAACTTTACATCTTGCTTTCATCTATCAATTGCTGCTTCCATCTTGCTCTCTCCTTCATTTCTCACTAAAGACCCAACCTCCCACCTTTGTATGATGATGCATGTATGAGAGAAGAAAGCTAGGGCTAAGTGAGATCTTGAAGAACTTGGAGTCTTATCAAGTAAGTTATGCTTTGATCATCATGGGTAGTGTTAAATGAAACTAATATGGTGAGTAATTTGAGATTGATGACTTGATCATAAAATTATATGTGTTAATCGTGAGTGATGAAATGAGCATATAAATGTCTTATTTTAGCATATAAGATGATTAACCTTTCATAAGTTTTTGTAAAGATGAGTTTGAACTTGAAAGATCATTAAAATGGTGTTGAAAGAAGTGCAGAAATTCTGACTTGTAAATTGGATATTTATGTTATGTTTTCTTAGTATATTACGTGAATCTATTTGATTGTTTTAGAGATAAACTAATATGAGTTTAGAGCTAATAAAAAGGAGTACTATGGTGTTTTGAAACGAGATAAATTAAAGTGATAGTTAAGAGTGAAATGAAGGTGAAAAATGAAGTGGAATATGTGCAGAAAATTGAAGATGAATGTGTATATGAATATCTTCTATTTTGGTGTGTAATAACGTGAATGTTAATAATTGTAATAGATATGAAATAGAATGAGTTAAAAGAGAAAGAAAGGGATAGTATAGTGTTTTGAAGTGAGGAGAATTGGGATGATAGTTTATAGATAAAGGGAAGGTGACAATGGAGTTGAATGTGTGTTGAAATGTTGAAGAATGTATAGATATGGTTGATGTTCTGTTTATGGGGTTATGACCAACAATCTTGTATGATGTGTTTTTTGGATGTTTTGAATTGGAATGGAGGTGAGAATGAAGAGGAATTGTAGTAGGAATGATAAGATATGCATAAGATGTGTTAGATGTGACTTGTAGGAGTTGAAAATCTGGAAAATGGCCAATAGATGTTCGTTAGGCGTACTTTAAGTCTGCTGGGTGGAAATTCTCTGGAATTCCAACATTCCAGCCCTGTTCATGTTCATTTGAAGAGACATAAGTCCATTGGGCGGACATTCCCTAGAATTCCAGCATTGCAACCCTGTTCATGTCCGTTTAGAGGGACATAAGTCCGCTGGGCAGACATTCTCTGAACATCTACATAAATGTGCAATTTTGATGGCAAAATCTCTCTTTGGGTTCTTCATTGAAGTTGTGGAACTCGAAGTCCTCTTCGAAAGCATACTTGAATGACCTTAATCTGACATTCATAGTGAAAGTTATGCTTTTTTTTTTCCAAAATCATGTATATATATAAGTTATTGACTTATCAATGCTTTCCTGTGATGTATTTGGGCTTGAATGAGATCTTGAATGAGCCTGATGGTTGATGAATGAGGCGATTAAAGTAAGGAAATTGTATTAGGTATAAAGAATGATTGAAAGATGATATTAATTTGTTATGAGAAGCGTATTAAGGAAATATACCTGGGATTATCATTGAGCATGCATTGTACATAATTCATATATACATACGTGCATAAATGAGTACTTATATAATTATGCAAAGTTGTATTGTATGTAAATGTGTGTGCATGATATAGAAAAGCAATAAGAGCGACAACATCCAGATGTTGCTAGGACCTCAAGGCAATAGCTATCTAGAGTAAACCGTGAGCAACCTAAGATGGTCTCACCTCGATTATTTGTTTTATTTAAATTCTGTATTGAATTGGTATGTGATGTGAATGTACTGATTCCTAACATTGTAAGTCTGAGGCATTTGACGTATGTAAAACGTATTGGAAGTGCTCATTGAATGTGAATTTGATTGAATAAGTGTTTCTCAACTTAATTGTTGAAAAGGTCCAATGATGAATGTGAACGTGAATACGAATGTGAATGTGATTGATACAATGATTTAGTACGTATGATGCATTTCATTACATGAATACATAAAACATAAAGGTAGTTGTGACCAGAGTCACCAGTGCAAAAGAGCTTAAAGCTTAGAATGTGGTAAGAGCCTCTGACTCACCATGTAAAATGAGCCCTGTATCCCCAACAGATAAGGGACAGTATTAATGAGCCCAGTATCCAAAATGGATATGGGACAGTGAAAATAACACTCGGTCACAACAATATAATAAACGAATGTGGGTATCATAAACATTGCATATACACGTAAATTGTATGTTTTGAATGATTACAATGTAATGTTGGATTGAGTTAAATGAAAATTGTGAAAACTCAAGTACAAAGTGTTTTGTGATGCTACATGAAAATTGAAATGATGTGAATTATGTGTTTGTGTGTGTTGATGTGATATGTGTTATGGGTGAACCATCGAGCATGGTTAACTCACTGAGTTCGCAAAACTCACCAAAATTACAAAGTTAACTTTTCAGGTTTGAGAGAGACATCGTAGCTTCTAAAGTAGCTTAGAATAGATCTAGTACTAATTTTGGATAGAAGACATGGTTCAAGGGTCGATCAGCTACACTAAAGGATTTAGACTAAACTTTAGAATATTTCCTCATCTATGTAGTATGTTTTGTAGGCAGAGATATAGACTCTGATAGGTTGTTGATATTTTATATACATGTATGTTATATGAAATGCTACATTGTATCTTATGTTTTATGAAATGAAATGAGGATATTTATGTTTTGGAGATCACGAGACTTATGTTTAAATTATGATGCCATGAGTTAGTGAAAGTGATATAGTTAGCGCACCGCTTCTGTCGGGCATGTACTCGAATATCTGATAAATGTACGGGCATAAATGTCAGATGGGAGTGGGGGGATATAATGAACCTAAGTGCAAGATAGACATATACAGTTGAAATTGTTTGAGTGATTGAGATATGAGATTAAATAAACATACCCGGAATAGCCAAATTGAGCATGCATTATACATTACACATATACATATATGCATAATTGAATGTTTATCTGATTGTGTAAATTCGTAATGTGTGTACAATATGTGTATTGCATGAAGTTGATACACAAGATTGAACGTCAACGTTCAGACATTTTTGGAACATGGAGACAAATGCTAGTCTGGAGTGCACTGTGGGTCGATCTAGATGGTCTTACATTAATTGATTGTTCTATTTTAAATTTTTATATTGAATTACTGATGTGAATATGATTGAGACAATGCTGGACATTAATAGTCCGAGGGGTTTGATAAATGTGACTGTATTATAAGTGCTTCATTGAATGTGAATGAGCAAGAAATAAATGATTCTCAACATATTTGTTGATGCTGGACTTAGGTCCGATGATATGTGAAAGTCAATGTGTAAAGTGAATATAAGTGACTGATTGATATATGACATTTGATGAATTCCACTACATGCATGCATGATCAGATAAAGGCAGTTGTGACTGGAGTAGCTACCGAAAAAGAGCTTAAAGCTCAGAATGTGATTAAAAGCCAAATGCTCACTATGTATAATGAGCCTGATATCCCCAATGAGTACGGGATAGTTACCAATGAGCCCGATATCTATAATGGATACGGAATAGTTACGAGCACTCGGTCATAACAATGTAACAATTGAAAGTGAGTCCTATGAGCATTGTATATATATTTGATATGTATGTTTAAATGATCAAAGTGAATTGTTTGAATTGATCTGAATGAGAAACATGAATTAAGTGAATATAAAGTGTATTTGATTCAACATGATGATTAGTGAAGTGATGTGTATTATGTGATTATATGAATTGGTTGTGAACTGTTGTGTTATGTGATATGAGTGAGCTATCGAGGATGGTTTGCTCATTGAGTTCGCAAAACTCACCAAAATTGCAACGTTATCTTTCAAATTCAGGGGATACCCAATTAGACCAATTAGAATATACCACTGCATTCAGATAAGAGATAGAGATTAGGATCAGTTCGCATCTGCATATGTTTTCCATCATTTTTGTATTAAATAATGTATTCACAAATACTGTACCATGTGTGTGTGAATAATTCTGTTATGTAATAACAGTTATGTCTTGGAAGCATTTTGTAATTGTAATGGGCTCAAATAATTACTGGAATTTTGATAATATGTTTATTGTTTGTAACACTTGTGAATGAAAATGTTTATGAATAAAATGGGTCGTGAATGATTTTTGATATGCTTGAAACTTATTTGATGCATGTGATGTGTGAAAAAATTTGTATTGAGTTTTGATTGACTGTCCGAGTGTGCAACTCTCGTAGAGTATGTTCTCGAATCCCGTCGGTATGTTCGGGGATATATCCTATGAGAGTGAGATGCTACAACAAATTATTAATTGAACTAATGTTATGAACCGGACTATTAAGGTTTTAAAAAGTTGATTAGTCAATTGAAAATTTTAAAAACTCAGATACTAGATTGAAGAAATCTTTAAAGGTTGGCACTTTACGATTGATTATCCCTATACGCGCGTGTGTGTGTGTAAGTTCATCAAAAAAAATTCCAACATTTTGTTTTGCAGAATTATAATCAACGTCAATATGAAGATATTGTCACGGAACGTAGGATTAATCAAAATCTTTTATGACTAACTTGTATTTCAGTGCTCAAACCAAAAATTGCCACTTATTTGATTGGGTTATTTTATTTCCTGGATTTGGATTGAATTCATCCTATTATCATCCGATTTTTTAATATCAGTCCATTTAAGAATTTTTTTTAATTGTATATAATTTGTGTTCAAATTAGGATGCGTATTATTTAAACACATGCAACCAAATGAGCTGCAGTCACTCATAAGGTAGAAAGGCAAATGATGATCGGTTTACGGGCCAGTAATCGCGAGTAGTTGATGGAAACTTTTATGGCATCTGAAGCCTTATAAATAAACAATTGAAAGAAACTTGGAGATTTGCTAAATCCTATGGCCACGAAGTATTTATCCCAGTCCATCAAAGAGACAATGAGTGAAAAGGAATATGGCCAATAAATTCTGTTGGTCCATCTAATGCTGCGGAAGAAACTCCTTGCTCGATGAAGTGAAAATCAGGTTTGAAAAAAGAATCATGTACAAGTTTGCTACTATGCTGTGCAACTGCAAATTAAATTGAAACAAATGAAGATTGCAGTGGAGGGGATGTACGTGTATCAAACTATTCAACACATTCAAGAATCACAGTCCATTTCAGCGGTTGAGGAATGAAAAGGAAATGGATAGCATTATTCCGCTGGATCCATTTAGAGTTTGTGAATTTTGTAACTTCAGCACAAAAAGGGGTTTTTTTAAGATGCTCCGCAAGATTGTAGATGGCCCTTCTATGCGTGAAAGCAAAAGAATAACCTAGAGAAAGAGATATTTAAACATTCAAAAGAGAAAGAATAACCAGGAGAAAAGAGATACTTGACGATCGATTGAAAGAGAATTCATGGGTTGATTTCTCAAGTGTGCAATGGAAGAGAACATAGAGGCCGACAATGGTCTAATGGATATGTAGGTTAAATGTGTGTCTGAACGGAGCAAATGAGTTGCATCTGAAATTTTTTTTTCCTTGGAATACCATAATAAGTGGATTGGTGCAATGTAAACGTCCAATAAGTCATTGGAAGTGCTTCCTTGTAACATCCCCTCACCAATTGGAAAGGGTATTTTGGTAATATGGAATGTGTTAGGACTGTCTAAAGTGTTTTTGCCATATTCATGCATTCATTTAGGCACATGAATAGTAAATAGAGAATTTTTGC
>JAOQMS010000179.1:24224362-24253880 GCA_027563885.1 Erythroxylum longipes
CAGAATAGGAAGTTACAAGTTGTGAAAGTAGTGTCATTGTTCTGGAATGGGATTGAATGGGACAGACCACTTTGAAGCGATTTTTGACCCATAAATAAGTGAAATTTGGTTGAGAGTCCTTCATGAGAAATGTAGACCTTTTTGTTAGCTTTTCATTGATATCAAATTTGTAAATTTGTAAAAAAAATAAATATATTATTGTCAGTTAGCAAGTCAATCAACTAAACTAAGCTTTAAAGTTTATTTATTGTTGTATTTGTAATAAGTTGTCAAACAACATATATACTACTTAGAGGTCAACTTGAGACCTATTGACTGTGAACTGTTATTGTTCTGGTTCTATAACTATATGATTTGGGTAATTTCTAGGAAAAACTTCGCAATGTATTGTTCTATAATTGTATTTTTTTGCTATATCATATTATTCTATTCATAAAATTAATAAACTTTTTATAACTTATTTTGCCAATTTTGTAAATACTAATGATTAATTGATACTACTGTTTAACGCTTAAAACTATGTTGACTTATTTTTGAATAATACCTTGTAAACATTCAAATAAAATCTCAAATAAAACATATCTTAATTAACTATGATAGATTATTAAAATGTTAGCTTTAAAGTTTTTGCAAATGTAAATCATTTAGCGACGATTTACAAAATTGTCACAAATTGCAAGCATTCAACGATGTTTTACATAATTCGTCACTGTATGTCGAACATTTTGCGACAATTACCAAAACATCTTCGCTGAATACTGGACATTTAGTGACGCTTAGGAAAAATCGTCGTCGAATGTTAAAGTTTTTACGATTAAACAGAATTTTGGTCACCAAATATGGACTTTTAGTGACGCTAAACATATCTTCGCGAAATGTACAACATATTTAGTGACGATTTACAAAGTTCGTTGCTAAAGTGACGTATTTGGCGACGAATAGCGTTAAACGTCACCTATTATTCTACATTTAGTGATGATATAGTTTCTCCGTCACCAAATATTAAGCATTTTGCGACTATTAATTTTATTCGTCACTAAATATTTTTTTCGGCGATGCTTTATTTTTACATTGGTAAACGACAAGTTTTAGTGACAACTTATTTTTTTCGTCGCAATATGTTCTGTTTTTACGACAAAAACAATTTCGTCGCCAATGAAATCGTCACCAAATAGTCCGTTTGTTGTAGTGTTCAAAGAAAAGTGTAATATAATTCATCAAGGATTTGTTTATCATTGATTGCCCGTTGAGAATAAAAGATTAAAATTAAAATTTAGGAGTTGACATGGATTATTCTTATTTTCGAGGGTTAGAAGTTGAAATGGTCTCAGCCTTGCTATCTTCGCTAGAGCAGCTGGTAAAAGTCAAGCCATTGAGCATAAATTTCAAAATGTAGCGTTCACAACAATCAAATCCATTCCAAAGAGATGGGAACTATAACTGCTGATGACGTTTACTTTACTTACACCAAGTGTGGCAAGCTTTTTTTAATTTCTTGTATTCTACTAGTTATTATTAAAAGAGGAATAGGAATCTCTTAACATATGTTTTCCAATCCCAACTCTTACTTACATAAATAAATAACCAGTGGATTGATTGACTGACAAGTAGGAAGGATAAGATCCACTTGATATTAATTATATATTTTTACCATTAATAACATAACAAACTATAACATAGTTTACTTTTGGGAAGGATTATTAATTATTCTTGAAAGATAAGGATTATTAATTATTAATTACCAAAATATTGAAGTCCAATCACTTACTAAAATGTTCGTTGATGTTTACATTAGGAATTCCACGCTTCCATGCTTTAGGTGTTTGCCAATCATTATATCATTGTCATTGCTCCTCTTCTTCATCGTCTCTTTCCTCTTCAGTGTCCAGAACACTCACATCGTAAGTTTGCTGTACCAAGCCAGATATGCCTGTGTCTTCTTCTAAATAACAGATACAGATATGCTCTCGATTGTAATAAGCTTTAAAGAAAACTATGAGAAAGCTATAAAATACTCAGTGTTTTAGCTTTTAGATATGTACATTTTTTTTTGTTGGCTGTTGTTTTTAGTTTACAGAATACTTACGTTTCAAGAATTTGTTTCTAGGAAACTATCATGCTGGGGTATTTTATTTTTATTTTTAAATATTAATTTGACAAATGATAATGGTAATACATATGTAGTCAACCAGGTGGTAAAATTGTTAGTTAACATGACACTACAACAAAAAGGACATTTGATTTCGAAAAAAATCATAGCTAAAGGTCTAAAAATCATCGCTAGTATTCATTAGCGATGATTTTTATTCGTCGTAAAAAACGTCGCCAAATACTTGTAGCTAAAAATAATAGACAAGGTTTTTCACTAATTTTCACTAATAGTTTTTGCCTACATTTGTTTTCGTAGCAAAAAACTTTTGGCTACATTATGAGAAATCGTCGTCAATATCTTTTGGCTACTCTTAATTTTTATAGGTAAAAACTATTAGCTACTTTTCCACAGTCAAAAGTTTTTAACTACGTTTTTAGAAATTTAGCTAAATATTTTTAGCTACGTTTCCAAAAATGTAGCCAAATGTCTTTAGTTACATATTTGAAAATTTAGCTAAAAAGTTTTAGCTACTTTTTGTAAAATGTAGTCAAATTTTTAATCTACATTTTAACGAAATGTTATACCATATTGAATTGTAATTATTTATTACATTTTTAATTCATATTACTTTATATAATATTTAGATTTTTTGTTGTTAATTTACTATACAAAAACATTATACAAAAATAATTGATAATTTGAAGCTTTGTATATAAAAATAAAATACCATGAAATTTCTTTGTGTACAAGATTTTAATTAAAAACTTTAACAATATTTATATACAAAATAATAAATGCAAATCACTTAGCCCCGTTGTATCTTTTTCAAATTTGTAATTCGAGAAAAAGTATTAAATTTAAAATATAATAAAATAGGAATTAAAAGAAAAAAATATAAGTGATGTAATTAATACCATTCATTTTCATCTTCACTGCTTTCATAATCTGGGCCAAGTAATTTTTGAGGTACTTTTCATGCTTCGCTAACATTTTTTCAGTATGTTATAATTTTATCTTAAGAAATTTGTTTTCCTCGTCAATGTTGAACGTATATTGAACTTGATGAGGGTGAAACACTTGTCTTCTTGTCAAACCCAAGAACTTTAATATAACCAGATCGTATGCCAAATAGGTATTGCAAATGTCTTTTACACTTACCTTATTCCCCTCAAACAATGATTTTTGTAACAATTCTTGTATCTTATTCTATATTTGAAAAAACAAAACCAATATTCAATGCAAATATTATTAGTTAGTAATACATAAATAAATAAACTCAAAATTTAAACAAATTTTTATACTTATATAGTTATTTTGTGCTTCTTCTAACATCCACCCTTAACCTTTTTTTATAGTTAGTAAGTTTGTATATTGTGATCCTATCACACTCTTGTCTATGTAGTTCGTTCTCACTTTGTTTTATGAAAACAAAAATACAATGAACAATAAATAATATAGTGTTTATTGATATAATTAAAACTTGTAAACAAAGATCTTACATATTGGTTTCAGACAACAACAAATAATTTGAAGCCTTGATTGTGAGGAGTTTTCATTTTTCCTCTATTGACCTTTGCCTTCTCACATTTTTCCTAAATAAAGAAAAAAAGATAGTCATTAAATCATCTAACAAGATTATTGGAAGCAAATATGCAAGGAAATAAAACAAACCTGAACTTTGGCAGAGACCCAATAATCACACAAATTATTCCAATTTTCTAGAGACATCTATTTTGGGAAATATCTCCTTGCCTTCGTATCAGAAGGAAAAGATTTGTAATACTAATGCAACCTATAATAACAATCCTTAATCCTTTGTTTCAATAATTAAGAGACACAGTTTGAAACACTATGGTTGTCGATATAGACAATATTCAATTTCACCTGTGAATAATAAGTAAAAGTTTAATTAATCTTAAAACAAGTGAAATAATATTGCATATAGTTAAATAAACTGAAATTTTATGAAACTTGATCCGAAGAATTTTCAAATAAGTTGTCTTCTTTCAAGTTCGTAGCATGCTTCAGGCAAGGTAATTCTGTTCTTTCAATTACCCCAACTCACTTGACAATTTTGTTAATTGGATCTTATCTAGAGGAAGACCTTGTGAAGTATCAATATGTACTGATAACTTGTTGTAAATTGCAACATTCATTCGTTGCAATTCACAACCTCTAGTTATACCTCTACATCTTTTTCTTATATTGACATTGGTACCTGATAACAAATGGATAATGATAAGAAAATACTCATTAAATATGTAAATATACATTTGAGCATAAGTTCATTTGTAGGTGGTAAAGAATAAAAAAACATGCATATCCCTCTTTACTAGTTGGTTCGTTATTAGTTAAGGAAGAATAAGGTTGTTGCTGATTTGCTTCATTGGTGGATGAGGTTGAATGTTGTTATTGGCTAGGAATTGATTGATCTAGTTATTGTTGGCTAGGAACAATTTCAATACGTGCCACCTTTTTCCCTTTGTTTCTACCAGGTGCCATTATATTGGATATCTATAAAAACAAACATAAATTTTATTAACATTACAATACATCCAATCATTATTACCAACATACATTTAATCATCAACAATCTGTATTAACATAACTCAACTATCAATAATCTACATTAACATAACTTAATCATCAACAGTCCGCATTAACATAAATCAAACATCAACAAAATGTATTAACATAACTCAATTATCAACAATCCACATTAAAAGTAAATTACTAAATTACTAAATGCAATTTAAGTTCCAAATAGCATAATGATAAATCAATAAAAGTTGACATACTAAGTTTTAAATAATTATGTTTACAGTTAAGTTTGATTGAAATTTCATTAATTATGTTTTTAGTTAAGTTTGATAGAAATTTTGTAGTCATTTTTTAGTGTATAAGAATTTTATTTTTATATATATTGCACTATTTGAATCATGAAAACTTTATAAGAATGATTGAAATTTTATATATAGTTTTTATATATGTTTATAAGGATGATGTAATTGTAAAAGTCTTGATATTGCGTGAAAGCAAATCGGCATTCTAAAACAAAAGGAATCGACTGAAAAATCCAAATAAGATGATACTAATTCATTAATATGATAGATATTTAAAGACAACAATATCTAAATTTTATCTTTATAGATTTACCACAAATTTCTATGAATTATAGAGTTGTTCAAACATAGACAAACATCATAATCTTAATTTTGGAGAACGTGGTTTTTTTAAGAAGTAAATTAGGAAGTAATAACCAATAGCGATAATAGAAATAACCTAACTTCAAATTAACAGCTTCCATAGCAATAAATTATATTTTTTATTCTTTATGTTAAATGAAATAACATACTAACTTTTAAATCAACTTAACATTATTAAGAAAATTTAAATGCTTTATCATTCATCCAATAAACACATCAACCTTTTTAATGGTAAATACTAAGGTTGAATTGAGATTGCATTTTTAGTTTTATAAATTTTTGAAATGACATAGTTGTTAGCTAAATTTATTTTTAGACTTACAATCATTGTCAATAATATTAAATTTGATTTTCGTGAGTATGATATTAATATTTAATATTAATTTCTATTTTTTACTATTTTGCAATTATTTTTTAATTATATTGTAATAAATTATATATGATAATTAATATAATGTTATATGAATGTATAGATAATAATTTTAATTGGTATATTGATTTATATATAATTTCTAAAATATATAGAGTGTAATATATAGGAATAGGGTTTGGCAACAAATTATAAAACTAGTTGCAAAAGTTTCATATTTTTTGTGACGATTTTTGTATTCGTTACCAAAGATGAAGCCAAAACTATGTCATTTTATGATATTGAAAACCTAATTACCCAAACAGAGGACATAAATTGAAAACCTCCCCCATTGCAAGAGTCTCTAGATGCTTCCTAATTAAGGTCGAACCATTAAAGGCGATCTTCATCTTTGAGTTGGTCAAGTTGCTAGATATGGGTTCCTCTGTCTTACTTCTCACCTTTTCTTCCTCTTTTTACCTTTGGTCGTTGTTCTGTAATAGGTAGTCATAGCTTTCTCTTGGAGGAGTCACTGATCACTACCATCCTAGGTGAAAGCTAATCTCGAAGTATGAAATTACTTGATACTTTTGTACTAACTCAATTTCTTCTTGCTTAATCCAAATTTCCAGCAATTAGTTAGAGATTATAGGGTCTTGTTTTGAAGAGATAGCTTCGATCCCTAATCTTCATTAAACTCTTCAGGTAAGTCTCCCTCTTTGTAAATTTATGCTTAACTGGTCTAAAGTTGATTTGTTCATCTATTTGGATTTCTTGCATTCGTTTTTTGTGTGATTTCTACATCTTATTGATTACCTAGGGGTGGCCTTACTATTTATGTACTTCATTTTGTTTTGAATTCCATTATAGTAGCTCTCTCCATATTTGATGAGGGGCTCGAGTGACCC
This sequence comes from Erythroxylum longipes, assembly GCA_027563885.1. Classification (NCBI taxonomy): domain Eukaryota; kingdom Viridiplantae; phylum Streptophyta; class Magnoliopsida; order Malpighiales; family Erythroxylaceae; genus Erythroxylum; species Erythroxylum longipes. The sequence continues at coordinate 24,230,918 of JAOQMS010000179.1, forward strand.
AACTATTTTATCAAAATAGTGACTTTAGAGGAAAGCACACGTAATTATGCATTCCCTAAACATAGAACAGATACAGTTAACATATGAAGTAGTCTTAGTTAATAGGTTAGAGCATTGCTAGAATGTTGGAACATCCAAATAAGAAGTTTTCTATTTTGAAAGATGTCAAATCACTTATTAATCTGTGAGATCTGCTCTAGTTTTTATTTATCTTTAAGGGTGAGTGGCAAACATATAATGTGCTTGTGTAGGGGATTTTTGGCTGGTTAAAAAATTAAGTTATGATGATCTTTACTTCTTCTGTGAATATTTTATTAATTGCATATAACTTCATATAATTTTTTGTTCCTTTATTAAATTGTACACTCTGCTTCTATTTGATTATAGTTATGACTTATTTTTGTTTCTATTGACTTTGATTATAGTTATGACTTATTTTTGTTTCTATTGACTTTTTAAAATAAACTTGTTAACATGAATTAATCGTAAAATGTCAAAATGGCAGATAGTTTTTGATGGTGGAAATGAACATCAATGGGAGGAATGTGGTAGAATTCTTCCCGATGAAGAACAAATTGATGCACAACAAATCTTCTTATTAAAGTCCAATCACTACTTGCCTTCCATTGTCAATCTTCTTCTTCAAAGTTTTTTGTTTCATCCAAATTATCTCTCTTTCTTTATTATCTATATCTCATTTTTCTATTAGGAAACTATTAGATGAAAGTGTAATTGTATATATTATGTATTCTGTAAAGCTTCCTTGAATCTTTAAGAGAACATAGATGAAAACGAAGGTGGTGGCAATGTCCCGATATTCCATACAGGATTAGGGAAATCGGTTATTTTGGAATAATCATCAATTGCAAAAACTATATCTGTTCATTGTGATGATGATGGAGTCATTCAATCGGGTATCCTAGTAGAAGATCTTTGATTGTTTTAATTAATGCTTTCGAATGTAAAAGGAGCCTTTTGAGAATCCAGACATAAAGAACTCCTTTACCTTATCTGTTGAGTCTCATGTTACTTGAAATCCAAAAAAATAATTATTTCTTTCCTTTTCAATGGAATAGGCATGAAACTTTATTTATTGTTTTGTCTATAACAATTGTTAAACTTCTAATTAAATTGTTAAATTACTTACCATATATCATTATATTATATTACTTATCATATATCAATATTTATTGTTTTTCTGTAAGAATCATATATCATTATATTATAAACTTTATGTTAAAACTATTTGAAAATTTTGTGACACCATACAAAATTGTCATGTTAAAACTATTTGAAAATTTTGTGACACTATATAAAATTTTCAAGTCATATAATTTAAAAGATAAAAATAAAAAGTATAAATCTATGTAATATTAAATAATTTTTTGTTTATAGTTTCATAAATTATTAAAATGATTTGATATTTTTGGCAAGTAAATTTATTTTTACGCTTAGAATCGTTGGCAATAATATTAAATTTGATTTTCTCAACTATGTTGTTTAGTCATAAAATGATCAAGTCAAAGTTAGTGAATTCATAATTATAAGTAAGACAATGATTTTGTTATTTAAGCTTTTGGCGACGATTTAAAAAATTCATCGTCAAAAGTCATACTTTTTGCGACGATTTCCAAAGTCCTCGTTAAAGGTTCAGCTTTTAGCAATGAAAATACTAAACCATCTCAAAAGGATGAGCCTTTTGCGAAGATTTACAGAAAGCGTCATTAAAGACTTGCATTTAGCGATTATTTTGTAAAACGTCACGAAACAATAAGCTTTTGACAATGTTATTCAAAATCGTCACCAAAAACAGACTTTTAGCAACAATTTTGAAATCATCACCAAATAAAGCGTAGCCAAAGGTCAACTTTATTGTAGTGTGGCTAACCATGTCAATACCATTAATGGAGGGTTTAACAGTGGATTATTCTTCTAAAGACTTGAAAGTTAAAGCATTTTAGCGCCACTTTTAAAGTTCAAATTAGTATTATAAAATAAAGTAAAGTTTTATCTTTTTATTTAATATATTAACTTTGATTATTTTATTAAAAGACTTATTACATTTTTAACTAACATTTCAGTAGGAATAAATTACTTATACAATTTTTTTTGAGAATTGGTTCATCATTATTTTTTTTCAAAATAAGTAATGATGAAACTTCTATAATATAAGTTGTCAATTTTCTTTTCTTTCTTTTGTAATTTTCTCTCGAGTTTATCATCCAATCAAACATTATATGTGATTAAGTTTTATTTTTAGTGTAAAATTTTAAAATTTTTGTTCTTTCTTTTAAAAACGAATTAAACTCTTTAAAAACTAATGATTAAAAAACTCAACTGATTCAACCAGCTTAACTATAAAAACCTTAAACTGTTTAACTTTTTTGTTTAGTTTTTAACTTTTTAGTTCGATTTACTTTAATAACTTTTGTTGTTAAAAATTGATTAATTTGTTAAGTAAGTTAATAAGTTCTTATAAATCAAAATGAATCAATTAATTTTCATTTAGAAATTTCTTTTTTCAATTAAACTTCAAAATTTTCAATAAGTAATGACAATTTCTTTCAATCACAATTTTTTTCAATCATATTTCAAATTCTTTAATTTTATTTAATATTTAGCAGGTTTTATGACAGTCTAATGCTGGTTGAACCTTTTAAATCTTAGGTTGTTTTACCAGTTTAACTTTCGATCCAGTTTTTAAAATGTTGTCAAAAACATACCACCATTTAATACTTTGGTAGAAATTAAAAAAATTAAGCAAATACTATATTAAAAGAATGAATTTTAACTATAGTTGACAATGACTCCTCTTTCTTATTATTGCTTTTTCTTCTTTTTCGAGTCATTTCTATCTTCTGCTTTTCTACTATCTTCTCCAAATATTTATTCTTGCCAAGAAAAAGGGGGAGAAGCTTAGTAGAAGAGAAAGAAAATAGTTGTTACCCAAATTTGAGAAAAAAAAAACACCCTTTAGCTTCGTATTCAAGCCCATTTCCACTCAAAGTTTCCATTTTAAGCCTAGTGCCAACAATTTTGATACTCCCACCTTTTTGATTGTTTTTTGTTTTTTCCCATTAGTAGTAGAAATGGTTTCCACCTTAAAAAACCATATTTATTAACCTTGCCTTCTTGGACCACTTCACCTACACTAAGACCTATGTCCTCCTATCTCTCCTTGCCTAATGACTTCCTAATGTCTCCTGGTTCTATTTTTAGTAAAAATATTATTAATTACTTGGAGAAAAGTTATGATTGACCGTTAAACCTTTTGAAAAGATTAAATTCATTCTCTCCTCTTCCAGTTCTAACATCTTATTGTGGCCTTTAAAAGTCCTGAATATGGGCATTAATAAGTGGCAAACTGCCCTTGTTGGCTTCTTCATGGAGAAAAATCTTTCCTTTCCCTAAGTCCAGAGTTGGGCCGATGCCAACTAGAAAAGGCAGGGTATGGAGAATATGTTGATCAATGAAGATGATTTTTTTTTTATCTTTAAGCTCCTCTAAGCACAAAGCAGCTAAGATTTTAGAGGTTGTCTTTAACATATCCATAGAAGACCCTTGTTAGGGAGTAAGAAATCGTAAGAACCACAGATGAAACTCCAATGTTAGAGTAGCTAAAAGTAACTGGACAAATGACGCCAAATTCGAAAATTTAGATTCCTAAAGGACAGATCATGTCATGCATCTTAGTACATTAACTCAAGAGAATCATAAAACTAAAAAGGTGTAGACACTATTGAAAAGCTGGGAGATTTAGGTATTGAAATAGTACCCAATGTGAACTATAGGGAACCCCAAGTTGGAACTAATCTCTCTGAATAAGATAATTCAAACTTTGTTGTATAAGTCCAACTCTTACGATACAATAATGGATCTCTAAAATCAATTCGTTTCAGATATGGTAAACATCACATTGAGGTTTCTAGAGGTTATAGCTCTAAAGGAATACTTGTTTGGTATTAATTTTTATTTTTCCCAACTTAAACAAAAGTTGATAATTAACTAGCTAAAGGATGGTAATCATAATTCTATTTTTTTTATCGTGCCATCTAAGCAAGGAGGAATATCGTCTCTCCATTGAATTTTGAGGGTAAAGAGATCATTAATTAAGAAAGCTTAAAATAACTAACCTTTAGGCATTTCAAAACTATTTTTTGTACTGATCAAGAAGTATAACCTCTTCTTACTTCACTTAAAGATTACCTTGTCAATTACTTTCATAAGCAATATGAAGTTGATTTGATATAGGAGGTTACCCCCATAGGAAATTAAAAATACCTTATTTATTCATCCAAATAAGGCTATGGGCTCTGATGACTTCAATGCAATATTATTTCAAACAACATAAGATTTAATAGGACATATGATGATCATTTCAATATTGGAGTTTTTCAATAGTCCATATGTATTAACTAAGATAAGAAAGACCTACATAACCTTCATGCCTAAGATCCTTAATCCCAGGTCCCTATAAGAGTATTGATAAATGGTTAATAGATTATATTTTTAGTAAGAATTTTAACACATTTTTTTTGTCATTTTTAGTAATTTTGTTCAATAAATATATTTAATTTATTCTTATTATGTTTCTAGGTCATAGTTTCTTTTATGGACCGAAAGGAGTGGAAATCTAGCATAATCAACAAACAAACAAAAAATTGAAGCTATTTATAAAATTCAAGCTCGTTTTAGTTTTAGAAACTACTATCTTGGTGACCATTTAAGTCTTTATAACCATGTACATAATGAATGATGATGTTTTGCCCATGTTGGTATTAGACATGGTCATGTCTATAGACCATTTCACTATCTTGAAAATTTATTACTACATAACTATTGAGTATTGAAGTGAGATTGAGGGACACACCTGTGTTTGGCCCAGTGCAAAATCATAATTTTCAAAATATAAAAGGCAGATACGAAGGGAAAATGACGTAGTTTGAGTTTTACACAATTTTAGTGTAGCAGGGAAGTGAAGATTGACTTAGAGATTTGAATAAAGAGCATATTCCTACCAAATTTTCATTGGAGTTTATTAGAGAGAAGGGGGTTATCATGAATTCTCTTATTTTTTGTTCTTCTTCTAAATTCTTACTTATATATTTTTATTTTTATGAACTAAATTTGTTTGATGCCTAATTGGGATGAACCATGGGATTGACTTTATGATTTGATTATATATGTAATGCAATTTGATTTTTGACTCATTGGATTCAATTATGTGTTTTAATTATTTATTGAATCGATATTTTTGACATATTAATTCATGTGTGATTTCATACAATTGAGATTGAAAAATAATTTATATGAGTACATTTATCATAATTAGCATAATAGAAGGGAGTTGCTTGTGATCCTGAGATAGGATAAAATATATCTTCCAGATTAGCGTCAAACTAAAAAGGAAATTCATAAATTGATTAAAGAAATCTTAGGAGTTTTAGCTAGAAAGAGATTTTAGTTAATCAACTTAGGATTGCGTGTTGATAATTATGACAAAGATATTAACATAAAATAGGTATTTCCATGAGCCAATGATCTTTAATTTAATTATAGGATAAAGGGTTGTATTCCCTAATGGCACTCAAGAGGAGGGGTGAATTAGGTATTCAAGATTTTAACTAAAGGATGCTAACTTATAAAAACAAACCTATAAATTGTCATAAATTCAAGAATGAAATAAAAGTAAAGGAATTTAACTATGCTTGTAAATAATAAAGTAAAGAGTAAGGAAAGAGAAATGCAAATCAATTTATAGTGATTTGGCAAACAATCATTGCCTACATTCACTCCCAAGAATCTTATTAGATTTTCACTACAATTCTTCTTTTAAGATGAAGAATAATATTTGTATAATCTAATAAAGCAAACACACGTAAAAGGGGGTGAATTGTGTGTATAAAAAATTTTCGCAAGTTATTTCAGTTCAAAAGGAAATGACAGGAGCCTGTTTAAAGTTAAAATAGTAGGAGTCTGTTATGCGATAAGACCCTATTTAAATAAAAAGAGCCTATTAAACAATGAAACCGTTTAAACAACAAGAGCCTGCTAAACAAAAAATCCTGTTAAAAACAATTTAAAGCAAAAGGAACCTATTGAAATGAACCTCTTCTAAGTTGAAATAGAAGGAGCCTGTTATAAAGTGAAGGAGCCTCTTGCTGAAATAAATACACACACAATATAATGCAAAAATATAAAAGTTAAGAGAAGAAAGAGAAGGACGTTATCGATTTATATTGGTTCAACTTACAACCCAAGCCTACGTCCAGTCCCCAAGTATCCAACTTAAGTGTTTCACTATAAAAACTTAGTATTAAATTTGATGAGCCTCTCCAAGCTCACGAGCACATGTTTTTCAAGTTTCTCCGACCTTTCACACTTAAAGTGTATAACAAGCTTCTAAAAAGCTCACAGAAAAATAAAATAACAATTTCTCTCTTGATAGAGTGATTTCACTTTTTAAAGCACAATAGTAATAATATGACTCTCAAAAGCATAGATGTTGCCCAAAATGGTTCGATAGTCTGAATATGTTTGTTGTGTTTATAATTATTGTCGCTCTTCCTTAAATAGTCAAATTCTTTAACTAACTATTGGTTCACTCGCATCTTTAGTCAAATAGATGGATTTAACTCTGAATAATTTTGATGTCATCTTTGCCAAAAATCTTCCAATAATCACGAAGCTAATATATAACCTTCATAATTAGTAGGATCCTTTCAGATAAACAATCTCTAATAAGGTAAGTTCATAAAGAAGGTTTCTGCAAGAGAAAACATATTTGTTATGATTTTGTTTTCTTTTGAGAATAAAACCATTAATTGTCATAGGAAATAAATTCAATTTAAATTTCGAAATATTATACAGTTATCACCAAAATCGTTAAATATAAACCTTAAGCTAACCAAATCTTTTATTTTGGTAAAGAGGAAACTCCTTTTCAATCTTTCTTAAAAGTAAAGAGGAAACTCAAACCACTTATAATGATCAGAAACCCCAAGAATAGCTTACAATTCAAACTTGCTCACTTGAATATTTTGACAATCATAAAAAAGTTCACACACTTAAAATGAGAAAATGAATATTCAAATGATTGGAAAATACTTAGAATTGTGTGTAAAAGGCACTTAAATTCTTCTTGATGCTAAAAAATGAGAAATTACCTATTTATAGTGTCTTGGAATCCTTACTAGTTATTGGAGCCAAAAACTATCCATTACAATGGCTACCAGTAAAACACTAGTCAAATAGTATAGCATATTGGTCAACCAGTATGCATTAAAAGCTTTAGATTCACTGGCCATTAGAACATTGGTCGACTGATAAGCATATTGGTCAACCAATATGGCACATTAACTAGTACATTAACCAATGTTACAACAAGCTCACGATACATCATATTTAATAACCTTAACCTATATTGGTCAACTACTAACCTATATAGATTGACTAATCAACCCATAAGCATGATTTTAACACCTTCAAATGTTGAAACTCAATTTTATTAATGAAATTATGAATTAAACTTCAAAAAAATGTTCCCTAAACTTTGTTTGAAAGATTGAGAGGCTTTATATTAAAAATAAAAGTTTCAATTCCCTTTTGTGAATGGAAAGACTCATATAACCATGTGAAGTGAAAATTTTATATATAGTGAGCCTTTTAGACTATTAAAAAAAAGAGCTTATAACAAGTAACACTTAAAATAACCTTAATGTATTTTGATTTTATTTGACTTAATCTTAATATGGAAGATTGCAAACTTCATCTTTTCTTTTATAATCCTTCGATATGATGATATCTTATTCTCATATTCCTTCTCATCAACAACATTGAAATCATTAGTAATACTTATATTTTTTTTATCATCAAAATATTAATTGGAGCCTCCCTTGGTTCAACAAAGGTTAGTAGTCTAAGAAGTATTTAGGAGATTCAATACCTAGGTGCTGCCTATTTGACTTGGTTATTTTTTATATGATTCACGTTCTTGGTCATTAACTGTGTTGAACTTTAGCTTAGTTTTATTGTTTTAATTGAACCATACCTTATTTTGTATATTAAATCATAGGAAAGAGGTGACTATTAGTACTTATGATCCCTATAATCAACATTTAATACTTACTATTACTATATTATAGTTCAATAGGTGTACTTTTGTAGATCTATAGGGTAGGATTCTACATATCATGTATATACTTATTGCTTACTGTAATGTGATCTAGAAGGAGATTTCTAAGATCCTTGCCAATAACTCATAAAAGTTTTTAATTAGCCCTTACGAAATAACTTATATATATGAAAGACATTGATAACATCATGATCGTGTGGGATTTTTTTAAGGGTACCATTTCAAGAAATCCATTAAGAGTTATGCACTTAAGATTGACTTCAAAAAAGGCTTTGATTTTCTCAATTGGAATTTTCTAATCAACTTAAAAAAGATAATAGGATTTCTTTGCAAGTTCATTAACTATATCACTTAGTGCATCACTTCAACTTCTTTTTCCACACTGATTAATGGTGAGAGTATTTAAGGCAACTAGAGGTCTCAGATAAGGTGACCTATTACCACCCTATTTATTTGCTATAAGTATGGAAATGCTATCTATATTGACAAGGTTAAATATAAACACTAAGCCTAAATTCAGATTTCAAAATAAATATGGTAAGCTTAGCATCTTCAACCTTTCATTTTTTGATTATTTATTTTATATAGTGCTAATCTAGAATCTATCAATCTTTTGTTAAACTATTTGGAAACCTTTAATTCAATATCAAGTCTAGTCGTTAATGGAAACAAAAGCTCTATGTTCCTATTAGTTGGTGTTAGTCAGAATATAGTTTCTCTTGCCTCTAAAATTGGTCTTTCAATTTAGCAACTTCCCTTTAAATATCTAGGGGTTCCAATTTTCACTAAAAAGCTCACCCTTTAGGATTGTGCCACTCTTCTTCATTCCATACACTAGAGGCTTAATAGCTAGACTAATCGAACTCTTTCTCATGGTAATAGAGTGGAACTAATCATTTCCATTTTATCCGGTCTTCATAATTATCGGTGTTCACTTCTATCTCTACTAAAGAAGATCTTTAAAACTATAGACAAACTTCTTAGGGACTTCTTTTAGAGTAGTTTGAATAGTTTTTCTAAAGTTCCAAAAGTGAAATGGTCAAATGCTTTCCTTCCTAAAGATTGTGGGGGTCCAGATATTTGCCCAATCAAGCTGACAAGCAAGGTCCAATTAACTAAAAGATTGTGAAAAATTTGTATGGACGAGAAGCTCTTTAGAGAAGGTGGTTGCATCACTACTTATTAAAGGAGAAAAAAATCTAGAGCATCCAAGCCAAAGATAATGTATCCTATACATTGAGATAAATCCTGGTCATAAGAGACTCTATCTTGTTCTCCATTAAGCATAAGGTAAAGTGCAAAAGCTTATCATGAATAATGCATGGACTTAGTCATTTTAGTAGAGGATCATCGATGCTTATAGCAAACTTGCCTACTACTCACCGAACTCCTCAATTCAAGACTTAATTCTTTTATTGCTTGATAAGAAGTTGGTACTCTCTACCGAGTCTTACAAAGCACTCCTTAAGTGTCCTCTCCTTGGAAGTTACCGAAGTAAGTTTGTTTGGGATTCAACTGTGATCCCCTCTAATGCATTTACCATATGTTTAGCTAATGTAGGAAGGTTGGGTACCAAAGACTACCTTAAATTCTCTATACCTAATAAGAGTTGCTCATTCTGCTCACATTCTATAGAAGACTTAGACCAACTTTACTTGAACTTCTGCTTTTGTTTAGACATTTGCAACCAAGAATGCTTCCAATATACAAGAATGCTTAAAATGTGACGATAAACTATTTAAGCTAGCTTAGGGGTTTTCTTGTACATGATATATAGATTGAGAGAAACAAAAGATTATTAGCTAATTAGTCCTCAAACCTAGTGGAACTTTTCGAAAAAAAATGGTACTTAAAATCAGAATGACATCATTTGCAAAAGGTTTAACTAATCACCTAAGTTCCTAAGCCAAGCAAGTGTGCTCCCTTTAACTCAGCTTTAGGTTATTTGTGTTGCTAATCTCACATGTTTTTTTCTAGCTCTTAACTTATTTTAAGTTATGGATTATAACTTATAGCTTAGGGTCTTCTATTCTGGTCAATGAAGATTCGGGCATCAATTTTGTAATCTTAAGCCTCATTTATGAAATTATCTCGACTTTTTTTATTTGGATAAAATTCCATTAGATTTTAGTAATCAATCTAATGAAAGAAAGGATTCAATAAGAGAAAATAGAAAAAAAGAAAAAGAAAAAGAATCGAGAGAAAATACTAAATAGTACCTAATTACCTTAAATCTGAAATTGTTCACCAAAATTTCATAATCTTTGAATAAGATAACATCTTAAACTTTCTAATTTCCCCTTTTCTTCAACGGATTGAGAAGACAAAAGATTGAATGCATGAAAAATAGTAAAAGCAAACCGTTCACCAAAGTAAGAGAGAGTACCAATCACCAATGCCAAATTTCTTATATTTTTGGAAAAGATTGAACAAAGAACCAAAGTTTTGTAGTTAAAGATTGATCAAATTAACTTCGTGTTAATTACAAACTAATAATTATCAAATTTCGAATTAGACACAAAAATGTAAATTTAATTTATAAATCAATTAAATTAAATTAAAACCATTAATTAGACTCAGAATTTTATACTCAATTTACTTATTCTATTAACTTCTAATACAATTCAGATCTGACTATTATTGCGTTCCAAATTTTTAACCTTTATTAAATTCTGATCTCGCTCCAATGCACTGTTGATTGAAAGATTTCCATTTAGCATCCAGCCTGACACATGTATAGAACTTGCATCTGAGAAAACTGAAAAGCCGACACAGATAATGGCTGCAGCAGCTCTTCATCTGGCTAGCTTCTCTATAGCTTCAACTAACCAACATGAATCTCATCCCATGGACAAAGACCTCCCTTCCTCATCTGGGTATTTCAAGGACTGCAAAACATTGCCACAACTCAAGCAGTTGCACTGTCTGAATACCAAGAAAGGCCTAAATGGCAATTCCTCTTTTGTCAACAGCCTCGTCTCGACATGCTCTGAAATGGGCACCGCTGAAAGCTTAGGATACGCTCAAAAGGCGTTGGAGCTCTTCATTGAAGACAACGGGATAATGGGGAATCCTTATATGTTCAATTCTTTGATTAGAGGCTACTCTTCTTGCGGAAATTATGATAAGGCCATTTGGGTTTTTCGTCAAATGGAGTCTGTAGGTGTTAAGCCTGACAATTTTACGTTTCCGTTTCTGTTAAGCGCATGCACCAAGAGTGCGGCTTGGAGTGAGGGCGTTCAGGTTCATGGGTCGATTGTTAAGATGGGTTTTGGGAAGGATTTATTTGTGGAAAATTCTCTCATACATTTATACGGTGAGTGTGGAGATATTGATTGCATGAGGAATGTGTTTGATAAAATGTGTGAGAGAAATGCCGTCTCATGGACTAGCCTAATTGGTGGTTATGCTAGAAAGGACTGCCCTAAAGAGGCAATTTCTTTGTTCTTTGAGATGGTAGAGCTTGGTGTTAGACCTACTCCGGTTACGATGGTATTGGTGCTTTCTGCTTGTGCAAAGTTGCAGGATCTTGAGCTGGGAGAGAAGGTGTGTGGTTATATATACGATTTAGGGGTGGAAATTAATACACAAGTAGTTAACGCACTTGTTGACCTTTATATGAAATGTGGAGCTATTGATACGGCCAAGCAGCTTTTTAGAGAAAGCTTTGAAAAAAATTTAGTCCTATGCAATACGACAATGTCAAATTATGTACGCAATGGGCTGCCTACAGAAGCTCTTAATGTACTGGATAATATGAACCAACATGGTTTAAGACCTGATAGGGTCACAATGCTATCAGTAGCCTCAGCATGTTCACAAATGGGTCATTTTTCCCTTGGAAAATGTTGCCACGGTTATGTTTTGAGGAATGGACTAGATGGCTGGGACAGCATTTGTAATGCCCTCATAGACATGTATATGAAGTTAGGCAAACAAGCAATGGCTTCTAAAATTTTTGGTCTAATGCCAAACAAGACCGTAGTTACATGGAATTCATTGATAGCTGGTTTTGTTAGAAACGGGGAAGTGAATTCGGCTTGGAAATACTTTAATGAAATGCCTGAAAGTGATCTTGTCTCTTGGAACACCATGCTCGGAGCTTTGGTACAAGAAAGCATGTTCATGGAAGCAATTGAATTTTTCCATGTGATGCAGAGTGAGGGAATGGAACCAGACACGGTGTCGATGGTGTGTATTGCTTCTGCTTGCGGATATCTAGGATCTCTGGACCTTGCGAAATGGGTTCACGCATACATTAAAAAGAAGGAAATACACTGCGACATGCGGCTTGGAACAGCATTGGTGGAAATGTTTTCCAGGTGCGGTGACCCGCAAAGTGCGATGCAAGTTTTCCGTGAGATGGTAAAAAGAGATGTATCAGCCTGGACTGCAGCCATTGGGGTAATGACTATGCAAGGAAATGGAGGTGGAGCTATTAAGCTTTTCAATGAGATGCTGAGGCAAGGAGTTAGACCAGATGGAGTGTTATTTGTTAGACTACTAACATCACTGAGTCATAGTGGGCTGGTGAAACAGGGCTGGAAAGTTTTTAGGTCAATGAAAGATACCTATGGAATAACTCCACAAGTTGTTCACTACGGATGCATGGTTGATTTGCTAGGCCGAGCTGGGCTTGTGAGGGAAGCTCTAAATCTCATCCAGAGCATGCCCATGGAACCAAATGAGGTGATTTGGGGTTCCCTTTTGGCTTCTTGCCGCAAACACAAAAATGTTAAAATTGCAGCATATGCAGCTGATAAGATAATCAAGTTGGATCCTGACAGGACTGGGACCTATGTGCTCCTGTCAAACATATATGCATCTGCTGGAAAATGGACTGATGTTGCAAAAGTCAGACTACAGCTAAAGGAACAAGGGGTCAGCAAGGTGCCAGGATCGAGCTCCATTGATGTCAATGGCAAGATTTATGAGTTCACCTCCAATGACGAGTACCACTCGGACATGATCCATATGAAACCTATGTTGGAAGAATTGAACAGTAGACTCAGTGAGGCGGGTCATGTTCCTGATCTTACCAATGTTTTACTAAATGTTGAAGAGAACGAGAAAGAGCACTTGCTCAGTCAGCATAGTGAGAAGTTAGCTATAGCTTTTGCACTCGTCAGTACACGTCCTGGAACGACAATCCGAGTTGTAAACAATCTCCGGATATGCTCAGATTGTCACTCATTTGCTAAATTAGTGTCCCAAATATATAATCGGGATATCATAATTCAAGATAACAACCGATTTCATTTTTTTAGGCAAGGAGTTTGTTCTTGTAAAGATTTTTGGTAATTAAATAAACGTGTGAAAAAATAAACTATCAGTTGCAAGTTAAACAGACTTACAATGCATTTTACATGAATTCAACTTACATTTGATTAAGCTGTTTTCAGTACTAACTCTTCTTATGAATCTTCTATCCTTCTCAATTGGAATTACCGATACAAGACAATTAATAAATACTAACAAAAAACGCATTTTTGCAGTATAAAAATGAAAGAAAGAAGAACGAAAGGATTCAAATATAAATACCAAAAGGGTGAGCTTTTACTGCACTTTTGCTTCTTTTAAGTTCCATCCAAAAAACTAAAATACATCCTACCGAATTGGCTCACCAGTGAACAACTATCCCTCCACCATGAAGTTCATAACTGGGGGAAGATAGAATCGACATAAGCATGATACCTAGGATTTGAGAGCCAAAGTTTAGCTACATGACTAGGTGATGTAGTACGTCTGTGAATTTCTTCAACAAGCCAAACACTGGCTTCAGCTTTACATGGATGAATCATAAAATCCAAAGACAAATGCTCATCAGTACTACCAACTCTCATTTCATCCCACTGTTTGAGAAGCATGTTTGTAAGGTAATGCAATGGCTGTCCATATAATTGCTTAATAGATTTGCCTAATCCCACCCATGAAGAAAATGGAATGACAGAACCACGTTGTGTTGGAACCGGGATTGATTTCATATATTCTTGATACATTTCTGCCCTTCTGATTAGCAAATCTGAAAATTAAAACACTTTTATATTCATAAGGAGAACAAAAACAGGATATAGTCGCATATATCTCAGCCAAATGCAGTATATTCTCCATACATTTCTATCCTTCTGATTAGCAAATCTGCAAAGTAAAGAACAATTATATGCATAAGAAAAACAAAATTAGGCAAAATAGCCCACATTTCTCAGACAAATGCAGAAAACAAGTCCATGTTTCTGCCTACATAGGTAGACAAGAACTATTTTCGGAAAAATCTGACAAGATAATATAACAAAATTCTCAATGCTCCAAAAAGAAAAACACTTTTCTTTCAGAGGTAACAGATCTGAATATTTATTGGATTAACTAGAGCAGGATCTAGTACCCTTTGGTGTCAACTCGTTGGCAGGGCCAATTTGGGAAGACAGCCTGCTTTCAACTTTTTCTACCTCTACACCTGCATCAGAGGAACATGATTCATCTGAAGAAATAACATCAACTGGCCCATCCCACGGAGCAGTCCTCTTCATGAAGTTACATACATGTGAGGTTACCCTACAGAAAGCAAATCACTCTGACTCTTACAGGAGGATCACAGAAACTACATGCCAAAGGTTCGATGCAACGGAGACATTGGAATAGATAAAACAAACGAAAACTGAAAATGAACGACCCATCTAGTCTACATTCCTTCAATAATAACTAAAAAAATTAGCACCCTCTACTGAGCTTTAGAAAGATGTTGAACTTCTTAACATGCAAGGACATAGCCTGGCGTCTAAAATAAACAAATCGTTTCCATTCAATCCCAAATTCACAATCAGATCTATCTACATTCATTTCCCCACTCAATTTCTCAACTGCCCATCGAAGAAAACGTATCTACCAACCGGAAAGGGCCGCCAAAACCATAATCCATAAAACCCAATACTCGAACCATCGAAAAGTACAGTCTACCTTAAAGAAAACCCATTCGCAAACAACTACAAGATGAAACAACAGAAGAGCTAACTCAGATTTCGGGTCGTACAGTGATTGAAGTAAGAGGAAAAAGTTGCTAGGACGGCGGTCTATACCAGGTTCTTGTTTTGCTTCTTTGTTACAGTGATGAACTGCGAGATTTATGTATATGTATAGCTGTGAAAGCAAGGGAAAGAACGAATAGCGTTATATCTCTAAATTGGCGATTATGGAAGATCAAATGTAGGTCGCTAATTTGTTTATTTAAATGTTATTAGTATCTTACAGGGTCATTAGCTCATTACGGTAGTTAATACCAATTAATGTTTTGGAGTTTTAATTATAAAATAATTTATTAATATATTGTGATATATAATTTTTAATTTTATATTAAAATTATCTCAAAAACTCATAATAATATAAAATTAAAATTACAATTATCTCTTTATTTCTATTAATATTATTTTTTATATTTCAAGAGTAAATAATAATCACAATTAATTTTAAAAGATACTTAATTAGTATACATATATAAAACTACAAATAGTTCATATATTAGGAATAATATAGGTTTATGACTCTATAAGCATCACAACAAGAATTGGTGTCAAAGAACACAACAAAGTAGAATTAAAATTTGAAAAAAGCACACTTACAGTTAAAAGTTTTTTATTTATGTTGCATATATAAAATTTAACATATAAATCAAATATAAGTAAATTAAAAGAAAAGAGAAAAATATAAAAATTGAAACTTCATTTAATAGAATATCATCCTAAATCATACTAACTCTAATTTTTATTCGGTACAAAATCTTATCATTGAGAAGAGTTTTATCATCACCATCATTGGATTTTATTCCACCAAATAATATGTTAATATTTTTCTTTCCAAAATTATCTTCCAAATTAGTCACATATATGAAACTTAATTCTTCAAAAATCTAACATGCTAAAAGATCAATATGATTAAGACAAATTAGATTTATAAACCTATGACAAAAGGGTTACTTTTAACCTTAAGTTTTACACCAATCGATAAGTATGACCCAAATATTCGAGCGTTAATAATTCAAACCCTAACATTTTAAAAACGTTCAATTATAACCCAACCCTAACAGAAAATTTAAAATGCTTTGTTAAGTGTCAGCTTAGTATTGACCTAGCACCTAATAATTATTATTCTAATCAAATTGGTGGGTCCTTATCGCCACGTCGATGCTGACGAAGCAATTGAGACCCACATTTTAATTAAATTAAAATTTTATTTTATTATTAAGAGTGTGGGACTCACATTTAATTAAACGTTAATCATATCCTTAATGTTAACCCACTATTTTTGTTAAGCAGATATCGTTTTGTTTATGCAGAGAGTAGTTTATAGTCTCCGTCTAACCCTCTTTATTTTGCTGATTCTCCTCATTTCGTTCTTTGTGTAGAATCCGTCACCACCTGTTTGGGAGAGAATCTGCTGCAAGCATCGTCGTCCATAGGTGAGTACCTATGTGGGTTATGTTGTTTTCACGGTCTTAATCTTCCTTTTGGTGGGTTGTGCTAGGAGTTCGGTAGAAATAATTGGTTGTTTAGCACATGTTATGGTTTAGCATCTTTTATTACTATTTGCAATTCATGTTAGAGAATTAACAGGTGCGAACCCTGACTCGTTTGTTAATATTTCAAGAAAGTGTTTGACCATCTTTTTAGACCCTGATAGTTAGTGACTTTTATGTAACCTTGTTTATTTGCTTGATATTTTGCTTTGAGAGTACCCTAAAATTCTCTCTTTCCTGAGGTTTGCATATTGATACCTTTCCTTTATGAGCCTTCACTCTTGCTCCGAGTGATTTGATTAAATTAGTTATTCTTTTTGTTTGGTTATTCTCTGTTAGCTTCTTGCTTGCTAATGTCCTACAACCAGCTTCATTATGTACACCGATAATATTCTATCAGATCACTTAAATATCATCACTCACATGCTTTTGGTAAGTCCCAAAATCCCTTTCATATTCAACAATTTCCATACCAACTCAGAAGATTTTGATTAGTCAATCTAAAATGGTATTAATACAAGTATTAAGGGATCTAAATAGTTCATTTATGCAAGAAAGATCCAAATCATTAAGTATGAGATGAAAGTCTTATTGATGAAGAATGTAGGGAACACCCATCACCTTCTAAACACAACAAGGAAAGATCTTGAAAAAGTCTAAGTTGAACTTTAAAGCAACCTTTTTTCTCAGCACCAATAGGAGATGGAAACGATAACTATGTAAAATTTCACCAAAGCTCTAACCTATGACTTCTCTCTTATAAAAGAAATGTATCGTGTAAAATGGCTCAAAAATTGAGATAGGAACTCTTCTTTCTATCACGGGGTGTATTAACTAAGAGAAATGATTACAAAATCATTTCTTTAGTGAATTATGCTCATAAGATGGACTCTCAACATCAACTATTAAATAAGGCTTTTAATCACTTTTCTAGCATTATGAATATGATAATGCTCACTCTTCTACCCTTCTTAATAGAGATATCATTAAAGAGTGCTTGACTTTTTAAAAAGTAGAAATCCTAAGCAAATCAATAACTATGTCAGAGATTAAGGATGCATTAAAATCCTTGAACCCTTATAAGGATGGCTTAAATATGAATTTCTTCCTCAAAATATGGACTTTGACTGAGAAAATGGTGTCCTTGAATTCTTCAACAAAGAATCCCTACTAAATGAAATTAACAAAACCTTCATCACTCTCATCCCTAAAGGTGGTGAGTAGAAATACTTTTTAGATTTTTTGACCCATTGCCTACTACAATTCCATCTATAAAATCATTGCAAAAAAATTATAGCTTATAGGTTAAAGAATTTGCTTTAGAATCACATTTATTTAACACAAGGTGCCTACATCCCTGGTAGAATTATTATGGACAACATCTTGTTACTACATGAATTGTTAAGGAACTATTCTAAGAGAAGAGGTAGTAAGAACTGCTTACTCATAATTGATATAAAGAAAGCATATGATAGTGTGGAATAGGAGTTCATCATTAATTGTAATGGAATTTCTGGAACCTTTTGCTCAGTGGATCAAACAATGCATAACCACTCCTTCTTATAATATACTAGTTAATGGACAACCCATTAGATCCTTCAAAAGTTATACCGAGATTTTTCAAGGTGATCCCATATCACCATAATTATTTGATTTAGTGATGAAAGTTTCTAACAGGATCCTGAAAAGAGAAGTTAAAAGAACCAGGAATTTCAAATTCCACTTTGGATGTTGGAGAATGAGAATCACAAATATGAACTTTCCTAATGATTTGATGCTTCTTTCTAATGCTGATTTTAAATTAGTCCTAGCTCTCATGATAACTCTAAAAAATTTTAATAAACTGTTAGGACTAGAGGTCAACTGCACTAAAAGTGGAATATACTTATCCAAAAGTGCTATGAGTCAGGAACAAAACATGAGGACTATTACTAGATTCAGTCTTTATCACTTTTCTATACTTTATCTTGACATTCCAATGTCAGTTTCTAAGATGACTATAATATGCTAATTGACATGATTAATGCCATAATATCTACCTAGGGCATTAGGAAATTGTCCCTAGCTGTTAAAACTTAGCTCATTGCTTCAGTTTTAAGCTTCATTAATGCATATTGGTAGCCCATGTTGCCTTTCTTGCTTTTGTTATAAAACTATCAACATAATTTTCAACAAATTCCTTTGGTTTGGCAATAAGGAAACTACAAACAAAGCCAAAATGAAATGGAATGATGTACATGTTATAAATGATAAAGGAGGTTTGAGCATAATTCTGCTCAAGACATTAAACATGGTCATGCTCACAAAGAGAATTTAGAGACTGCTAAAGGATAAATAAGCCTTATACTACAAATGGATTTATGAATTCTATATTAAAGGAAAAATCATATTGAATATCTACCTTAACGCCACTGCTTCAACTACAATGAAAGCCATTGTGAGAATTATAGACAAGGTCAGGTCATGATTTATATACCTATTTGGAAATGGGAAAGCAACAAAGTTTTGGCATGATAATTGGTTATCAATAGGACCATTGGCTAACTTATGTTCTGTAACAACTCTCAAACCTCTGATACATCAAGAGCAGATAGTAGTTGCAGTACTCCTTACTAAGGAAATCTTCATGCAGGCAACTATTCCTAACTCTATTAACTTAGAAATCATTTAAACTGGCATCCAAGATGAACAAGATATCATAATATGAAAGCATATCAGCAATGAAAACTTTACCAATTGCACTTGTAGAAGTTTTTCTATGATAACTTGACTAAATCCCCTAGACCAAGATTGTTTTGTTTAAACATCTACTACCACGAGCATCCACTACCTTATGGTTGGCTATGAAATGCAAATTGCCAATGGTTGATAGGTTGTCGAAGTTCATGACCTTTGCCAATTGGTACATATTGTGCAAAAAGCATACTAAAGCATCAACCGTTTATTTTCTTAGTGTGATTTTGGTAAAGAGAAATAAAGAATGACGTTAAACAAATGTTATATCTATGAAGCTCGAAGGGAATAGAGTGAGATAATTAAATGGTGTTCAATCATCAAGCATCCAAATGATACAGTGAAATAGTGCTTCTGTCTTTCACTTTCTTATCATGTCACAACTATATGAGATGAAAGAAGTACATGAATTTTACTTGATATTTGACAATAAGGAGAAATTTGATAGAAACTTTATGTAAAGAACCAAACTTCACATAAATTTTTTCAAACACAAAATTGAGGATCTTAACTATCTTAGCAATGTATGGATTCTACAATTTTTTAATGCTTATGGAAATGGAATATATGTGATAACTATGTCATGAGACATTTAGTACATATGTTATATAAGCTGCATTAATGGAGTCACTTAGCTTGTAAGTTGATAATTCTCTTGTACACCTTTTGGCTTCCTTTTAAGGCTTAATTCATTTCTTATTTCTTAAAAAATAAAAAATATCTCAAACTATCCAAAATTTATGTAGGATACTAAAGATATTATTCATATCATTAAAGACTCCTCTCTCTCAACAAAATATTAGAAGGCTTTCATTCCTAACACCTATAGAGTAATTTTTTACAAAATCTAGAACTCTAGTCGATGAATAATATTTTTTCTAATTTTATATATGCAGAAGGAATTTCTTAGATCTAAAAGTTTGTAGAAACTTTAAAAGCTTCTAGTTTTAGAGAAATAAATTTACTTATGAAAATGAGTATATTTGGGCCTTAAATGGTACTACCTCCATAAATAAGCATTAATTAAAAATCCTAGAAGAGCTGATAAAAAATAAAAGAGTGTATAAAAAATTTAAACAATTGCTTGAAAACTCCAATTAAAACCCAAATTAAACTAAATTTAGCAATTTGCATCTCCAGTCAAAGGATGTGAGGATATGAGCATCTTCTAAAACTTTAAATGCAACTATGTTCAACAATTTGGGATGTTACTTTACTCAAACTCAATTGTAATTACATTAATTAAACTACAATTGAAGGATTTCACCTTGCTTAGAAGCTCAAATAGCACTCTATTAAAGAGGAAACAAATTTCACTTTAGTTATGGAACTAATTTCAAGTATAGGAGAATTTCAAAGGCATTCCTTACATTCTTCCATCAACTCATACAACTTCATTTTTTTAGAGATTAGAACTATAATATCCAAAATATTGTAGAGGAACTCAATAAATATTGCAACTGTATTGCTAAAATTAGATTTCAATTCCCATTTGAAAACTATTTATTATTATCCCCTATATAAAACTTCTTATTGTTTAGAGATTAGAACTATGATATCCAAAATATTATAGAGGAACTTAATAAATATTGTAAGTGTATTGCTAAAATTAGATTTCAATTCTCATTTGGAAACTATTTATTGTTATCCCCCACATGCAACTTCATATTGTTTAAAGATTAGAACTATAATATCTAAAAATATTATAGAGGAACTCAAAAAATATTGCAAGTGTATTGCTAAAATTAGATTTCAATTCCCATTTGGAAACTATTTATTGTCATCCCCCATAAAAATTATATTCCTTTTGTTTTGCACTATATGGTTGAGGATAACCGTTCTTGTACATTCTTTACATATCTTGGTTATGTTTTGAATATATACATACCCTTTATTCTATAAAAAAAGACAAAAAATAATGAATAAAAATTGTTATAACTTGTTATTTTATTCAAAACTTTAAATTTAAAATTACAAAAAATTAGTTAATTAGTTATAACATTATATCCTTTTATAGGTTGATATAATATACTTCTGAATAAATAGATTCGTGTTATTGTTTATTCATATTGCAATTTTTTTTAAAATTTTCTTTAATTTCTAGTTATAATGTTTTTTAAGAAAATAAAGATTAAATTGAATAGAAAATGGCTCAAATAAAAGTTACAAGTGTGAGACAAGGATAAAAATTTTAAGCTTATTTTGGATACACCATCTGCAAGGAATCACAAGTTTATTGATGGGATTCTTCCTAGTTACAAAACTCAGCTAATTACAGAGATTATAGGCATCACTTAATTTTATCTACAATACTCAAGCTTTTCCTAATTACACAATATGTAACAATTTAGGTGCAAGAGTTGTAAGCTTGTTACAACCATTTGTAATAGCTTGTTGCATTAAATATGGTTTACTCGAAGTTCCTTTTGAACCTCACTCTCTCTAAGAAGTTGAATTGGCTAATTTTATCACCAAAATTTCCCCTATACAAAAGAATAGGCTTTTGCTTACCTTCTGCTATATTCGAGCTTTTGAAAAATCTGGCAATCCTTTCCCTTCATATTACATAAATAGTGTAACCAAATGTTAATCTAAATATGGTATAATCAACCTTGTTCATCTGATTTAGTTATAATGCCTAATTCTGTGCCTAACTCACTAAGTTCTCCCAATGATTCTACTGGTAATGATGATTACATAAGAGTTAAATTCACTCCATAATAGCCTTTATGAATCTACATTTGAATAATATATGGTCAACTAATTCAAGCTCTACGTTGCAAAGTTTGCACGTTGAATTAGACCTTTAAACACCTTTAATTATATTCATTACGCTCATCTTATTCTTAATGGCTAGCTAAAACATAAAGTAGACCTTAAGGGGTTAAGTTTAAACCAAATCATCTTATACCAAGGAACATTTAGAATGACTATTTTGAATAATAGGTGACATGTTCAATTTGTTAACATACCAAGTGTTTGTCCCTACATATAATTCATTCCTCCTAACTCTAATATAGGGTTTACCATAGAAGATTTTAATTAGTAGACCCCTAGAGCTATAATGCTAGTCACCGTCTTTGATCATCTCATCTACTTTGGCTTTAGACTGAAACATGTGTCTTATGTTGAACACTTTAGGGGAAAAATGAAGAGGTCATAATTTGCTTAAATTTTCAAACCACAACCTAGTGCCTTACCATTGCCTTCTTTGCTTTTGCATCCCTCCCTAAGCTTTAAGAGTTTCCAATTCTTGGTTTATTTTCCATAAGCATATATTCTCCTACTAATGAGAACGTATCTATCTTACCTATAATGCCTTTGTTTTTATGAACTCTTTTTACTAGATGGACTTTGTTTCATCCTTTTAGAAGTCTTAACTCAGTCCATTTGACTATGACATATAATTTCTTAGTTGTATCTCCTTTCCTTAGGAAGTTCCTCATCATATTTTCACTATTTTGCTCATATTACTTAGTAAAACCAAATGTGAGGACCAATATGTCGGCCCTCTGAAAATTTTTCCCATTAATTTAAGCATAATAGCTTAGGGAGTGAATGCATGAGGAGAAATTGAGGGTATTTTCGGT
>JAOQMS010000179.1:24267602-24311532 GCA_027563885.1 Erythroxylum longipes
TGATGTGCCTATGTGTTATACTTATAATTGCTCATGAATTGTTTGATTGAGTATGGTTTTTGAGAAATAAGTACTTACTGATTTTTAAAGCAAAAGGAAAAATTATTATGGTTTCTGAATTGTATAATTTAATGAGTATTGAAAAAGGGTTCTGCTTGTTTCTTAATTATAAACTTGTTACCTACGAGCTTTAAGCTCACCCCCTCCCAATTCTGGCCCATTCAGGTGATTAGCAAGAGCTTATGTAAGTCAAGAGTCAAGGCAGCACTCTAGTCTGCATATTTTCTTTTTTATTCTTAAGTTAGATTTTTTAGAACTCAAGGCTTTAGCCACATTTCAAGCTTTACTAGTTCAAGTGTATTGATGTATTGTGGCTTGTAATATTATTAAAGCTTTGTAAAGACTTCTGCCAATTGATATGAATGAAATATATGTATGTTCTGCTCATGATTATGACCACTGTTAAGTTTTCACGTTGCATGTGTTGATGAAATGAGTTTGAGGCTTTGAGAAGAAGTTGGTGTTTATGTTTGTGTATTCTGTTCTTAGATTTGAATGAATAAGGGTGGTTGAAAAGATTTATGTTTGCATTAAGTAAGGTAGATTGCAATAAGAAAACACAGACTCAAGGAATCGTCTGTGCTGATGTCACACACAGACGTAAAGGAAAAACACAGACAAAAGGAATCGTTTGTAATGACGTCACACACAGACGCAAAGGAAAAACACAGACGAAAGGAATCGTCTGTGATGACGTCGCACACAGAC
Organism: Erythroxylum longipes; assembly: GCA_027563885.1. Classification (NCBI taxonomy): domain Eukaryota; kingdom Viridiplantae; phylum Streptophyta; class Magnoliopsida; order Malpighiales; family Erythroxylaceae; genus Erythroxylum; species Erythroxylum longipes. Next base: position 24,268,371 of record JAOQMS010000179.1, read on the forward strand.
GCAAAGGAAAAACATAGACGAAAGGAATCGTCTGTGATGATGTCACATATAGACGCAAAGGAAAAACATCGACGAAAGGAATCGTCTGTGATGACGTCACACACAAATGTAAAGGAAAAACATAGACAAAAGGAATCGTCTGTGATGACATCACATACAGACGCAAATGAAAGGCAGATGCAAATGAAAGGCAGACGCAAATGAGAGACAGACGATAGAACACAGACGAAGAAAGTCAACTACAGAAGATAGACCACAGACGATAGAACACAGATGATAGGGGGTCAACACAGACAAAGAAAGTCAAAGACAGACCATAAGCTAAACACAGACCATAAGCAAACTCAGACGATAGACAAACCAAACACAGAGGATACAAAGAAGAAGTTAAGCTAGTTTAATTAAACAATCACTTGGTTGGAATTTATCACAAAATTCACAAATTAATGGCTTTTCAATAAGAAGTGGTTATTAAGGATCAAGAAGCAATTAAGGACTTAGGCTTAAGTACAAGTCATGGGACAAGATGTTAAGAAGAGGTCAAGATGAAGTTTCAATTTGAGGAATGTCCTGGTGAGAGCACTCCACCCTTATGGGATGCACGTCCATATGTCACTTAGGATGTCGGCCACGTGTCTCGCAAAGGCGGGGGCCAACATAATGGTTCCTTAACTATTATAGATAGTTATTACCGGAACATTTTTGCTTTTAATGACTCTTAAATTAACTAAAAATTGGTCAAGTCATATAGCTTTTTATACCACATTTGAAAATATTATAAATTTAGCTTCTATTATGGATCAAATAATGTAAGATCATTTCTTTTTTTCATATATTACATCATTGTTAAGTAAAAGAAATCCAGAGGTACATTTTCTCTCATCTAAATGTCCTCCCCAATTTGCATCATCATACTTTAGTATATGTAGGTATTTTCTTTAGTAACATAATAAATAATCAATAGTATCTTAGATACCTCAATCTTTTCTTTATTGCATTACAATATGCTTATCCTCAATTTGACTAATATTTGCTACCATTCCAACAACATAATAAATATCTGACCTTTTACACATCATATCTTATATATGACTTTCAACTACACTAGAATAAGGAAAATTTTGAACATTTTTTTCCCTTTCTTATGAAGTTGATGGGAAAATTTTCTTACTGAGACCTTCCCTTTTAATAATAAGATTATCAATTAGTTTGCATTTGCATACAAGAATCATTCTAGAATAGTTTTAATATTAGTTAGTTAAAAAGGTGATAATAATCTCTTTGAATGATATCTTAAAATCTTAATTCAAAAAATATATGTAGCTTCATACATGTCTTTCATCTCAAATTCAGGTGACAACCATTTTTTGATTTGCTTAACAAACTCAAAATTATTACAAGCAATCAATACGTCATCCATATATAAAGATAAAATCACAAATTTATTTTTGGATCTCTTAATGTATACAAAATAGTTTTCATTAATCATATGAAAAAAGAAATAATTATGTTATTAAAAAATCTTCAATTTCATAAAGACATTTTTAGAGCATAAATAGAATTTAATAAATAATCGGCTTCATGTTATTGTCCTGCCTTAGTGTAAACCTAGGTTGTTCCATATAGTTTTCTTTTCCTAATTCTCCATTTAAAAATCACTATTTACTTCTATTTGATGTAATTCAAGATCCAAATTGGCTAATGTAACCAAGATTACACAAATTGAAGCACACTTCACAATAGATGAAAATGTCTCATTATAACAATTTCTTTCCTATTATGCATATCCTCTAATCACAAGATCTGTTTTGTATCTTTCGACACTATCATTAAGCTTTCATTTTATTTTAAGAAAGTATTTTTTCCTAATAAATTTGCACCCACTAGGGAGATCAACCAAGTCCTATACTTGATTTAAACTTAAAGAAGTCATCACTTCCTTTATCAGTTTATGCCATTCTTCTTTAGTAGGACCAATAATAGCATTATGTACATTCCTTATGTCATACTCTTCTTGTGGGATAAACATGTGAATTTCTCCTTCTATTTTAAAATGACATTGGGAAATTATTCCATGAATATTTTAATGTAATTAAGGTTATTGAGAAACAAATTTATAAATGTCTTGATTACTCTAATTCAGATCAGATATGGTAGGTAAAATTCTAGTATGACCTTGAATTAATTCTTCAAGTTATAAAATACTCCCACTTGAATGAAGTCCCTCTTTATAAATCTTTGTAACAAAATCATTAAGATCAATAATCTCATATAATAATAGATCTTTTCCTTTTTCACCTTGCTTTGGAAACTTATTTTCTAAAAAAGTGACATCTCATGATTTAAATTCAGTTATTCCTTTATTACCTTATTCACTTATCAATACATATTCCTTTGATTTTTCATAGTATCTAATAAAGATACTTTCTTCCTTATTACGCCTAATTTCCTATATTTGTGAGTGAGGTTATATACGTAAGTAGCACACCCCTATGTTGTTATAATTTTCTTATAAGATCATCTACCTATCCATAAATTATATGTAGTGTTTGTAATTGATTTTGTTGGCACTCGGTTAAGCATATAACTAATTTTGACCAATGCATCATCCTAATAGGTAATTGGTAAATTTGCTTATTCCATCATAGACCTAATCATTTTTAGTAATGTTCTATTTCATCTTCCTACAATACCATCTTATTGTGGAGTTTGAGAAATAGTAATCTATATTTCTATTCCTTTTTCATTACATATGATCTTGAACTTATTAAAAATTATTCTTATCCTCTATCAGTTCTTAATGTTTTTATTTTCTTCTCTACCAAATTTATATACTTTGTGAAATAATTTAGTGGTTTTGATTTCTAAGAAATCAAAGAGACATAATCATAAGGAATATATTCATCTATATAAGTAATGAAATATATGATCGCACATCTTGTCCTTATATTCAACAGACCACATATGTTAGAATGAATCAAATATAATTGATAAAAAGCTCATGCCCCCTTTCCAAAGGGCTTTTTTAAAACCATTTTAGCAACTAGATAATATTTAAAAATGGTTTAATCTAATTTATGTGAATCACATAACACGCTTTCTTTTCTAATTTATTTATTCATTGTAATTAATATGATATAGTGTAGCATATTATAAAATTATTTAATCATTAGAATTACTAAATGGTGCAAAAAGGAATAAATTATATTACTATTTGAATAAGCAACACCTAGAACTATAAAACCATCCAATTTATAACCATAATAAATGGATCCAAGATATAAATCCATTCCACCACTATGGAAGTTTACATCAAATCTAAGGTAGGTCAACACCAATATATAAATAAGATTCCATTGAATCTTTGGAGAAAACAACGCTTATTATAGGATTAGGTATCAACCACCATACATGTTTAATTTACATATTCCAATCCTTTATAGAATAATTCTTGAGTTATCTTCTATATAAATCCACTGTGTTTCTGATATGTACTTAATTGAATATAAATTTATTCCATAAAACTTACTGTTATTTCTAAGAAAATGCTTAAGATACTTACTTTGACTCATATGTAGTTTTAGGAACAATTCGGAAGTAAAAGAGCTAAAGTGAGTTGAAAGCACTACATTGAGTCGTTTTTCAAAGATTCACAATCCTTTGTCTTCATAGAGTAAGAAGAAGAAGATTAAAAGCAAAAGAAGAGAAGTAAATGCCAAGAAAGATGAGACATATGCTGAAAATACAAAGAAGAAGAAGATTAGAGTAAGAACTCCCATAAGAGTTTGGGCCATGTCTCAGTCCCAGTGTGGCTGATCATCCTCTCGATCTAGTTACTGATCATCACCTTACTAAGCTATTGGCTCACCAACTAGCTAATCAGAAGTGAGCCCCTCCTTCAGTGGATTCCTCCTTTTGCTCCTCAGCTTACGAGGTATTAGTAGTTATTTCCAGCTATTGTTCCCCTCCCAAGGGTAGGTCCTTACGCGTTACTACAAGAAAACACAAAGGAACAAAGAGTGGAGGATTCACGACCAAGACATTAATTTGTCACAGCTATGAGCATGGGCTCACAGTTGTTGTGATACACCACTCACGACCATAAGAAAGGTCTCACAACCATGAGAAAGTGTTTTGTAACCTTGTCACACCAAGTCATAGGTGTGACTCAATGACGCCTCACTATTTAACCTAGTTTTTTAATATAAAACCAAGAGAACATGTAACGACGAGTGTTAAGAAAGTTTTTTTAGTGTTTTTAGCTGGGAGAAGAGGGAAATTTGGTAGAAGATGAGAAGAAGGGGTAAAGATCTTAACCTTGAAAGACCCATGAAGAGCTAGCTTCCTGACGCCGGTTTGGAGGCGACATTGATGTCGACGGACTCGATTAAGTGTATTTCTCATTAAGTTTATTGTTCTTTCTTTTCTTATGGATTGATCGTGTTATCCTATGCATATGGATTTAGGTTTTGTGTATGAATGATCGTATTATCGTATAGTTCAATTTTTGTGTACTAACCCATAGCTAGAATTTTAACATAATTCGTAATTGTTATATTTGAGATTAATTTATAGTGACTAATGGTTCGTAATCATTAAGGATAAACATAAACTAGGCTGAATAACCTGAGCGCATATAGTTATTGTTTAGATTAATTGGTTTTTCTAACTCGTAATGCGACTACCTAATTGAATCTAGAGATTGTATCCTAGGTTATTAGGTAGTTAATAATTAAACACAACCTAAGGGAAAACTCGAGTTAATAGAACTTATTATTAACCTATAATTAACAGTTCAAAGAGAGGTAAAAAAGTAACAATTCAATAAAATATGTTTAATTAGGGTATAGGTCGAGATTGAACCAAAGAATCGAACTCCTAAAAAATTCATCACTTTCATCATTTTTGCATGTTTTCCTGAATTTGCTTTTGTTAGTTTTGTTTTATTTTCTATTTTAAACCAAACCCAACCCCCACCCCCCAACACCCTCCCTTGCCTAAACCTAAACACCAATTAGTTTCATTTCAAAAGCTTATTGAACACTCTCTGTAGGATTGACCTAGACTCGCCACTAATATAGTAGTAGGTTTAGTTCATTTTGCATAGCGTTACAACAAGCTACCATTAGTTTCATATAGGATTTTCTAAAGTTCTACTAAGGCATTCTTATCCTTCATTATATGGTTGGTTGCTCCTGAGTTTTCTATCAAAAAAGGACGTGGTTTGGTTAGAAAAATAATAAGACATTCACAAAACAAATGTACATACTATAATATTATGTTGTTTTAGGCTCATTACAATCATAAGAAATGGGGCCTTTATTGCCACAACTAAAACATTTAAATCTTTTCATGTTTTCATTTTGAAAAGGATGTTTTCATTTTTCATTTTGGTTATACTTTTCCTTCTTAGAATCATGAGTATTATGGGTATTTTTCTTAACCTTTTTCCATTTGCGTCCACCATAATGCTTACGCTTGTTGCTTATAACTTCAAGTGAGTTAAAACCAATTTTATATACATCAGAGGTCATCTTTGACGTTTCAAGATATCCTTTTTATAGCATAAGATACCTTTTGTCATCCTCTATTGTCTTGATGCTTTCTTATAAGTCATATGAATTTTTATATGATCCCAACTCTGAACTTTTTGCTCATCTGATAACTTATAAATAACATCTCGTAACTCACTTATCATGTTTGCTATGCCTTAAATGCTTTTGCATTATATGATCTATTCACTTTTTATATATGTCAACATTCATAGTGAGTGACCTCAATTTGGTCACTAAACTACCAATAAAACATTTAATCAAATTAGACCAATGTCCTTGGTAGTTTCATATTTTCTAAACTTACAAATAATATCATTGTCTCTATTCAATAATGTAATGTGCACTAATAAGTTCTCCTTTTTTCATATTTGATATACATCACAATCTCTTTTTTGTTAGATCATATGAACATCCAAAGTTATTTTTAGTGGTTCTAAAGCCCTTTGCTTCTTTGACACATAGTGGATTTTTCTGCTCCAAATTTCATAATTATCACAATGTTTGTCAATGCAGAAACCATAAACATTAAGTTTTTACAATAAGAAAGAAATAGTGTACATACACGTTAGCAAAATATAATGCATACTTAGATTGAAAAATCATATTTCAATTTTCTATAAAATTATAAGTTCTCATTCATCATTCATATCAAAATTAAATGCCAATCATCACACTTAAATGGAAATTCATGCAGAATACATATAAGAAAGATACTAAGCTAATTAAAATATAAAGTTTGTGCATACATAAATGAGAATAATACATATAGTTCAATACAACATAGTTCAACATAAAATGATCATTTAACATATATATAGCCTAAATGTAATGAATCCTATATGGAATGAAGTTAATTAGTTCATGTGATAAATCCCTTGAAGTTTGGTATGTAATAGCTTTAATTAGTTCGATCTAGAAACCTATAAGGTATAAAGTCTTATTCAACTCCTTTTTTTATTTTATCTCATAAACATCGTCACCAACCAACAATATTTTTTTTTGTTAGGCAAATCCAAATTTCAGAGCGTGTTTAACAATTTACCTTCAAGTGATAGAAATGTTGAGAATAAATTTTTATACTTTACTTAATATTTGTGAAAGTCAAACAACCTTTAAAGTACAAGTTTTGTATTAAGTTATTAACAGTAATAACATACTATGTTATATCACTTTTAAGAAAGAATTGCATCTAGAATAACTGCCCAACATAATGACGGCACATCTCACATATGCCATAGTTCACATAAATTTAGGTGTACTCATTATAATGAATGTTCTCCTGAAAACAAATTTTCAAGAATTAGGGGCCTGTTAGTTTCTAGCAAAACCAAGATATCATAAAATAAACAAATTATTTGAGTAACATAATAATGAACTCATTCAAAATCTAATGAAATTATAATTATTATAGTTTACTCAAAATCCTATTGAACTAATAAAATTAATATATTATAATTATTTATATTTGACTAGAAACTCATTTCTAATTATTATTAACGTAATCAAATTAATAATCATACTTATTTTATTTTAATTAAAAATTCATTTCTAATTATTATTGTTAATAATTACAATTATTTTATTTTAATTAAAAACTCATTTTAAATATTATTGAACTAATCAAATTAATAATTATAATTATTTTATTTTATTTTAATTGAAAACTTATTTCTAATTATTATTGAGCTAATAAATTTAATAACTATAATTATAATAATTAGAAAGCTATAACTATTTTTGGGATATGATTGAACTAATCTACTTAATTCCTAAAGCCAATTAAGCATATTTTATGTTTGGGTTGGAATGTCTTAAGCTATAATAGCCAAATCTAGATTCAGTATAACTCATGCTAACGTCCAAACAAAGGATTGTCTTCAACCTCTAGGTAGAAAGAATAGTCAGAGATATAACAATCTCATTCCTCAAAATACAATCATACATTAGCGAATTAACAATTGACCCAGAAGTCACGACATTTATAAGATCGACCCAAAAAATAGATCTCACTCAGACCCAAATACAAATTACTCAGAATGCAACGCAAAATATTCCACACCTAACCACAATTCACATAAGAAAAAAATGAGACCAAGAGATCGAGAAATGGAAGCAACTAACATCAGAAAAATGAAACTAACAGATTGAGAATTGAAAAAAAAGCAAAATAAAGCAAGTACCTGAAATGAACCGAGTGAAGATGAGTTAGCTATGTCCCTTGAGAAATCGGTGGTCACTTTTTCCCTTGTGAAGATCGGTTTGCAAAACAACCATGGAAGATCTAAGCTAAATGTTAAACGTCGAATATATTATAAACATAAGTGACGGGAAAAAGTCTACCTAAAAAAGCTAAAATGAGGGGCCTTTATGAAAAGCTTCAAATTTGAGCTTCTTAAAAAGCCATTTCTATTTAAAAAGTACTTTTGGATTTTACAGCCAAACACTCATTTTTCTTAAAAATAGCTTTTGTGGTGGAAAAAAGTGATTTTTCACCCTCCAAAAGCTCAACCAAACAGGTGCTACGACAGATGACACTTTTTTAGTTGTCCTACAATCCAATTCCATAGACGCGTGTTCATACTGCTTATCACATGATGTTTGCAATTCATCGTTTCCTTATTGGAATGCAATCACCATGCATTTGTTTCTTGTTGCTTGACTGAGTCCAGAGCTCGAAGCTCCTGTACGCTTATTGAGGTCACCTTCAACTCTCTGTAATAAATGACTTGTTGTATGCCAATTGTTTGATTATATTTCCAATTCACACCGACCAAGTCAGTTGGTTTTAAAAATTGCCAAAGTATGCTACTTTCCATGCATTAAAATGTAAAAAGTGATAAAAACCAGAGGTGAACCTTTCAATTTTTCATCTTGTGGTTCCCTTTTTTCTTCTTTCTTCTTTTTTCTATTTAACTTGATTTATGAGGTCAAGCTCCCCCACATCCATTGGTTTCTGGTACACGTTCAAATGTTAGACAACAGAGTAATGGTCAAAACAGGTTTTCAGATTCTTGCTTTGAATCTTTGAGATTTCTTGTACTAGTCCTACAAGAAAAATGAAAGTCCTCAAAATTGTCATATGTCAAAAGATTTTTGCTTATGTTCGACGCCATTTTAGAGGTTACTACCGACATATACATAACTTGCTTAATACTAGTAACAAGTTAAACTAAAGAGTACACATTTGTTTTCAAAATTCTGCAGTTTCATAACTTGAAACATGACAAAAAAAGTAAAGTCCACACTTACTTTGAGCATATCACATACAACATTGTGTTCTTTGACAAATAAGGCCTGCAATAGGTAAAAGCCTACCTAACAATTCCTAACATCACCAAAGATAGGAATCCGTTTCTCGTCATGCCCAAGTAGACCGTCCTCCGCAATCTTCAGCTTTCCATCTTTGAAAGTCCTCACCCTTGTCATGTCGTTCTCGTTATTTCCATAAATGACACTACCATCCCTATTTATATTACCAGGATTCAAGTTCCAAATATGTACACCAAATAGAGTCATATTTGATAACTGGTCCTGATCATTCTTACGAATGGGACAAGGTGTATAAGGTTGTATGTTCCTTTTTTCTTTTTTCTTTTAAAGAAAAGGACCTATGTCAGAAGATTGTTTTGTGATTGAAAGTAAATTGCGAAAGATTATTCAAGGCCTTACCAAAATCAATCACTAACTTGCATATTAAATCACTAACTAACAATAATTCCTTATAATGCATTTGATTATGAGATAGATAAGATAACATTCATTGTATAAAACCCAATAACAAGGGATACATTGATTAGGATGTGCACAGGATCTTGCAGAAACTTGATGTTAGTGTGACATTTTCTATGTAATTTACGTAGTTAGCAAGGTGTTGGTGTCCATCTCTATAGACGTGGGTATGCAATTATGTGAGGGAGATACAAGACTTAACGTATCTAAAATGTGACATTTGTCTCTTAGTGATACCGATATTTTGTAGCAGTACAGGTTAATATTCATACAGGGACGCTAGTGTTGAGTCAATGAACCTGGAAAGTGAAATCTTCACTTTCCTTTTCTTTAGAAGGTATTGTACATGATTATCATTAAAACTATAAGTATCCTCGTTTTTTTACTCATCTTTTGTTTCATTCCTTTTTCTTGTAGTTACCTTTAGCTAATCAAACTGGATAAGACTGCCCTTTTAAAACTTATGTGTTTGTCTCTTTTATTGACCCTTTTCTGATGATTTCTCAACTCTATCATTGACCTTCTTTGACTTGTTTGATCTTCTACGGTTATGCTTTTATATTTTCTTATACTTGCTTAATTCATTGTTATATGTAGTGGGGATTTTGTTGTTGATAGAAAATGTCAAATCCAAGTCAAGATATTCAAGGTGGGGATAAGTTGAAAAAAAGGGTTAAAGCGGAGTGGAATGATAGAACTCTTGAAATTGTAATCAAAATTTTTGTGGAAGAGACATTAGTTGGAAATCGACCAAATGGTCACTTTAACAAGATTGGATGGAAAAATATAGTTTCAAAGTTTGCTCATGAAACTAAGAAGAATTATGAATACAAACTGTTTAAGAATAAATAGGATGGATTAAAAAAGGATTGGCAAATTTAGTATATAAGGAAACTGGACTAGGATAGGATCGTACTAATCAAACTATTGATGTAAGTGACGAATGGTGGGAAAAGAAATTGAAGGTAAGCGTTTAAACTTTAGATTTATAATGTTCTAATGTTACTTGATAGTTTAATAACTTAAATAATATTATTGTAGGAAAATCCCGCGGCTACCAAATTCTGAACTAAAGGTTTGAAACATAATGAACAATTGAATATTTTATTTAAAGATGTTGCAGCTACAGGGAAGGAGCTTGGGCACCTTCTTCAAGTTTTGTACCAAATGATTCTTATGAGCCGTCTAGAGAAAGCCTAGTTGATACCAATGTTGATGATAACTTTTTGAAGACTTTACTGTCAATAAAGAAATTGGAAATATTAATAAAGAGATTGGTTCCTCAACTCCAACTCTAGGAACTTCTACAAAAGGAAGGGGAAAAAAAGAAAGAAACACGATACTAAAAAAGGGGTAACAGAGAGGTTATGTAAACATTTGGACCGTATATATGATGTAGTAGAGAGTAGAACTTTAATAACCTCTATTAAAAGAGATGAACCTGGTTGTAGCATTTCTGAGGTGATGGACATCTTACGAAGTATAAATGAAATAGAAAGGGGAGGTGAGTTGTTTATGTTAGCTACCAAATTATTTTTGAAGAAGGAAAATAGAGAGATGTTTGTTGCGCTTAAGGATGTTGATCTTCAAATCGAATGGCTTAAGAAAATGAAATGATTGTGATTTTTGTAATGAATTAGACATGTACTTGGTTACTAATATTGGACTACTTGTAATGTGTTGTATTGGATTTCTATTTGGTTAATTTTGTTGTAATGAATTAAATTGTACTTATTATTATGGTGTTATGATTATTGTTATATTACTTTGTCATACAATAAGCTTATTATTTATTTATTTTATATATTTTGATACAGATGTTATCTTCTAATAATGATTCTGACAATGGTCATAAATACAATGAAGAGATTGAAGAAGAAATTTTGCATATGGTTCAAACTGGAGTAGCACTAACCATAGACCACTATATTAAATATTATATTAAAAAATCATATAGAACATCCCCTCACACTGGATGGATGTTTGTAATGGAGATGCTTAATGGCCATAGAGATAGATGTCATCAACAATTCAGAATGGAAAAGGATGTTTTTATCAAATTATTTAAATTGTTGAATGAGTCATATGTATTAAAGAAAGGTACAGAAGTAACAATAGAAGAGGCTGTAGCTATGTTTTTAATCACTTTAGGTCATGGACTTTGAAATAGAATGGTTCAAGAAGATTTCAACATCCTGGTGAAACATTTCTAGATGGTTTGAAATAGTATTAGAGGTTGTTTCACATATGTCGATTGATTTCATAAAACCAAAAGATCCTACTTTTAGAGAAATCCCAACCAAAATTAAAGATGATAGAAGGTATTGGCCTTATTTTAAAGACTGCATTGGAGAAATTGATGGAACACATATACCAGTTATAGTTCCAAGGTCCAATCAAATAAAATATATTGGGAGAAAAGACATTCCTACGCAAAATGTAATAGCTGTATGTGATTTTGATATATGCTTTACTTTTGCTTGGGCTAGTTGGGAAGGCACAACACATGATGCTCAAATTTTTATAGAGGCTTTGCGTAATGATAGATTACATTTTCCTCATCCACCTAGATGTTTATGACAGATAACTTTATACATTTTTTATTTATTCTTAATAATTCAGCACTTCTTTATTTATTTATTTTATTTGGAATGTAGGAAAATATTATTTGGTAGATATAGGATATCCTTACATGCAAGGTTATTTAGGACCATGCAAAGGTGAGAGGTATCATCTTCCTGATTTTCAACGTGTTAGTCTTCCAAGAGGGAAGAAAGAAATATTTAATCATGAACATTCTTCTTTAAGATGTACAATCGAAAGAATATTTGGCATTTCGAAAAATAGGTGGAAAATTTTACGTCAAATGCCTAGTTTTCCTTTTTCAAAACAAGTTAAAATTGTAATTGCTTCAATGGCCATTCATAATTTTATAAGGTTAAATGCTCAAAAGGATGAAGAGTTTTCTCCCCATGATGAAGATGATGAATTACTTCCTGCAAATTAAGAAATCAATGAAAATGAAGACGTTGAAGAAAATCATTTAAACGAGCCACAAAATAACGAGATGAAAGATGTGAGGGAACATATTACAAATCTTCTTATATTACAATAAAATGCATAATTTATTATATATTTAACTATTTACTCAATAAGAATATTTATTTTGGGATTATAATAATATTTAGCTTTTTATATGTTTTAATATTTATTTTTGATATTAGTTTTATTTCCTACAAGAAAATGAGACATCTCTTTAAATAATTTCCTACAAGATGGAAGTAAATTTGTTAAACAATTGTAAAGTAAATGTAAACCCATTCCATTCATGAAAGACTTGATAATCGTTGAATTATTTCAAATCAAATGTAAACATGATATATATTGTGCTTTGCATATTGTGTAATATACTTTAAATATTATTTATATGCATCAAAAAAATTTATTACAAAATAAAATATAATTAAAATTCATAAATGTGCTTTTTATTTTTATGTTTCCAAACAATCTACTGTATAAAGCTCTTTCAAAAAAGCTGTTTTTTTAATTGACAGCCAAACAGTCAACTGGCTTCTTAGAAAAGCTCTTCTTAGAAAAGCTCTACTGACAAAAGCTCTACTGATATAAGCCTATGAAAATAGGCACTTAGTATCCTTTTAATTTTCTTATAAGAGGACCAAGCCATTATCTCTTTCCCTCTCACTTAACTAGGCCCTCTCTTTAATGGTGATTGTGCTAGTGAGCGAAGCCGCAAGATGGTGACCATAAAGTGGTAGGCATGCTAATGATTTTGCATACCGCCCACTGTTGTTTACCACCCATTTACTGCTACACACCTAAGATTTTAGGATTTAGGTTTCCAAAAAAATTGATATTTTGAGTTTCTTTATCTTAAGGCGTAAAGAATACAGTTTCCTCATTATTTAAAGATACTTTTTGACCTCTTTAGACATGTATGTCTACAATTTTTTTTAATTTTTTGGTTTGCTTTGACTTTCTGCTAAATTCTAGGTTTGTGTTTGGTTTAGATGGTAAAACAACATGAATTTATGTTAGAATCCAAACAAAGCATACAACTTTTCTAAGCTTGTTTTAGTTTTCCTTAAAAAAGAGTTTGAGTTTTTTAATGTCTCCATCTCTTTTTTTTTCATTGTTTATCTAATATTTTGTGACTTTGCATATTCCATATTTATTTTAAGGTTTTTGCAAAAATCTAACACTTCTAAATGTTTGGAGGTCCAATTTAAATAAAAACACTGAGAGGATGTTAATATAATAATACAACACAGTGAAACTAATGCATCACTATGGAAGTTGGAAAATCGATTAAACAAAATGCAAAATCGAAGATGGTTTTCAAATAGAATAGAAAAACATAATTTTTTTATAAAAGTAAAATTTGAATTAATCAAATGATTATAAATAGGTACGAAAGCCCCCCCCAAAAAGTATCCCTCTATAGACACTTTACATGTTATAATTCAGAACTCTCTTTTAAAACATTCATAAATTATCCAAGAGGTGGTAAGATTTTGATTACATTGATCTACAAAGATGCAAATGATGAGTTGTTCCCTTATACTAGCGATTATAAATTCCATAATTGTTTCTTTATGCCTTTCCTTTCTTATAAATCTCCTTCAATTTCTCTCTCTCCTTACCTCCTGTAAGTATGTTCCTATAGTAATAATGTATGCTACGTTTGTAGCTTTAGATAAGTTAGAATGACCTTGTAGCCAATTAATAATCTTTGACAAGGTATTTGCATCTATATTCTTATGACATAACCTCCTAATCTAATTCGATAGTGAATTTGAGTAACTAAATTAAAAAAATAAGTGGTTTCTCGTCTTATCCCCATCCATGCATAGCATACAATTTCCTAAGAGGTTCAAATATTTCTTATCTATCTATAGTACTAAGTTTATTTTGCTGCCATCCATAATAGGAAACTTCTTATGGGTATAAGATGCGTATAAAAATAATCTTATGCTATCCTACAGCTGGTCCCTTCCCTTGAATTTAGGTCATAGTTAGGAACCAAATGCTCTATTTCTGTAGGAAATCTAGTCCATTGTCTTTAAAAAATCAGGGATTTTACTTTAGTTTGATCAAAAGACTACTAAGTGTCACTCTTCCTTTTTGGAGCTAGAAAATGGGGCCTATGACTAGTTAAATTGCCATACGACAAATATGCTTTATTCCATTTCCAACATTATATGTGATATTTGCCTTAATATAATCCCTCAACTTCAAAAGTTGACAGAGAATCAGGAATGAATTGGTTTCGAAATTATGGCTTATATGTTGGTTCCTTTAAGTATATAATTATAGAGCTACATCATCCACAAATTATCATTGTTTATCATTGCTCTCTATAATCTTTTCACCATAATTATTTTGTTATTACATGATAGGAATTATTCCCAAACCCCCTTCTTCCAAATGCTTACATATATCTAACCATTTCACTTTAGCATATCCACTAGTAACCTATTAACTGTTCCATAAAAAATTCCTTATCATACTTTCAATGATTTTGATGAGGCTCTTAATAAGAAAATGTGTGAGCCCTAGAATAAGTGCAATGAGTTGTCAACAACCATTAACAATTTTAGTTTACCAATATAGGTTAAATCTCTATTTGTCGAAGAACCAAGCCTTAATGTTCAACCTTCTTATAGTTATAGGAAGCCCCAGATAAATCATTGGTAGGAACTTCCTTGTCATTCCTATTAATCTTGCTATTCTATTTTCTAGGTGATTAGCACTTGAAGTAAGGAAAAAATGGCTCTTGTTGGGATTAATTCCTATACTAGACATGGCTTTGAGCTATTACAGTGTTCGATAAACACTTCCACTAATCTCAATCGAGCTTCGTAAAATAAAAATATCATCAGTTGAGCATAAGTTTGTTAAAGTGACTAACTTACACTTTATGTGATATCTAAACTTGTCTTCCTTAGTTGTATTATACTTCAATAATTGGGTTAATGCTTACATACATAAAATGAAGAGATAGGATGATAGTGGATGCTCCTGTTTTAAGCCCCTCGACTCTTATAAAGATTTTAGTAGCTACCCATTGATAAGAATACTAAACGAAGTTGAATTGAGGTAGGCTTTGATCTAACCTATAAAGGTATTAAAAAACCCCATTACACCTAACAATTGAATCAAAAACTTCTAGTCAAAATATTTACGAAAGTATAAATTTATGGAGCAGTTCAATGAGTTCCTCCCAATATATCCCTTTAACAACTTTTAGAAAGTAAGGATATTATCTTTTATCTTTCTATTCTTTATGAAAGTTCCCTAATTATTACTTATGATGGAATTAAGAAAAGACTTTAATCCATTAGCAAGAAGCTTTTTATGGCTTTATACATGAAATTAGAGCATGCTATAGGCTTAAAATCACTAAAAGTAGATGGATTTTAAGATTTATAAGCAAGGTATATATAGGTTTTGTTGATCTCTGATGCCACACCAAAAAATAAAACCTAACTCTGCACATTAAATTTAAACTAGTGGCGAGTAAGGATCATATCCATAGAGAGTGTGTGTCTAACTTTTTTAATGAGTGAATTGGTGTTTAGGATATAGGGCGTTTGGTTGGATTGATTAAGAAAATAAAATAAAATTGAACTAGATCAAACAATAGAAAATGATAAGATTGACGAATGAATTTATAATCTATTTCTTAATTCAATCTCAGTATACATATGAATAAGCACACTTAATCTTCATGTTTTCCTTATACCTCTCTTAAAAACTATTAACCATAGGTTAACAATAAGCATTGTTAACCCCGTTTTTCACTTTGGTCATATCTAATCAAAATAAGCTCTTAAATTAGATCTAGCCGTCTAATAATCTAAAATAAGCTTTCTATATTTAGTATGACAATTTCATTATGAACTAGGAAAATAGATTATTCGAGGTAAGAACCACACAAGCTTAGGTCATTCAACCTATGTTATAATATTCCTAATGATTCAAAACATTAGTTTACCACAAATGAATTAGAGTTACAATGATTATTTATTGTATTCTAGATTCTAGCAATGGGTCCATCTATAAATAATCTACTGAGAATGAAACATTAATCATTCATACATGAATACCCAAAACATTAAGAAAAGAATAACATAAAAAAATTTCTAAAGAGAGAGAACAATATTCCAAGACGAAGAGAGGCCCAAATGTGTTCTTCTACCTTGATTTTCCCTTAGAACCAAAAGTGTTCGACCTCGAACTTTTCTTGGAAGTTGGAACTATTAAAATGAGAAAATTTTAGCGATTAGGCATGAGTAAAAAAAAAGAATTCTGTTATTAGAAATGATAGACAAGATTAAGGTAGTGAATGTAGTAAGTTGATGATGAATGGGTATATATGTGTATGTTCTGTTATTAATTTTCATGATCAATCATGGACTATAATTTTTATGGATGATATTGAGTTTGAAATGGAGTTAAAAATGAAGTAGAAGAGATGGTTTAGGTTTAAGATGGGATTTATGTGAAAGGTGGGAAGTTAAAATCTAGAAAATGAAACATGTTCTGCGTATGCTTCTGTCAAAGTTCACCGTGGCCAATTTTTCTTGGTTTGCCACAGCAAACTTGAAGGATGAAGTTCGCTGCGGCTAACTCGGGGGCTCTCACATGAACTTTTCCTCTCTGGAAAAGTTCGTCGTGGTGAACTTTCCAGCACAGAATATGCTTCGGTATTTTGAGCATATCTTTTTCTATAGTTATATAAATGAAGTGATTTTTTATTTGGAGTAAACTAAAGACATAGGGATAAAATTTTTATGAAGAAATAGAAATTTAATTCTGTCTCTAAGAATTTCAAATTCTGGACTGAAGTTGAGTGTAGGGTACTGTTACAGTTTAAGAATAGTCTAAAAATGTTTGGGGTATAATTTTTAGATTTCTTAACCAAATTGAATGGTTTAGCTGTCATTAGAACCTTAAGACAATGGGAAACATTTTTCTAGAAGTAAGTATTATCAAATTTCTTCATTTATCTGATCAGAATAAGGAGTTAAGAAGTTAGTAGTTGATAGACTAAAAGGGGTAAAATGGGAAGGACAAGTTAAATAAAGGGTAAACTTGGAAAACCAAGGCAAAATGTGGTCTTGAATAAGAGATAAAGGAGAGAGTCGTGAGAAGAGAGAAAAGAAAGAAGATAAAAAATGTGGGAAAGAAGAAGAAGGGAAGGAAAAATTGTGGAGGAAGAAGAAGGAAGAAGGTTTGAGTTAAGTTTAAGGTAATTTTCTTCATCTTTCTTCTTGTTTTGTTTGAAAAGCAAAAGGGATTTGAGAAAGAGATGAGTTTGTGTAAAAAGAAAGAAGAGAAACCTAGATGGATTTTTATGGACTAGGTTTTGGTTTTTCTAACCTAGAAAGACTATGGGTAGGTTAAGACTAAGCCCAATTTAGCATTTATTTCATTTTTTGTGATTTTTGAAGTTTTATGAATTTCTATGGGAATGTTGTGTTGAATGGGAACTTGTTTGTTTGAAGGAAACTAAGGAATGCCAATCCAAAAGCAAGAGGAAAAGCAATCTTGACTTGGATGTTGCAAGTAAATAGGTGGGTAATGTATTTATAATTATTGCGCAATTATGCAAATTTTTGCTTATGTGTGTGTATGGAATTGCTTGCATTGTAATTCTTGAAATTGAAATCGTTGTGAATGTTTGAAAATGAATGATGAATTATGATTATGTTATGCCTTGAAAAGGTTATGGTGTTTTTATAAAAAGGAAAGAAGAAAAGTAAAAGAACCATGAAATGAGGAATTTGTGTTTGATTGAATTGAGCATGAAATTTGTTTGTGATTGCGCAAGAGAGGAACCTGTTTCGTTAGTCACGTGCACGTTGACCTATAGCCTTCTCCTGGCTACCCACTTGAGGCCATGAGATCCTGAGAAATCGGACTCTTTTCATTCACAGAGTAAACTTCGCTTCGGTTTCTTTGTTTTGTTCCACGGAACTCTCGAGCCATTTGTTTGTGCATTGCATCTTTGAATTGTCAAGTATGATGCTTAATTGAATGTTAGGATTAGATGCTTAAATGTAGATGATATGTTTTATATGATAGCATCCTTAACTATGAATCTTTGAGTGAGAATTGTCGATGGCGTAAGTGCTAGATCAATATGAGTTATAAATGTATAAGTCTATATATATATATACACATATGCTTGAATTTGTGACTAATTGTTAATGGCTATAAATATATTAGCCACTGAGCTGTGTAGTTCAACTCATAATTTTCCCTCCTCAGGTGAAGAACGAGAAGATTAGCGATCCTTGCAAGGCATTTAGGCAAAACTCCAAGATAGTTAGAGACTTTTGTACTAAGTTAGTGAACATTTTGGATAGTTTTATAGGCATATTGAACATGAGCATCCATTTGTATTTTGTGTTAAGTATTGATGTAATTGTTGATTTGTGACTAAAGTTATGTACAAGCTTTGTGTGATTCAGTAATGAGAAATGAAGAAAGTTTCTTTTATTTATGTTCATGTTGTCTTTGGATGAATTGCTATGGTTTTGTGGGAAATTTGTATATGTATATGTATTAAGTAGTGTTGGATGTTAGGGTTCGGGTCTCTGATTCGAAGGTTTCGCCGCGGTGAATTCATAAGTTGACCGCGGCGAACCTTTCCCGAAAGGTGTTTTTAATTGATTTTAGTAATTTCTCCAATCCGAACCATCGTCGCGGCGTATTTTTCCCGAGAGGTGCTTAAGTTTGAATCTGGAGAACTTTGCCACGGTGAAGCCAGAAGTTGGCCATAGTGAACTTTTCCCGAAAGGTCCTTGGAAATATTATTATAGTTTCGCTGCAGTGAACATTTGATTGCTGCGGCGAAGTCCACCATTGCCGATGCTGTGATTCTCTTTATAAGTTAAATCCTTCAGCTCTGCTCTCGCACGATCTTTATCGACCGTTCGTATTTGTCACCTAAGGATAAGCACAGCGACCCGGGGGTTCCAACATGTTTGGTATCAGAGGTCTAAATGAGACGATTATTATTTCAAAATAAACTAGAGACATGGAGCTTCAATTGTTCAGAAGAATTAAATTTGTGATTTCGCTGCTGGAACTAGTTTTGGCTAGAGAGATCCTATAGAAATAACCTTACGGGATAATACGTTCACGTCTTTTGATATTCTGAATAGTTGGACTCTAGAAATGGGGTCTAACAAGAAGGAAGAAGATTAGCTCTTCATAAATCTCAAAGAAGCAAGAGTTTTGCCCCCTTTCATGTTTCTAAAACCTTCATCCTTTGTTTGGCTAGTTACATGTCCTTTTATAGCAAAAATTAAGGTTCTAAGACTTATATGGTTAGTTACACGGGCGTATAGATAATAGTGTATGTAAATTTTCTCCCAAATCATGTTTTTAACGGCCATTTATCTCACGTGCACGGCCATGTAAGTATATACACTACTGTGCAAGTTAAAAGAGGTGTTAAAACAATCCTACATGCTTCCAAAGAGTTACACAGTCCTATGCACGGTCGTGTAGGTTGTAAAAACTTCATTTCTTTCATCTTTTTATCCCATCTTCACCCTAATTCATCTCCTTTTTGTTCCATAAAGGCAAATAAGTTTGAACATCAAAAGGATGATTCCAAGGATGTCCTTTTAGCTCATTTTAGTTCTTGTACTTCCAACTTGTATATAAAACAAAATATGAACCAAAATAAGTATCTTAAGCACTTTATAATGTTAATCAATAATTGTTATGGAGTAAATATATAATCAATAATTAAGATTCATATGCATAATCATGGATCAAAGAACTTTTAATATTGTAATGTGGGTAAAGTTTAGGGAGAGAAGTATTTGGATAATGTAGTTAAAAATTCATCGAAGCTAGTGAAGTAGGAAAAACATTCAATGGAGTATCAAGTGCAAAAATTAACGTCCAATCAAGTTGCGTACCATCACCTATAACAAATGCAAAAAATCTGTTTCACTATTTAGATTCAAGCTTTCACACCATAAGCACATGAAGCATAAGGAATTAGAAGGAATCACTCATAAATATTGATGATAAATAATTTGTTATAACTATAAGGAGTGACCCATCAAAACAATATCTCCTTCATTTACATCATAATCAAATTAGCCATTTCATACAACTTTAGGAGGAAAAACTAAGATGAATTACTTTGCAAAACAAATGATTTTTCTCCTTAAATAGCTTCTTTTCTTTTCTATATTTTATTATTCTTTTTCTTTTTTCTTTCTTTTTTAGAAAAAATTGAAAGAAACGAAATTAATAATGGAATTCATTGATAAGAGATAAAATTGCATTCCATCAATTATTACCAACCCACATATATACACACCCCTACACTTATGCTCTTGTGCTTTTACAAGCATCATCAATCACAAATGCTCTACTAGCTTTAAGGCATAGGTACTAGGTTAAAAGCTTGTAAGGTGGTTAGCACATAAAGAAAAGGCTAATAAAACTCAAAAGGGCTTAACAAAAGGAAATATCATATTAATAGGAAGGTTATTTGGCTAATGTAAATTATAAAACAAAGAATGCATAAATCTTTTTCATGTTAATGAATGTGATAAAAATGTTGTCTTGAATAGAAAATCAAAAGTAAAGTTAGGATATACAAGTCAATAAGATCACACATGAACAAAAGACAATGAGATTGATATAGACGTGTCAGTCTTAAAAAGCTCAAAATCTCACTAGCTTACATTGTTGTCATGAATTTTTCTAGTTAATTCTACTCTCTAATTATGACTATATTGTCCTAGATGTAATGGAAAAAGAGAAAATATTTATTTTTTGTTTTATTTTAAAAAACACATAAGAACATCACATAAGAAATAAACTTAAAAAGCTCACATGATAACCAAGATCCCTCTCATACACATAAAACTTATAGTGACCCCATGTAATATCAAGTGTAAGAAATGAAGCATTCAACAAAAACAACAAATACAAAAAATGTAAAGTAAAAGGTTTTAACTTCCCTTGGGTTGCCTCCTAAGTAGCACCTTTGTTTATTGTTACTAGCTCCACTCTATATTTTCCTCATCATATGACGAAATTTTGATCTCTAGGGATCACAAGTTCTACATTTTCCACTTAACCTTCTTCAGGATAAGGCTTGAGTCGAAGACCACTTACATTCAATGTCTTAGGTATTTTTAGACTCTTAATTACTACTACACCATAGGTAGAGACATTAGTAATCACAAAAGGATCAACCCAATAAAGGCACAATTTTTTTAAAAAAGAAGCACTTTTTGGGAAGTAATTCTACTTCTTATTCTCTCCTTAGCTAATATCTAACTGAACAAAGAAGCACTTTTTAACCAATGATAAAGCTTTTTCTGGAGACATTAAAAGCTTTGGTGTTCTCTTTTAAAATTACTTATTTTTATTTATACGCTTTAGCTCATAATCTTCCTATATTGAAGGATCACATTAATTGAAAAAATAGAATGGTCATTTTGGGGTTACTTATTAACATTAAAAATATTGAAATAAGTAACTTCCCCATCAAATTCCATCGTAAGGGAACACTAGCTAACATGTATCTTATTTTGGTTCATGTTAAGAAATGGTCTCCTTAGTAAGATAGGTATCGGGTTATAGGAAGTTTCATTATTCATGTCAATCGCATAAAAATCGGCAGGAAATATTAGTTCATTCAGCTACACAATCACATCCTCAATTTCCCCATTTGGATAAGCATTAGTACAATCAACCAATTATATTATAGAACTAATTTCTTTTAATGGACCTAAATTTAAAAAAGCACACATGGAATGAGGCATAATATTAATTAATGCTCCTAAATCTGACATGGCCTGTTTAATCTTAGTATCACCAATTTTGCAAAGAATGGTAAACATGTCTGGGTCCTTACAATTAGGGGGTATTTTCTTTTAAAAGACCAAAGAAGTAGTTTTACCCATCCTAATCATTTCATTACCTCTTAAATTTTATTTGTTGGTATACAATTCCTTAAGGAATTTTTTATATCTTGGCTCTTGTTTGATCACATCTAACAATGGTATATTAACCTCAACCTTCTGAAAGGTCTCCCAAATATCCTTATCCTTATCCTCCTTGTTTGACTTTACTAACCTACTAGAGAAAGGTGGATGATTAGCCGTAATAGCAATTTGGGATTTAACATTTTCCCTTAAGCTAGATGATATATCCTTTTCTTCTTTAAGATAATTCTCAATTTCTTCTTCACTAATTATCCCTTATGCAGTCTTTTCAGGATCCTCAAGCTTCTTACCTCTCCTCAAGGTGATTGTATTAACATTCTTCATATTTGTTTTGGGGTTGTGATGGCCGTTTTCCTAATTTTTTGCCTTCAAGATGGTTAATAGCCACTTCCCTTGGGCTCTTTTGGTTCTCTAGGTTTTGTTTGCTAGACCTTATCTCTTGAAATTTAGATTTAGTCTCTTATTGAAACTACTGCACATCTGTTGAAATTGTAAAGTGTTAGTTGCAAGAGACTTAATTATATCTTCAAAAGAGTCACCTAAGTTGGAAGAAAAGGCTTGTGGCCTCGATCGGAACTGTTGTGCTCCCTGTGGCCTATTTAGGAAGTAATTGTGCTACCTATTCCCTCTATAACTCAGGTTTAGGTTATCTCTCCAACCTGTGTTATACGTTTGGGAATATAGGTTGTATTGATTGGAAAAATTCCTCCTATAACATTGATACATTCCATGGTTCCCTCTTGCAAAGTTAAACACCCATCTGTCAGATGGTTTTTATTTGAACATATAGCAATTTGTATAATAATAGATGTTAGCACATCTGAAATATGTTCATTGGATGAACTATTACCTTATTTACTCAATAAGCATCATTGCAGATGCCAATTTGTTAAGTATTTGTAGTCATGCACTCAATTAAAATTTTTGCTTCCATAGGAGTCTTTTCATATAGGCAATAATCCTTCATAAAAGTATTGGATAGGGAATTGTTCCATGATATTATGGTGAGGGCAGCAGGCATATAACTTCTTGAAACGTTCCCAACACTTGTAAAGGGATTCTCCATGATGTTGCTTTATTTCACAAATCTCTTTCCTTATGTTAGCTATCTTCAATGTTGGAAAGTATTTCTCCAAAAGTAGCTTCTTCATGTAAATCCATGTGCTAACGCTCCCAGTAGGCAAATCAAAAAGTTAGTCTTTTGCCACATCCTTAAGGAAAATGGAAAGACTCTTAATATAATCTACTTTTTTGTCACCCCTGGAGATTTCATACTAAGACATACCACATCGAACTCCTTAAGATACTTATAAGCATCCTCACTTGAAAAACCATGAAAGTTAGGTAAAAGATGGGTTAAACCATACTTAAGCTCAAAAGTAACATGTTCAACAAAATTTGGAAAAGTGATGCACAATGGCCTTTGAGTCAAATCTAGGGAACCTAACTCTCTTATAGTTCTTGGATTGGCCATGGAGTCTACAATTACTTATTATATTCCCAAATTTGTTCTAGTTTCACTATATAAACTTCGCAATGTTCTTTTAATCTCTAGATCAAATTGCACAGGGCCTTGATGAGTAGATTTTGGATCCTGAATTTTCCTATGAATTTTTTTATTAAATTAGCAAGCATGAATATAAATTAGAATTCTTGAATTAGAAATTGTTGGAGTTTAATTAGGTATATAATTAATTACATATGGTTGCATGGATTAAAAGGAAGAGTTAGAATTAAATTAAGGAGTTAGAAGGCATTAGATTAAATGTGGAAAGGTAAGCTTGGAAAGACAAAAGTTTTTCTTAAACTAATAAGAAGAGAAGAGAAGAGAGTCGCGTATAGTAAGAAAGAAAAAGAGAGAAAGTCGTAGAAGGACCTAGAAGAAGAGAAGGAAAGAAAGAAAAAGGAGGAGGAAGAAGAAAGAAAAAGGGTTCAACTGAAAAATTTTAGGTATTCCCTATCTTTTCTTCTTGCTTTAGTAGAAGAAGAAACTAGTGAAAGTAGGTTTTATGTTGAAAATGAAGAGAGAAAGAAGAGGAACAAGAGATTTATGTTCTTATATTTTCATAAGCTTTTAATTAGATCTTAGTTCTGCTAGCTTAGATAAACTAAGAGTAGATTAAGTATAAGCTTATCTTTGGATAATATAGCTTTATGGAAGTTCTATTCGTATATTATGTTTGAATGAAAATATTTTTGTTTGAAGGGAACCAAGAACTTTGAAATCAAAAGCAAGAGGAAAAACAAACTTGAGCATGGATTTATAAGTAAATAAGTGGGTAATACGTTTATAATCGATATGTTGATGGGATGAATTATTTGCTTGTATTTGTATTTAAATGCTTGCTTTTATTCATTGTAAATATGGGAAAAAATAATCTGTAACTGAAATCATGTTTGCTTTGAAAGACTTTATTGCTTTTGGTATTAATGAGAAGAAGAAAAACACAAATTTCATAAAAATATGATTATGATATGAAATATTTAAATATTAGAAATTTGCTTATGTGGGCAAGAGAGATACCATAGGCCATAGGTCACGTGCACGTTGACCTATAGCCTTCTCCCAGTTGCCCACTTGTAGCATATGAGCTCTGAAAAATGGAATCATTTCGTTTATGGTGTAAATTTCGATTTCACCATTTAGTTCTATGGGATTCTCTCAAGCCATTATATGTGTTCATTTTGTTTTAAATTGCTAAACGCCATATATGATTGAGTGCTATGTTGTAATGATTGAAAAATTTACCTGATTTAATTTATGTAAGAATGTGTTTATCTGTGAGCTTGAACCGTGGATAATGTATATTTAAATATGATATAAATTTATGTATATGTTTCTTTGTGTGTGTGTGGTTCGTCGCTAATGGCTATAACTGTATTAGCCACTGAGCTTCCTAGCTCACCCCATTATCTTTCCACTCCTTAGGTGCATCAACGTTGAACCTTATAAAAACTTTAGCTGACTCCAAGAATTTCTATTTTTGTAACTAGGTTAGTTCAGAAAATTTTGGTACTTTAGAAGCATATCAAACATGAGCATTCATGATTGTATTTTTGTACTATGCTACTGTACCGACTCTGAACATGTAATTGAAGTTATGTATAAACTTGCAACATCAGAGAAATGAAACTTTGTCTTCTGGAGAAATGAATGAAAGAAGGGTTGAAGAACTTCTTTTGTATATGTGCAAAAAAAAAAATTTCTATTACTGTTATTGTGTTGGGAATAAATTGTTAGTTTTTTAATCATTTTTGGATAAATTCTTCTTAAGTAAATTGTTGGGTTGGAAGTCTGATTTGTTAGGAGTCTTATGTGTATGGATTGTGTTAGTTGGATTCAGGTTTTTTGATATAGGTAGTAGTCTTTTTTAGATTGTAGAAAGGAAAAAGGAATGAAAATGTATTCTGAAACTTCAATGAATAAACTGTATTGATCTAGGTAGAATTTCATAAAGTCTTCTTCATGAAAGTTGTAGATCATTCTTTTAGCTTTCTAACGACATAAATTTTATAACTTTTCGACTTTAGGATTGAAAGTTATGATAAGTTAAAGTAGGAGAGTGTAGATGGGGTTGCACGATCGTGCACATGCATGATTGTGACAACCCCAAGTTTTCATGAAAGTCGCGATAGTGCATAAGCACGGCAATCCACTACTGTTCACTAAAAGTCACGATCGTGCACAAGCACGATTGTGACTCCCCCCTCTCACGCCCATGACTTTTTCACTCCTTCTTTTATTTTATTTTATTTATTTATTTATTTGTTTAATTGTTTGACTCCCAATCTGATTTATTTTCATGTCTATTTTATTTTATGCTATTTTATTTTATTTGTTTGTGTATTTGTTTTTACTCCCACCATGAGTTCTTTTTATCTTTACGTAGTTTTATTTGTTTTATTTTAAAAGTCCCTCAATTTTGGCACCTTGTCACCAGAAATAAGAACCAAGACCCGGGGCCAACAGTAGATCTTATCATTACCATACACAAATAATATCAAACATCAAAAGATCAAGAAATAATATAAAAAGTAATTATAAACATAAATATACAAAACACCAATTAAAATCAAAAGAAAAAACTAAATCATTTTACTCCCCGATGATGGCACTAAAATTCTTGATGCTCGTTAAATATACCAGAAAATAAAACCTAACTTTGCACACTAAATTTGGTAAGGATTGTATACATAGAGAGTGCCTATCTTGATTTTATAATGAGTGGTTCAAGGTTTAGGATATGAGGGGGTTTGGTTGGATTTGATTAAGAAAATAAAGTAAAATTGAACTAATAAAAGTAAAGTAAAGCAACCAGTATAAAATGATAAGATTGACAAATGAATTTAGTATACAGGCCAACATTATACAGCTAGCCAACTCACTATCATCCAGTAGCTTCTTATAAGCTTTATGATCTTCATCAAATGCATCGACAGTAGGGGATCAGGAAGTGGTTCATCTAATACATAACCTAGTTTTTTGGATTTGAAAACAATTCTTAAATTCAATATCCAATCCAAGAAGTTTAGTCCCGTGATTTTGTTGGAATCGAATAGGGAGCGTAGTTTCACACTAGAAGACATCGTACGATTTGATAACCTAGAAGAATGAGAGAAAGTGTTAGAATGTACACTTAATGCATATCTATAAGGACTTTAATAACATGGATTCTGGGTCCCATTATTCTAATTCAAATATATAGCCCTCACTACGAATTCGAGAAATCTTATTGTTTTCTTAATGGGTCGATATCCGATATCACCAAAAATGACCTTGGATTTGCTCAACAAGCCATCTTAGGTTAATCGGTAGGTATCATTCATACCAATTGCATTTAATTATGAAACAATCGACTTGTGCCATCAATTGTCTATTTAACACACTCATTGGGTTATCAACTCTTGATCTATATACATCCCATGCATATAACCTAACTTTGCTTTTATCCATGTTAACCTTGGGTTTGCCCACCAAATCAATGCTTCTAGTTATGACTAACCTATTAATACGAAAATCTAACTTCCATGGTTTGAACATATTTGTGTAGAGCGGGCCTGGGTTTGCCAACAACCCAATTCTAAAAGAACTCTGGTTCTTGCCATATCAACGGAAGGCGTAAGTCCTAATATTTTGTTTGAGGGATTTGTCCTTTGGTCTCATCAATACTTGGATGATCTTGATTATGTCTATCACATATACATTTGGATTATGGACAACTCAATTGAATTGAGCCTATGTCCATAACTATCCTTAAAATGCAACTAATGCATGTATCACACAAAGGAGGTTTAATTTAGGTTGTGACTTGACTATGCATCTAAAGTTCTTGATTCGATTCAAATCTTGAACCTAATCGGGTACTAGTGTTAGTCTTGGCTAATCCGAATCATGAATGTGATGCGATTAGGACCTAAAATTCAATTATTTTGATGTCCACGTTAAACTGTTTAATCCTAGTTTATATGCCTTTATCTAGTCACACTAGAAATGCTATGCTCTACTTAGATTAATTCTAAATTAATCCTTAGGGTTTCCAAAATTCCCGTACATCAATTAGTCATCTATAATATCCCTAGGTCATCTCAAATTTATCTAAACAATTTCAGCACATGCCAAAATTATCTTGACAGCCAAAATCGTCAAGATAAATAAGTTAACCAACTAGACACTAAAGAGACCAATTCGATGTTCAGAAAATTTCCAAAACCCTAATTTTAAGCACATGCATTAAGCATGTTATTGTCATCAAAATAATACATTTCTTATCACATAAGAATATTATTTAGGTCTTATAATCAAAATACATACAGTATAAGTCATTAAGTAAGTCAACTCCATCAACTTTCAAAAAGTTGACCAATGTTGACTTTGACTTTATTTATTAATTGAATCAAATTCAATTAATTTTGGAAAAATTCTGGTGTCTTATACACATTCTAAATTTGTTTAATAAAAAATTCAGAACCTAATTCTTAGGAATTATTTATTAATAAATAGGGATAAGCCAACACATCACTTGTGTATGACACTTGTCACATTACTTCTAGCACTAGTCAAACATTACATTATGCATGCATAAGATAACCACTTTAACAATAAGTGTCATACATCTCATACACTTGGAAACATCTCATCTTGCATGTGCATACATAAAATTTATAAAAATAATATATAATTTACACGTATGCATGTTCATCACATTTCTATAATTTCCAGAACTTCATACATGCATCAAGCTGAAACTAAATTCGTAATAAAACAGGAAATGACATTCAATTCCATTTTATTTTTAAAGAAACATAAAATAACACCTCGTAAACATTTTTATGAAATAAAAAAAATTCTAGAATTATTAAGAAAATTTCAAAGTCAGCACATGCATTCAGTTTTTCTGGAAATTCCCAGAAATCAACATATGAACAGTCTGGATATTAATTCAAAATAAAATAGCAAATGACATTTAATTGTAATTTCCTTTTATAGAAACATGATATAACGTATTATAAACATTTATGCAAAATAAAATCAGAAATATTTTTCGAAATTTTACACAAATTATTCCAAATCAACATGCATGTCAGTCATAACCCAACAAACACTTTGCACATATTCAATACATCATCAAAGACATTCATAAACTTGCTCTGATACTATTGGGTTAGCCATGGTTGCATGTATCACATGCATGCATATGCATCAGAAGTGTCAAAATCAAGATTCGGACACCATGATAACCCAAAAACCACAAGATCATACATGCATGCAAGGATGTAAAGAATATGAAATATATAAACATTTTTACCTTTGTTTCTCCTCCTTTCTTATTTCTCCTCCTTATTTGGGTTATTGCAAATACCAAACCCTTCTTTGATCACCCAAGAACATGAAAGATGGAAGATGAAACAATGTGTAAGGGTGTTAGAACACCAAACTTGATGAATTTAAGTAGATGTTCAAATGGGTGATAGATCAAGGTTATCTTGCATACATGTTGATTTGTAAAAAAATTACATAAATTGTATGAAGATAACTCAACAACTCTTCTCACTCTGTCTAGAACTCTTCTAGAGCCCTTTCTATCTCACTTCAGTATGTAAAAAGTGGAAGAATATCATGTACATAAGTGAAGAACTCACTTATATATCATTTTATGGCCTCTGTCGTGGCTTGTCTCGCCTTCGGCCACGATTGTGGTCCTACGAGTTATGATCGTGGCTTGCTTAAAATGGTTATACACACTTTGTTTTTCATCTCATCTTTTATGCATATGACCTTTAGGTTTTCGGTTATTTTAGGAGCTTGAATTAACTCTTAATTCAATCAAATCATGAAGGGTTTCGTGATGCCAATTTGCCAGAATATAACTGGATTAACACACAAACTCTTCAATAGTTAATTATCCAACTTATAAACCTTTCTATAGACAATTACTGTGTAATTCGTCCTTTCACCATACTATACCCCACTTGGTTTAGAGTATGAGCTATGTGTCAACTCGCACTAAACTAAACTACGTCACATCTAGTCCAAGTGATGTTAGTTCTTGTCCTCAGATCTCATTACTCTCTGGCCAAAGACTCCTGAGTAATGACCCCGATAAGAGGTTGTGGGTATCATCTCCTTCTATCAGGAGTGGTGAATCCTTTATTGGCGACCCAATTACCTTTAAATACAAATATTTGTACCCGATTACCATTCTAAGAGCGACCTTGTCTTGAGATAACAAGTAATGATGTCAAAGCACAGGATTTGTATCCAAGATATCCTTGAGTACCTCATGTATAAAGATATTTTCACCATTGTTATGATGAGATTAATCGTTGACATTTGATAGATCATCCATATGATAATATTGTAGCGGGTCATCCGATGTACTTACTACTCTTAGTAAGCATCCACATATTAACTCGAAACATCTCATACTTACAGTTTATGAGATCCATTGCTTGATCAAATCAAGGAGTATAATATGTGCTAGTCTGTCTCGATTAATAATGTCCTGTCTTATTAATCCTATGAATAGGATTATTTAGATATTAATATAATTACACATGATAAGAATCTCATTATCATGATCTCTTCATGATTTCCTTCATGCTATATTTTGTATCATAGACTTCATTAATTCGGTTTAAGATCAATATCAATTCATATATAAACGAATATCAAATTAATGAAAAATGACTTTTGTTTTATTAATCAAAATAAAGTTTGTAGAAAAGTGCTAAAGGTGATTGCCATTAAAGACTACTCTAACAATCTCCCACTTACACTAAAGCTAATCACCTTTGTATCTAATACCATAAGAAAGTACACAAGAATCAAATTTTGCTTGAGGAAGTGGCTTAGTCAAAGGATCAACGATGTTTTAATCTGTGGGCACTCTCTTTATCTTCACATCACCTCTACTAATTATCTTGCTGATCAGATGATATCTCCTGAGTATGTGTTCGAACCTCTAATGAGACCTTGGAATAGCCCCATTATTGTCACAGTACAACAATATTGGGTCTACTATGCTAGGAACCACTCCAAGCTCCACAACGAACTTCTTGATCCAAACAGTTCTTTTGCTACTTCCATAACTACAATGTACTCTGACTCAGTAGTTGAATCTGTAGTCGTCTCTTGTTTGGAACTCTTCCAACTAACTGCTCCACTATTCAGTATGAAAATATAACTTGACTAGGATTTGGAATCATCCTGGTCAGATTGAAAACTAGTATCTATATGCCTGCTCACTATAAGATCTCCATTTCCATATATCAAGAATACATCCTTAGTTCTTCTCAAGTACTTTAGGATATTCTTGATAGCCACTCAGTGACCCTCACCGGGATTCGATTGATATCTTCTCATAACACTTAGAGCATATAATATATCAGATCTTATGCATAACATAGCATACATGATTGATCCTACTGCCAAAGCATACAGGATCATACTCATGGGAGTCCTCTCATCTTGTGTCATAGGATACATAAATTTCGAGAGTTTTATCCCATGAGTCATGGGAAGAAACCCTCTCTTAGACTGCTCCATACTAAAACTATTTAGCATTTTGTCTATGTACGTTGACTATGAAAGACCTAGCAACTTCTGGTCACAAGGTTACACACGCCAAGTTTTACTATTTATAACCTTGGTAAACTTCGGAAGCGCACGGATCGTTCGCGTAGTACCTAAGGTGTCACGAGGAGGGCTAAATAGTCCTAAATCTAAAGTCAAAAGCACTACTAAACAATAATTAACAAAAAAAACTTAAAATGTAAGAATTAACTAGACCAAATAAACCAAATCAATCCACAAAAATAACGATTGGCGATTAACACATAATTAAAAACAATCACAATGACAATAAAAAAATTAAATACGAAATTGAATAGTAATGGAATTTAGTCAATTAACAAACAATGATCACACACCCAGGTTCTACTTAATGAGTTTATCGAAAGAGAGAAAGGGAAAGTTACCTATCTTTAATGACAACCTAACTAATTACGATTTATTGAATTAACTATTCTAGAAGATCCTAGGATTAACTACTCTCTCTCAAGTTATAATTGAACCCTAAAGTATAAACCCTAATCAAATTATGGGAGGTTGTAATCTCTCAATTACCAACCTATCCAAAACCTAATTAGTTCTTAAGTTCTCTAATAAACAATTGGAAACCTAATGTGATCTCTCCACATAGATTTACCAACTTGATTTAATTCTAGATCTATTAATCTGCCTAACTCTTGTTAGACCAAATTAATCGTTTTCTCTCAATTCACCCTCTCAGTTTATTATCGAGATATTAAGCGCAGAATAAATCACAATTAATTCAATGAACACATAAAATGGTCAGATTTCATTAAATCAAAGATAATAATCCAAAGGTGAGTATAGAACATCAACCTTAATGCAATCTATAATTAACTATCTATATCAATTCTATAATTAAATAAAATTGAAATACATAGGAACCAAAACTACAACGGGACGATGGGAGGCCGCGACTTCAAAAAGCTTCTTAATCTAGGAAGCACGTCGTGTCTGCGTCATCTTCCTCTTCTCTCTTCATTCATCTCTCTCTCGATCTCTCAAGGTCTCTTTTAGGGGTTATTGGGTGGCTGCTCAAAGTTCTTCCAAGGCTCTCTCTTCCTCCCTACATCTTACTTGTGATGTTCTATTTATACTTTTAAGGCTCTAGGTCAAAGTCAGGTCGAAACGGTCTAAGAAATCTTACGTACGTGGGCACAATTGTGGCCTGGCTACTTTGGATCGTCCTTTCTGTTCCATGATCATGACCTATGCTTTTGGCCTGAAAACTTCTCGAATCTTATCTATTCTTCACCATTTACCCCGAAACACTAACAAACCCATCAAGGTATCTCAAAAATATAACAAATAAGCTCAAAGACTCATACTAACCTATAAGAACACTAAAACACTCAAACTAACATAATTAAACCCTAATTGCATACTCAACACTCAAATTCACACTAAATACATCTCAAATTAAACCCTAAAACATCTTGCAATTAAAAACTATCAATATCCCCACACTTAAACATTTTCTTGTCCTCAAGTAACAAAACAACAACACACAAAACATGCAATGCAATAATAAGACAATGGCTTTGATTTTCATGAAGTGAATTTAATCTTGAACACAATCATTGAGTTTTGTCAAATCATTAACATGCAAAATTTGGGTCTAGGGGATTTAAACTAAATATACAACTTAATCGAGACCTAAATGTTAACTTATTTACCCTATTCAATTATACACACATTAATAATTTTTCGGTCCCTCGGACTTTGTAATTGTTCCTAGGTACATTTTCATGAAAATTCAAGTTTATTATAAGTCTGGTAGGTTTTTATTAAGGAAACACATTTTTATTTTATTTATTTTTATTTTTATTTGAAACCGTACTTAGTCTTTTACTCGGAGGCAAACATTTGTAATAAATGTCAATTCGGTTACTTAACTAAGTCATTTTACTAAACAACTTGGTTGAAACATCATTATAGCCTTTTTACGCGAAGGCACACATTTGTGATGCGTGTCGATCCAGTTACTCAGCTATTATCACGATTTCAACTGATTACTAGCTCTATTCATAACTCGAAGGTCAGCAGATAGTGCTTTTGGCTATTCGTTTTCATGAAAAGTAATAGTTCAACTACTTAAGTTAAAAGACCTCAAATTATGAATAAATGTGGCAATCTAGAGGGTGCTCAATTTACACTAAGCCCTAATTAGGCTGTATATTTATCTAAAGGCCCCCTAATTTCTTAATTTTGCAAGCTAATGATTGTTCACAATCTAATAGACCATGTCCAAAAATAAATGAATTTCTCTTAATCTATGCCATTGACACATTCACACACTTCATATAATGTAACCTAATAACTATCATACAGTATGCAAAATCACATTCAAAAACAAAACACATAATCCCTCCCCACACTTAAACAACACATTGTCCCCAATGTGAGAAGGAAGCACACACAAGCATATACATAAAGGGTAAAGACAAGAAAATAACGTAACGAAGAACAAACAAAATGAACAATAAAAATAGAAAATAAAAATAAAAACATAAACAAAATAGAACTGAATAATAATTTGGAAAAGAAAAAATTTTGGGTTAGACATGAATTCCTAAGGAGACGAAGGTGGTGATGGTGTCGGAGGTGGCAGTTCATATACCCCGCTCATGTTTTATTGAAACTAAATCTAACTATCCCTAACTTTTTCAATAAAATCTAACTTTTGCTGGTTTATGGTCCTTAGCTTGACCTTTCGTCTAGGAAGGCATTTTCAATTATTTAGAGATAAGGAAATCACTTCCTTATCTTTTGTAATTACTCCTCCAAGATACAACTTACACCGATGTCCATTGACCTTAAAAGTCTCCTTGTTAGCATTTTCTAATTTGAGAGCTCCATGATCAAAAACTTGAATGATCGTAAATGGTCCACTCCATCTAGACTTCAACTTTCCTAGAAATAATCTCAACCGGGAATTATATAGTAGAACTGTGTCTCCTACTTTGAATTCCTTTTTCTTGAGAAAAGCATCATGTCATTTCTTGACCATTTCCTTGTAAAGTTTAGCATTCTCATAAGCATTAAAACGAAATTCTTCAAGCTTGTCCAATTTTAGAAGTCTCTTTTCACCAGCTTGATTCTAGTTGAAATTTAATGCTTTAATCACCCAGTATGCTCTATGTTCTAATTCGATCAGCAAATGACAAGCTTTCCTATACATGAGTCTATAAGGAGTTATTCTGGGTGTTTTAAATGCTGTCCTATAGGCCCATAAAGCATCATCTAGCTTAGCTGCCCAATCTTTCAGAGAATTGTTCACTGTTTTTTCCAAAATTCGTTTAAGCTATGGGTAAACAACTTCAACTTGGTCACTAGTTTGTGGATGGTAAGGTGTAGCAACTAAGTGGTGCACTCTGTATCTTCTTAGGAGAGCATCAAAAGATCTATTGTAAAACTGTGCGCCTCCACCACTTATTATTGTACGTGGCACTCCAAACGGATTAAATAGCTGTTTAATGAACTTTTGCTCTACTTTCCCATCATTGGTTGGAGATGCTATAGCTTCGGTGTAACGCGAAATATAATCGAATCCAACCAGAATGTACATGTTCCCTATTGACGATGAGAATGGATCTATAAAATCAATGCCCCAGACATTGAAGACTTCTACCTCTTGAATGTTAGATAAAGGCATTTCATCTCTCTTAGAGATGTTACCTATCCTTTAACATCGATCACATTGTGCCATGTAGGTCTGTGCATCCTTAAACAACTGCGGTCAATAAAATCCACTCTCTAGTATTCGGGTTGCCATTTTGTTGTCCCCATAATGCCTAGCATACTGCCCTTTATGACATTGCTTAAGGATGTCTCACATTTTCTCGTTTACAACACATCGTCACATTAAACCATCTACACAGACTCTATATAAGATCGAATCATCCTATATTTATCAATTTTAGTCATCCAAAAATTTCTTCCTTTGTTGGTACAAGAGATCTGATGGAAATTTAACACAGATAACATAATTAGTGATATCCACAAACCATGGTGTAGTTAAGCTCTCAAGTAGCATCAGAGTTTCATCGGTGAAATTTTCGTTAATGTCCTTACTTAGCTTGTATTCCCTTCCCACAAGTCTAGATAAGTGGTCTACAACCACATTATCTGCTCCCTTTTTATCTCTGACTTCTAAATCAGATTCTTGCAAAAGTAACACCCATCTAATGAGCCTTGGTTTTGCATCCTTCTTATTGAAAAGGTATTTTAGTGTCATATGGTTAGTAAATACAATTACCTTTGAACCCAAAAGGTACTGTCGAAATTTATCACATGTATACACCACTACGAGCAATTACTTTTCGGTAGTGGTGTAGTTCAGTTGGGGACCTGCAAGAGTTTTACTGGATAGTAGATTGCATGAAATTTGTTATTTTTCCTTTGGCCAAACATGCAACCTATGTCTTGGTCACTCGCATCACATATAACTTCGAATGGAAGTGTCTAATTTGGTGGTGATAAAATTGTTGTTAATATTAATGCATGTTTTAAAGTGTTGAATGCAGATATAACTTATCATCAAACATGAAGGACACATCCTTAACTAAGAGGTTAGCTAAAGGTCGTGCAATTTGCAAAATTTCCTTAATGAATCGTCAGTAGAATCCTACATGACCTAAAAATCCTCGCACCCCTTTGACATTGCTTAGGGGTGGAAGTTTTTCTATTACCTCCGTTTTCACTCGGTCAACTTCAAATCCTTGATATAAGATATTATGTCCAAGAACAATCCCTTCCTGCATTATAAAGTGACATTTCTACCAATTCAGCACTAAGTGTGATACTTCAAATCTTTGAAGAACTTTATCCAAAATTAGTTAGACACAAAGCAAAGGAATCTCCAAAGACTGAAAAGTCATCCATGAGCACCACCATTATGTCTTTTATCATGTAAGTGAAGATTGACATCATGCACCTTTGAAATGTTATTGGAGCGTTACAAAGTCCGACAGGCATCCATCTGTATGCGAAGGTTCCATAGGGGCAAGTGAATGTGGTTTTCTCCTGATCATCAAGGTAGATGAAAATCTGATTATAGCCCGAGTATCCATCTAAAAAGCAATAAAATGAATGGACAGCTACCCCTTCTATCATTTGGTCTATAAACGGAAGAGAGAAGTGATCTTTCTTAATCACTGAGTTGAGTTTACGATAATCTATACATACTCTCCACCCCGTGACTGTTATGGTAGAAATTACTTCTCCACATTCACTCTCTATCACGTCATTCCTCGCTTCTTGGGTATGCATTGCACTAGGCTGACCCATTCACTATCATAGATGAAATAAATTATCCTTACATCTAGGACTTTTATGATCTTCTTCTTGACAACCTCCTTTATGTTAGGGTTTAGTCTCCGTTGACGCTCTCGCACCGTTCTACATCCTTCCTCTAAGTTTATTCGATGCATGCAAATATTCAGATTTATTCCTGAAATGTCAGTAATCTGCCATCCGATGGCTTTCATCCGCTTCTTAACAACTTCCACAACCTTACTTTCTTGTTTTACAATCAATTGGTTGGAAATTATTATAGGTAAAGTTTGACCCTCACCAAGAAAGGTATACTTGAGGTGTGCAGGTAAAGGCTTGAGCTTTAATGTCAGAGGTTTCTCTGAAGATGGTGGTGTGGGTGCTTCAGTCTGAACTAATTTATCTTAATGTACTGGAGCATCTCCCTCCTCCATCTCATCATCCTTTCTAGATTCAGGAATTTGGTGTTCATTGTCAGCTACTGTTTCCAATGATTGCTCTTATGCTATGCATCTCTCAACTTGTTTTTGCAAACTTTGATCCATGATTTCAACTTTCATGTATGTGCTACTTGTTAGATTCTTTAATGCTTTATTCATATTGAAATCAACCTGATCTTCACCTATTTGAAGTGTCAATTTGCCTTCGTGAACATCAATTATGGCCTTTTCGGTGTTCATAAATGGTCAACCTAAGATCAGTGGACAGTTTTTATCCTCTTCAAAATACAGAACCACAAAATCCATTAGAATAATGAACTTATCTGCTCATGTCAAAACATCCTCCACTATTCCCAATGACCTCTTAATGGATTGATCAGCCAATTGAATTAACATTGATGTAGGCTTGACCTCTCCTAGTCCCAACTTCCTGAATATCATAAAAGGCATAAGATTAATGCTAGCTCCCAGATCATACAAACACTTCGTAAATTCCAATTCACTAACCGCATAAGGTATTGTGAAACTTCCTAGATCTTTCAATTTTTAAGGCATTTGACTGGTGACTATAGAGCTGCATGTACCAGTTAGGGCTATCATTTAATTATCATCCTAAGTACACTTCTTCGATAATAAGTCCTTTAAAAATTTTGCATATTTAGGCATATGTTCTAATGCCTCAACAAATGAGAGATTTATTTGTGTTGTCCTTAGCTTCTCAACAAACTTTGCAAATTGTTCATCCAACTTCTTTTGTAGTTGTTGAGGGAAAGGAATCTTGGGTTGGTATGGTGGAGGTGCAACATAAGGAGGGTATTTGCTCAAATCCACTTCTTTCTCCTTTTCTTAATTCTTCTCAACTGGCTTGGCAAGTTCCTCTATTATTTTTGTGGGTGGTTCAATTTCCTTCCCACTTCGAAGTGTGATAGCCTTTAATTGCTCCCTTGATTTTGTTCCTGAAGTGCTAGGAACATTTTCGAGATTCTACATAGAAAAGGCATTTGTCAGTTGACTCACTCAGACTTCTAAGTTACGAATGAAAAAAGCATGATCTTTAGTGAATCGCTCAAATTTCTCCTCCAACTTCTTTTGTGCATTATCTAAATTTCCAAGCTTACCTAAAATTTTTTCAAACTTGGCTTCCATCGAGCTTACTTTATCTTGTTGGATGCTCGATTGCCCCTGAGGCTCAAACTGCCCTCCATTATTATTGTTCTACTAGAAAAAGTTGGGGTGATTCTTCCACCCAGGGTTGTAGGTGTTCAAGTAGGGATTATTTCCCCCTCCTCATCCATATTGCACCTCCACGTAGTTTACTTGCTCCTAATTTTCCTCTCATCAGGTAGCAGTCCACAGTATCATGATCCACTTGACCACATAACTCACACTTCAACTGTGCGACCTTTACTTAAACTGAAGATGACACCTTCATATTGCCAAGTTTTCGCATCAAATTGTCAATCTCAGCTTGCATCTCCATCATCTGATCAACTACGACAACTCCCTTCTGCTCTCTAAAGGTAGTAGGTTTCCTACTTCTCTCACTTTCCCATAGGCAACTATTACTGGCCATCTCTTTGATCAACGCTTTGCTTCATCAACCGTCTTTCGCATCAAAGATCCTCCTGACACTGCATTAATCGTGCCTCTAGTAGGTGGGTTTACTCCGTTGTAGAATGTCTGCATAAGGAACTCCTTCAGTAGGTTATGGTGTGGGCATCTCCTCTGCAGGTCTTTATAACAGTCCTACGCTTCATAAATTGACTACTTGTCAACTTGTTGGAAATTAGTAATTTCCTTTATGATATTTATAGTCTTAGTTAATGGGAAGTACTTATCTAGAAAAGCACACATAAGCTACTCCCATGTTGTAATATTAGCAGGGTGATAGTAGTGTTTTGTATAATGTTTTTGGGCGTGATTTATTAAGCATTTTGTTTTAAACTGATTGTTAAGTATACATTTAAGGCTTCATTAGATTAGTTCTTGTGTTTAAGTGATTTTATTAATTAGTTTGAATCTTTAAGCTTAAATTGTATATTTTTAAGGTACCTTGATGTGTGTGCTAGTGTTGCAAGGTAAATAGGGAAGAACGGTGAAGATTTGAAGAGTTTCGGGCTAAACATATAGGCCACGATCGTGCACATTAGCCACGATCGTGACAGAAGAGGGAGAGCCAGAGGTAACCAAGGCACGATCGTGCACCAGGAGCCACGATCGTGATAAAGAGCATCAAGTCAGGCCATGATCGTGGCAAGTAGGGACACGATCATGCCTTGCATCAGGCTAACAGAAAAATAAATGTTTGGGTGATTCTTCATACCATTTTGACCCCAAGTTTGACCTAGAGCTGCTACCGAATAAATAGAACAATACCTAGCAGCCACTAGGAGAGATTAGAGAGAGCTGAGAGAGTTGCACAAAGAGATTTTGCCAAAAATTTGAGGGAAAACCTAGTTAGAGATCAATCGATTGAGGAAGGAGATGAAGGAAGAGAGGCACGGAAATACGCTTGACGTGACATACTTCCAAGAACAGGTAGTTTCCCACAGTCACAACTCCGAGATCCACTCTAACAGTATTGCTTAGTCCTTATTTTGATTTCATTGATATATGGGATTTGAGATTTATTAGAATTATTTATCATTATGTGTTGATTTTTTTTGGTCTAAACTCACCTTCGGCTTTTTTATTCTTGAGATTAATAAAATTGATTTGATTGTGTTTTATTTCGATTTATTATGATTCAATTTGATTCTTCATAACTGGGCAATAAACTGAGAGGGTGAGCTGGTGAAAATCATCGATTAGGTTAACGAGAGTTAGGTAAATCGATAGGTAGAGAATTGGATCAAATTGGTAGAGTCGTGTAACAAGAGATCAAGCACAGATTCCTAGTAGGTTAATAGACAACGTTAGAATCAATTTAGGTTTTGGACAAATTGCAGATTGAGAGATCACAATTTCCATAATTTGAATTAGGGTTTATTAATTAAGGTTAAGAATTATAACGAGAGAGAGAGCAATTCACCTTAGGATTGTCTAGGCCCATTAAATCAGAAATTTCATAATTGGGTAGATTTTTTTAATTTCAAATAAATTCCCCCTTTCTCTCAATTGGTCACTTCTAGGTTGAAATTCAGATTATTTGTGTGATTTTGCTTTTGTGTGTTCTTTGGGTGATTTAAGTTCTCGTATTTGATTCTCGATTGATTTAATTTTCTGCATTAGTTGTTAATTTAGGTTTGCGAACTTAGCTGTCGTTAGATTTTAGGGCTAGTTCCCTTCCTTATGGGATCCACACCTTAGGTACTATGCGAACGACCGTAGGCTTGCGGAATTTACCGAGATTATAAATAGTAACACTTAGCGCGTGCATAACCTTACAAACACGAGACTCAGTGAATGATACCAAGCTTTAGCTATATCTCTAAGTGTGAAAGGGAACAACTTAATCAGAACAGGATCCTCCGACATCTGGTAATACCGGAAAGTATCACAGATCTCAAGGAAACTGATTATTTATGCGTTCGAATCTTCATTCGCCAGTCCATAAAATTGGACATTCTGC
This sequence comes from Erythroxylum longipes, assembly GCA_027563885.1. NCBI lineage: Eukaryota > Viridiplantae > Streptophyta > Magnoliopsida > Malpighiales > Erythroxylaceae > Erythroxylum > Erythroxylum longipes. The sequence continues at coordinate 24,309,044 of JAOQMS010000179.1, forward strand.
TGAAGCAAATTTAGGAGGGCTGGCTTGATTTCGAATGAGACCGCTTGAGCAGGCAGTCTAGCTACTCCTTAGTTCGCTGGGTTAAACCCTGGCCTAATGAAGTCTATGAGGGTCCTTTATTGTTGCCTTCTAAGGTTAACTTCCTGATCCATATTTCTCTAAAATTCCACGGCCATTGTTGACTTTTCTATCTCTTCTTCTTCCTCTCACTGAGCTTTCCTAAAGGTTCATTCTATTCGCGTGATGTCTAAATCTAATGTCTCAGCTACATAACTTGAACCCCTTGTGACTCTTATGTTTATATAAGGGCATGATTCCTAAGTAAAATGAACAAAATGAAAATGAACTAAAAAATAAAAATTATAAACTATTCTAATGCCTTAAACTAGAGAACCAAATTGTTTTCCCAGGCAACGGCGCTAAAAACTTGGTCGCAAGGTTACACGCGCTAAGTTTTACTATTTATAACCTTAGTAAATTCTACAAGCGCACGGGTCGTTCGTTTAGTATATAAGGTATCGATCCTATGAGGAGGGCTAACTAGTCATAAATCTAAGGTTGAAAGCACTACTAAACAATAATTAACAAACAATAACTTAAAACACAAGAATTAACTAGACCAAATAAACTAAACCAATCCACAAAAATAACAATTAACCATTAACATAAAATTCAAAAATCACAATGAAAATAAACAAATTAAATACAAAATTTAATAGTAATAGAATTTAGCCAATTAAAGAACAATGATCACACACCCAAGTTCCACCTAATGAGTTTACCGAAAGAGAGAAAGGGAAAATTACCTATCTTTAATGACAACCTAACCAATTATGATTTATTGAATTAATGGTTCTAGAAGATCCTAGGGTCAACTACTCTCTCTCAAGTTGTAATTGAACCCTAAAGTATAAACTCTAATCAAATTATGGGAGATTGTAATCTCTTAATTACCAACATATCCAAAACCTAATTAGTTTTTAAGTTCTCTAATAAACAATTGGAAACCTAATGTGATCTCTCTACACATATTTACCAACTTGATTTAATTTCACATCTATTAATCTGCCTAACTTGTTAGCCCCAATTAATCGTTTTCTCTCGATTCACCCTCTCAGTTTATTATCGAGATATTAAGCACAGAATAAATCACAATTAATTCAATGAACACATAATATGATTAGATTTCATTAAATCAAAAATAATAATCCAAAGGTGAGTATAAAACATCAACCATAACGCAGTCTATAATAAACTATCTATATCAATTCTACAATTAAATAAAATTGAAATACATAGGAACCAAAACTATGATGACATGATGGGAGGCCGCGACTTCGGAAAGCTTCTTAATCCGAGAAGCACGTCGTGTCTGTCTCGTCTTCCTATTCTCTCTTCCTTCGTCTCTTTCTCGATCTCTCAAGGTCTCTTTTAGGGTTCATTGGGTGGCTGCTTAAAGTTCTTCCAAGGCTCTCTCTTCCTCCCTGCATCTAACTTGTGGTGTTCTATTTATGCTTTTGACGCTCTAGTTTAAAGTCGAGGTCGAAACGGTCCAAAAACTCTTATGAAACTTGAGTTTTTCTATCAGCTCGATGTAGACCACAATCGTGGCAGGCCTTTCTGTCACAATTATTGCTTGTTGTGCACGATCGTGGCCTGGATGTACACTTTCTATCACGATCGTGCCCTATCTACTCTGGCTCTTCCTTTCTATCACGATCATGGTCTGCTGTGCCACGATTGTGATCTATGCTTTTAGCCCGAAAACTCCTCGAATGTTCTCCGTTCTTTACCATTTACCCTAAAACACTAACAAACCCATCAAGGTACCTAAAAAATATAACAAATAAGCTCAAAGACTCATACTAACCCATAAAAACACAAACTATCAAACTAACATAATTAAACCCTCATTGCGTACTCAACACTCAAATTCACACTAAATACATCACAAATTAAACCCTATAACATCATGAAATTGACAACTATCAACTTCCTTGATATATCTCTATAGATCTTTATTTCCAATATATAAGTTGCTTCTCCAAGGTCTTTCATGGAAAAATTACTAGACAACCAAACTTTGACTGATTGAAAACTTGAGACATCACGTCCTATAAGTAATATGTCATCCACATATAAAACAAGGAATATGATTGCACTCCCACTAACCTTCTTTTATGCACAAGGTTCATCAAGATTTTTTCAGAAATAAAACTCTTTGATTGTCTCATCAAATAGGATGTTCCAACTTCTAGATGCTTGCTTCAATCCATAAATGGATTTTTGAAGCTTGCATACCTTTCTGTCATCTCTAGATACGAAGCGCTCAGGTTGTATCATATATACATCCTTTGTAACATCCCATCACTGATGGGAAGGGTAAGATAGTAATTTGGAACGGGTTAGGACTGTTTAAAATTGTTTAGCTATGTTCATGCATACACATGTAAGTGAATAGTGAATTTTGCACATGTAAATGACTGTAC
>JAOQMS010000179.1:24311632-24329493 GCA_027563885.1 Erythroxylum longipes
AATTCATCTGTGATGGTGGAGCTGGTGCGTTTTGATTCCTAATTAGCTCACATTCTTCAGTTGAATGCCCGTACCTTACACATGTGAAACATATTCTGTTGAGATCCTCGTACTGTATGGGGTATGCCTTCCCATCGACTATGACGGACAAAGTAAGTGGTTTTCGCAAGTCAAATCGTAATGCAATTCTAGCAAAAAGCCCCCGTTCTTCTGATATTGTGTGATCATCCGCTTTGATAGAGCTACCAATGGGACTTGAGATTTCCTGAAGGAGGTCTTCGTGGTAATACTGAGTCGGCAAGCCTAGGATCCGAATCCATGACGCAACTGATTCAATGTGTTCATCCTTGGTGTCAAAATCTCGATGCCAAGCAAATAACCGTAAGTAGTGTCCTAAGATTGACCAGGGACCTTGAAGTAAGGCTTTGTTGTAATCTTCCTGACTAGCCAACCTTAGAAGATAGAAGCCATCCGAGATATCTATAAGATTTAGATCACCTTTGGGTCTCCACAATGACATAAGTCTATTGTAGAGAACTTTGTAGCCAATATCCCTTCCCAATGGTCGGACTATTAGTGTAGTAGCCATATTTTCATCGATCTGTTGATGAACACTTTCCGCGAATGTCACCGTTGGACCTGTATCATTATAATCATGTTAAACTTCCCCCGGTTGTAACTTAATTGTTTTCCTAGTGAATAGATGACTCTAGAGCAAGCTATTTTTGAAGGAAGGTATTTGCCCAGTTTGAATCCCAGATTGATGATTCCTAGTTTGGCTTGTATTTGCTGCAAATTGAGGCTCTGTCTCTTTGTTTCTAACCTTTCTAGTTGCTAAGCTTTCTTGTAACGAAGGAAAAGCGTCTGTATTGTCCATCATTTTTGCTCCATACTACTTTAAAAGCTAATTGTATTATACATAAAAGTATTTCAGAAATAAGTGACGAAAGAAGAGTGTTTTCCTCCTTCATATGCACCCTTTTCATTTCTTTGCTATGGTCACCAAACCATTTATGGTAATTTCCATTTTAGTGCCAATTCCTTGCTACATTTCTAGTTCAACATATAAGCTTAGCATTGTCTCTTACGTTATTTACTGTAGTATAAGTAAACTTCATCTCATTTGTAATTTCAGTTCTCTATGGTCTCTCTCTATCTAAATACCATAAATTGTATTACTTAGAGCTATCTTGAATATTGTCCAATCTATGTCCCTCCTTGTTCCATTCTTATAACACTAGTTTAGTAGTTCTTGACATTTCTAATGAATGCCATTCTTGTAGTATAGTTTAGATATACATTACTAGATTTTCCTTGTACATTGACATTTAAAGTAGAGATTTTTTGTGGATTCAATAGCTTGCTTACGTAATACACACAAATATAATACATGTATAAATCTCTTTAATAGCAGTTAACCTTTAATGAGAAACCAAAAAATAATGACTGCTTAAGGACATGCCTGCTCATAATATAATAGGTTATACCGTATAACTTTAGGAGATTGCTCCATTAACAACCATCTCTATGAGTGATTGGAGAATGTCCTCGATTGATGTCCCCTCCATTTAATTTGTTCTTTTTTCTGGTTATAAGCAAATTACCAAGTCTTTTGTACATATTAAATTGGATATTAATTCATTATGAGTGGTGAGGGATTCATAATTAATGGTCTCTTTGCTCAATTCATTCCTTAAGTTATTCGGATCGTGAACTTCAGATAATGTTCCTAGAGGGACCATTTATCATTTCAAATGGAAGTTAAGGTGCTATTTTTATTCCTATTATAGAAAAAAATAACCTATACTCTACTTCGACTTTAATATGTGATTGTACAAGATGTATCATATTTAGGTGAATGGTTCCAAATGCGCCCTTGCTTGATATAATAAAAGTCTAACCATTTCACCCATACGGAATCCTTACCTGTTAGAATCCTCTAAACCCTTTTAATCATTTGAACCTAGTTAAAGGTTCTTAGTGTAATGATTCCCAGGCCCCTTTCTTTTCTATCCTTAGATAACTCTAACCATTTGACTTTCATAAAGGCTCTATCATTATTCTGATTTGACCGTATGAATTTACTCAGTATTCTATCATTAGCTTTGCTTAAGCTTTTTAGATTCCAGAGGTGAGATGTCTAATAAACTTGTAGGCTACTAAGAACATTTTTTATTAGTTGAATTCTTCCTGCCATTGACAAACTTTAATTTCTCCCAACCTGCATCTAGAGTTAATTCAGAAAAAGGCATTGTAACCATCTAGTCCTAGATCCTTATTGGGATGGAAGGAAAGGAATACTTCTTGCATATCTTTTTCAACAAAAGGCTTAGTTAAAGCCTTTGTTAGATGGGCTAAGATTTGGTTCTTCACAATAATTCTCACTCGATTGAAATTGAAAGAGGCTTCAACTTTTATGCCTATTGTTTTAATGAAATATACAAAAGCCTCTCTATACATGTCCTTTTTAGAGGTGAGGATGTTACCATTATCATCTTTCAAGGGGTTGATCTTTATTTGTGTTCCTCTTTTATATTTATATGGAAATTTTGGGTTTTTTTGTCACCATCCCCCAACCATATTGTTTTATATATTTTCCTTTACATAGAGCTATCTATTTTTGTCATTCTAATATAATGTTGCAAGGCTTTCACTTTTTCTCCCTTAATTAGTTCACCATGAGGTTCTTTATAGAATGCATGTTAAATCTTCTCCAAATCCTTTCAAACCTCATGGGTTGCAAGTTATGTGTTTGATACATTTACCTTATTAAGGATCTTAATCTCTATTTTGATCAGGTGTAGCTTTCTTATCCATGTAAATAGTTTAATACATTATATAAATGTATTAATTCACTTGTATATAGCCTATTTAAACCCCTCCAGTTCAACCAGATGATTATTGAACCAGAATGGGGAGCTCCTCCTCTATTGATTGTATAAGCATTGTACGAGAATAAGCATGTGATCAAAAAGCAAATGGCTATTGAAGTATGCCTTACTCACTTGAAAGTTCTACATTCAAATGTCATTGATTATAGCATTATCCAACTTCTTTCAAATTATTCAATTTCCTTTATGGTTTTTAGCTAATTAAAGAATTATGCCTCCATTCTAAAGTCAGTGACCTAAATTTGATTAACACGCTTTTTTAACTCATCTAAATGATTCCTTAGGCATATTGCCTCTCCTTCTACTGCATTTGCGTGTAGTGTACGATTGAAGTCGCTAATTAACATCCAAGACTCATTCATACTATTCATAATCATCCTTAATTTATTCCATAGCAATGTTCTTTGAAAACTATGATTGAAGGCACATGTAATGAGATTTGAAAGCTGACATTATTTCTCTTCTTCTTTATCATCAAATACATCATTTATTATTCCACTAAGATTGGAGTTGCTTCCACTTCATCATTATCAAAAGCCACAAGAATTCTTCCATTATAGTGACAAGAATGGTTAGTCAGGTACTTCTAATGCTTCCTTAAGAATTTTAGTTTTTTTTATAATTAATCTCTTAAATTATGGTTTTCAAGAGACTAATAAAAAAAAGTTTAAGCTCTCGAATATGATCTGTTATCATTTATTATTTATTAGGGCTATTGAGTCTTCTAGTGTTATAGACAAATATAACAATTCCTATATAAGATAACTTTGAAGATTTGAAATTAAAGGATCATTTATACATTCATCACAATAACAATTTTCATAGACATACAAGTAATGTTTCAAATGGATTTCTTATATAGAGTCAATTCAATGAATTTGTTCTCTAACAGGCATTTACACATTTGTTTAATTATCTTCATACTTTACTCTATAAGATTTGGCTATTACTTTTATAAGGAAAAACATAACGTTTATTAATCTTTTTACGTTTCGTTAATGTGCAATTTTAATAGAACAATGATTAGAAATAATTTAGCAATAATACATAAATACAATATGAATCTCATAATTATAATCTCATCATAATTTCATTTATAATGTGTAATTATCTCATGAACTTTATTATATAGATCTAAATATATACAATACAAAGGCTATCTTTAAATTATTTTGTCACTAAATTACAACCAACTGATTAATTCTAAGGCATAAACTAACAATTTACACCATTTCTTTGCAAATTTTAAATATTATTTTACTGTAATTTCAATCATTTCTTTACAACCATAATCTATAATGAAGAAGACCCGAGACTTGGAAAATTAACATTTTTGCATGACTTGTGGAAGAATTATTAAGGATGTTTTTGTAGGAATCGTGAAAGAATTATTAGCAATAGATTTTTGGATTTTAGGTTTTTAGTATTTTGGTATTTTTAAAAATTATGTGCTTAATATCATATTAATAATGAATCATTTTTTTAAAATTGAAAATTAAATTATTTTATCATTATTTTTATTATTATAAAATTTAGTAATTTGAATTTTATCTTAAAATTAATTAAGTAATACGGAATTAAAAATTAAAATTAATTATTATTAAAATAAAAGTTTAAATTATGTTTAATACAAAATAAAAGTTGAAATATTGAGATCCTTAAATAGGATTAGGAATAGATTTAATAATATTTATAAATATCAAAAATTCCTTTGCAAAAAACATAGACCAAGTCAACTGGAACTGATCTTTGGGTGGTGGAGTTAACCCGCCCATAGCATCGACTCCGACCCATGTATTTTTCTGGTCGCCAAGTAAAAAGGTTGAGAAGTAGAACGAAGCGGTGAAGACTTGCTCAACACGAGTCGTTTCCAAGCACATGAAGGAAAAGAAAGAACAATACACATCCGCGACATGTTTAAATAAATTAGGGTTTTTCTGTTCTTCTCCTCCCCGTCTAACGGACACACAAAGGAAAAAGGAAAAGACATAACCAAAAAAAGAAAAAAAGGAGCGGTGGTTCTCTTCCCACAATTTTTCTTTTTCTTTCTCTTGCTTTCTGGCTTTCATCACTCTAATTTTCTCTCCTCCCAAACACCCCCCAGAGTATTGCCTTTGTCAATTTCTACGTAACTTAAATCCCCCCAAAAATATATCTCCAAATTTCCGAGGATAGCCAATGCAGCTTTCTGATTCTCAAGAAACCGATTCAAGCCCCTCCGACAAGCCAGAAAGCCCTAGATCTCTTAAATCCACTGTCACCGACGGACCTGACAAGAATGATGGTGGCGGCAGTAATAAGAAGAATGAGGACAACCAAGGCGACAAAAATGTGGAAGACGAGTTGGTTCTTGATGTTTCGGGGAGGAATTTGGAGTTTGAATTGTTAGAGACGACTAAAGATTCCGTAGAGGAACTTTATCTGTACAAGAACGCTTTTAGTCTGGTGCCCAGGTCAGTGGGGGGGCTTGAAAGATTGAGAACGTTTAAGTTTTTTGGAAATGAAGTGAATTTGTTTCCGGAGGAGTTTGGCAATCTGATTGGGTTGGAGTGTTTGCAAGTGAAATTGTCTTCTCCTGGTCTGAATGGCTTGGCTTTGAGTCAATTAAAAGGATTGAAAGAACTTGAGCTTTCAAAAGTGCCGCCAAGACCTTCGGTTCTGACAATTCTTAGTGAGATTGCTGGGCTAAAGTGCTTGACTAGGCTCTCTGTTTGCCACTTCTCTATAAGGTAACACTTTCTAAGGGTTTTGAACTATTGTGTGTGTGTGTGTGTGTGTGTGTGTATTTAGAGTAACTAGGGATGCTTTCATTTGATTTTAGTAACTATTACTTGGAATGGGGAAGTGGTTGCATAAAGCTAGCAACTTGTGTTTTAACAAAGAGAACATAATTGTATTGTTGTAGAGGATGCAAAAGTACTTAGTTGGTCCAGTTATTGTATTCTTGTAGGTTTGCTTCAGTGAAAAGAGAGTGAGATTGTATGTTTTAGTCACATTAGGTGCACTAAAGAAACATGTTTGTTTTATTCTCGCTCTATGTCAATTGTTGTTGATTTAAATTGAGCACTCAGTATGAAAACATGTAAGTTGTTTTCAAACTCTTGAACTTGTTAGGATTTTGGCTTGTAAGGTATGGTGGTTAATGCTTAGAATACTTTAAAAGATAAATTTAAAAGAGAAACATCAGGACTACATTTACCTTTTTCATGACGACTTGAATAGGATAGGTGATATGGACTAGGTTCTTACTTCATATTGTGCTTCTTGTTTTCATTATTTGTAGTGATATAAAAAAATTTGCTTAGTAAGAGAGTTTGCAGTATTTTTCTTCAAAGATTTATGCTCGTCAACCTTTCTGGGCTTTGCAAGCAATTTTTAACTTCAACCCATTTCCTTGAAGCGCTAAGTGAATCACTAATGTAATGATCTTGACAATGCAAAAGTATTCCAAATTTCACTTCGGACATTTAGCATTTTGCCACATTGTTATGTAGCATAATTAATTTTTCATCTGGTTCATTGGAACTAAACTTCAGAGTCTTAAGCTTCTCAATCATATGTTTCATATTTTTTGTTGCAGATATCTTCCCCCAGAAATTGGTTGCTTGAAGAACTTGGAGTATTTGGACCTTTCATTCAACAAGATAAAGGATTTGCCTGAAGAAATTAGTTTTTTGGATGGCTTGATAACCTTGAAAGTTGCTAATAATAAACTAGGGGAACTACCCTCAGGATTGTCTTTACTGCAAAGATTGGAGAACTTGGACCTGTCAAATAATAGATTGACGTCACTGGGGTCTCTTGAACTCAACTTAATGCATAAGCTCCAGTATTTAAACCTTCAGGTACTCTTTTATCATTAAATAGATTTGTTTATTTAAGGAGAAGGAACTCAATTTCAATTCTCAATATCATCCTTGGCTCATGTGATTCATTAATGAATTTGAAAGGGTTCTTCATTTTCTTGTTTTTTTCTTTGGAATTTGGTTTCTAAATGTTAGTCCTTTGAATTTTTAGTGGTAGTTATCAAGGATGGCAATGGGAATCATGTTGGGCTATGTCTGATTCTGGCCCAGCTTGGCCCGATGCCATTGCTTGTGGCCTAAGCCTAGCTTCAAGCTTGATCAAGCTCGAGTTTGCTCGGGCAACCACAAAACTAAATGTTAGTCCTTTGAATTTTTAGTGGTAGTTATTAAGAATGGCAATGGGAATCAGGTTGGGCTATGTCTGATTCTAGCCCAGCTTGGCCCGATGCCATCGCTTGTGGCCTAAGCCTAGCTTGAAGCTTGATCAAGCTTGAGTTTGCTCGGGAGACCACAAAACTATGTTGTTTTGGTGCAATTGACTAAGATGATGTTATTTTGGTCATTTTGGTGAAACTTTTAGTCTAGAACGACATCGTTTTTGTCAATTATACCAAAATGATGTTATTTTGGTAAGGGATTTCAGGCTAGGCTTAGCTCGTTGACTTCGGGTTGGGCTGGGCCAAGCTTTCATTGACAACCTTAGTAGTTATGACGAGTTTATCGTTATAAAATTTTGCTACCTTGTATGGCCTTCAATTGTGGGATAAGATATGCATTTCCACTGGACAGCTCTAACTTTGGAATTCTCTTGAGATTGAAATTGTTTGGTGATTTCTTTTTGTTTGTAGTCTCAAACTAGGTATTATTTATAAAATTTCTTTTATGAATCTTGTAGTTCTTAACAATCATTGTCCTTGTGGCATATTTTGCATATTCATGTTGCTGTGTCTGAACCTGACATATTTGTTTATCTTCTGATTTCTGATACATCAAGTACAATAAACTACTCAGCTGTTGTCACATACCTCCGTGGATATGCTGCAACTTTGAGGGCAATGGAAAGGATTCATCAAATGATGATTTTATAAGCTCTTCAGTTGAAATGGATGTTAATGAGACCAACATTGAGGAGGGTGATATAAATTTTGCACGTAAAGGTGAGGGACTTTGTTCATTTTAATTTCTTTGTGCTTTCCTTGGGTTTTCTGATTGATAGTTTGGTTTTTAATTATTGCAGGCTCTCGACATTTCGTCTCAAGTTCATTAGTGGGGACTGCATCCAGCGGCAGATGTTTTGCAACTCGAAAGTCAAGTAAGAGGTGGAAACGGCGGCATTATTTGCAACAAAGAGCTCGCCAGGAACGCTTAAACAATAGTAGGCAGCGTAAAGGTGAACTGCACAATGAATGTCCGACTCTGTGGGAAAGTGAGAGCTACAATTTAGACAATATAGATGTGCCTACATCTGAAAATCATGCTAAAGTGGGGTCAGAAATTGTTGGTCTGGATGGTGGTGATGATAAAGTACTTTCTGCTGGTGAAGCTGAAGGTGAAAACTTGCTTGGTAGTGTTGATGATAATAAATTCAGTTCAAAAAAGGGATTTGACAGAGAGGATTGCTCTTGTTACCTTGAATCTGTGAACAAAGGAAGGGAGGATGACCATTGTGTGCATGAAAAGCCGTTAGCATCTACGCCTAATGGAGCTGTTGGGCAAGACGAAGATTCAGCTTCTGAAATATTAAAAATAACATGTAAATCAAAAAGGCATTCGGATAGGGATTTGGATAATCCAAAACCATGCAAGTATAGGAGGCCTATGGAAGACTGTTCAAATCTGTCATGTAAATACAGTAGTTTGTCATTTTGTGGCATTAAAGACCATCTGCCAGATGGATTTTATGATGCAGGCCGAGATCGGCCTTTTTTACCTCTAAGTAGTTATGAGAAAATTCTACATCTTGACTCACGTGAGGTTATTCTTTTAGACAGGTGAGTTTTGTATGGAGGTGTAATGGATATTAGCATAATTAATAAGCTTGTTTCAATGATGAACAGGTTCTGATATCTTTAATTTTTCCGTTAGGGAGAAGGATGAAGAGTTAAATGCAATTGCTCTCTCTGCCCAAGCTTTGGTGTCCCGATTAAAGAGACTGAATGGAATTTCTAAAGGGAGGAGTAGTGCTGTTGATAACTTGCAAATTGCATCACTGCTTGCACTTTTTGTTTCAGATCATTTTGGGGGGAGTGATAGAAGTTCTGCTGTTGAAAGAGCACGAAAATATGTGTCTGGTTCAAACTACAGTAAGCCATTTGTTTGCACATGTTCTACTGGAAGCAGCACTATTAGTACATTCACCAGTCGAGATGCAAAGATTCGAGAAGATATTGTTTTCAGTGATGTCTGTGAGAAATCTTTGCGTTCTATCAAAGCAAAAAGAAATTCTATTATCGTTCCTTTGGGGTCCTTGCAGTTTGGCATTTGTAGGCACAGAGCCTTACTAATGAAGGTATTTGTTCTTTTTACATGTTTTCATTAAATTAAACGTTATGTTTCTTGCATAAGCATTTGAGTTATTAAGATCTAATAGAGTTTAACATGTCCAGTATCTTTGTGACCGAATGGATCCTCCAATTCCTTGCGAACTTGTCAGGGGTTACCTGGACTTCTTGCCTCATGCCTGGAATACCATTTTAACAAAGAAGGGCGATTCATTGGTTCGCATGGTAGTAGATGCATGCTTTCCTCTAGATATTAGAGAAGAGACTGATCCAGAATATATCTGCAGGTTAGTTGTGCTTTTCGTAAGAATTTGTTGTACCTGCTTCATTATGGCACTGCTCTGTATATTGCTGCCTCTGGAGATTTTGTGTAATAGTTGGGCTTGTACCATTACGTAACACCGAACTTAGTTGATTACTTTGTGGCTTTAGGAGTGACAGACGTGTGGTTTGGAGAGTATGTAGATTAAGCAGTTTACAAGGGTCATTGGAGCTCATTCACGCTGGAAGTTGTTTCATGGCAATAAACTTCTTTCAGATTAAATTTTGTAATTGAAATTATGAAATATCTTCCCCGGTTCTGGGTTTACAGAATTCCATGCCTTAATTTTCATGATCATTTGGACCATAACTAAAATGAAAGCAATGAAGTTTAAGATTTTGAATAGATTTAGGTGTCAATTTGAGTACTTGTTATTTCTTGAATAACATCCAGGAATATGATTATATGTTAGGTTCTCAGGTACTCTAGTTTCTAATATGTGTTTTATTCCACATGTATCTGGTGCTAAAGGTACATTCCACTCAGTCGGACTAAGTTTTCCCCCTCAACTGAGGGCACTCTGGATCCTAGTTGTTCATTTCCTTCTTTATCTACATGTGACAAGATAGAAAAAACAGCTTCCAGTACTCTTATCCTATGCAAATTTGGATCTTTTGAAGCTGCAGCAAAGGTACTTTCTAACTTTGAAGCTGTCTCAAATAACATACATTTTGCCTTATTTTTCAGCATACTGCTTACTTTATTTGATTGTGTAAACCTTTATAGGTGAATAGTTTAATGCACTTCACCTTTATAAATAATGTATAACTTGGTGAAATTACGATTGTGGATATGCGATGGTTTGATGGAAAGTAAACATTTTTCTTTTGCAATGTGTTGAACAATTTTGTTTTTTTTTTCAATTAGACTTCATATTGATTAAATGTCCCAGAAAGAGTGTTGAGGCTATTATTCTTATAAAAATGATTTGGTTAATCACCTATTCCTTTACTTTTCTCTATTGAGCCTGAAGTTTTATGTTTTCTTAATGATCTAATCCAATTATACAGGCCATTTGATTGTGACACAAGAATGGTAACATCTGTCTTAAAGTAGATTCGGTCTTTTACATGAATTTCTGCATTGGTAGTCATCATATCCTTAAGTCAGTCCAATTCTTTTCTCACTAGCACCGTATCGTGAATGCACCAGATAATTTTTGCATGATCATAACTCAAAGCTGCCAGCTACTTCATTTGGATTTCTATGGAGTCTGGTGGAGGGGTGGAGAAAGAAAGGCCAATTTGTTATGAATGAACAAACCTAATCTACATTGGTGCTTGTAGCCTGATGTGTCTGATATTAACATCATTTTCATCAAAGTTATTGGCAGATACGTTGTAAAGAAAATTGAACCAATATCTGTTTAAGAATATAATTGTTGGTCGACCTTGTTCTTTTCTTTCTATGCTATTTTTTTCATGATGTTTTTCTTAGTATTTTCAGTTGTTAAACACAATTTAGAATTGCCTTTGAAGCTGTTTGAGTTTATCTTGTTGAACCATAGGTGCGGGCTTTAGAAGTATCTGGGGTGTCAATGGATGAAATAAGGAACTTTGAGTACAGTTGCCTTGGAGAACTCAGGGTTTTAGGTGCATTAAAGCACCCCTGCATTGTTGAAATGTATGGACACCAGATCTCATCAAAATGGAGTTCTGATGAAGATGGAGTCTCGGACTGCCGTATATTGGAGTCTGCAATTTTTCTGGAACATGTTAAAGGGGGATCCTTAAATGTGCGCATTCTCTAACTTTATATGGTAGATGTTGACAAGTTGTTTGACCTCTTTCCCCTCTTTTTAGTGACTGTTCTCCCTTCCATTTCGCAGAGTTATTTAAAAAAGATGGCAAAAACTGGTGAAAAGTGTGTACCATTGAATTTGGCACTGTTTATTGCTCGAGATGTGGCATGCGCGTTGTCAGAGCTGCATTCAAAAGACATAATTCATCGTGACATTAAAAGTGAAAACATACTGATTGATTTAGAGAGTAAGAGAGCTGATGGTTCTCCTGTGATTAAGCTCTGTGATTTTGACAGAGCAGTACCAGTTAGGTCTTTCTTGCATACATGTTGTATTTCCCATAGAGGGATTCCACCTCCTGATGTTTGTGTTGGAACACCTCGCTGGATGGCACCTGAGGTTTTTCGGGCAATGACTAAACGTAACATTTACGGTCTGGTATGTTGTTTCTCCTATCTCCTGGATAATATTTAAAAGGATGGTCTTGGTGTCTGAATGCTGTCTTCCCTCCATATGGTAAAGGACTTATTCATTGCATATAATCTAATTTCTACAACATTCGTAAAAGCATCATATTTATATGCTTACACACGAGTCTATGTATTCTTGGGTTCTTAAGCTTCCTTGAGTTGAGAAAGCCAGGGGGTAGATTGTTCTCTGATTTTCATCAAAGTTGAGAAATATAACATGAAGTGCCTTGTGATGGAGTAGCATTTTCCATTTTAGGGAGGATAAGGCGGGTGCCATTAGTGAAAATAGTAGGATAGGCTAGCTATAGAAAAGCATGCATGTGCTCTAACAAGAGAAGAAATGCTGATTAAGTCAGTGAAAGTGTGAAGTTATCCATTTGTCATCTTGTGTGATTACAGTGCTTAGAAGACCTTACCATAATCAACTGAATAGAATTACCAATGATTTTGATCATTTTCTTTAATCATGTGGACTGTGTTCTTGATCATTCATTGTTTTTGCACTCTCTTCTGATTACTTGCTTCTAAGTGTTGAAATCTTAAGAACATCGGCATACGACTTCTGAAGTTGATCATCCATATAAAGTTTCATTTTTGGGAAAAAGGCAGCAATTAAATGCTCTACAAATTAGATCAATTTCCTGATTTCATGAAATTTCAATGGACTTCTCCATAATTTTCTTTGTGATAAATATCTATTTACTGATGGGCCCCTGCTTTGCTTTCTCTGCCAAAATCTGTCTTTTACCGCTGAATAAGGTAGCAAAAGTACAATGACACATTTTACAAGCGCAAAAATTTGAAATGCAAATGATTTAAGCCTGTTCATACTCCTTTTAGCTGATGCATCTTGTTTCCTGGATGATAATAGGAAGTGGATATTTGGTCATTCGGATGCCTCCTTTTGGAATTGTTGACCTTAAAAGCCCCGTATTCTGGCGTTTCTGAATTAGAAATACATGAACTTCTTCAGGTACAAGCCTTTTTAACTCCATAAGTATTAAAAATTTGAATGCAGAAAGTCATTGATAAGTTGTATTTATCCATACCAATACATTTGATGTCTCATTAATTGAAGGATGAGTTTGATCTTGTTGTGTCTAGCCTAAGTCTTTCTCTTCTTCCTTACGCAGACAGGGAAACGGCCACGACTACCTGATGAGTTAGAGGCACCAGGATTGATGGGCGAAACTGAAGCAAGTAAATGCAGCGCAACCTTGCAGGACCCTGAGACTGAGTCAACACTGAGATTTCTTGTTGATTTGTATCATCAGTGTACAATGGAAAACCCATCTGACCGTCCCTCAGCAGCAGAACTATACCGGTTATTGCTTGAACGCTCAAACACTTTCACTAGTTCAAGGTGTTAGGGAAAAAAAAAAGTGTGAATTAACTTCCCAAGTCATAATTTATCATTGATCCCAAATTTTGCAGCCATAGGATTGATTTATTCTTAGAGGATTCATATTCCTTTCGGCCTCAAATGTTTGGGTTTCCTTTGGAGTTAGCTAAACGTCACTGTATTTTCATATGCTATGCGAGCCTGTTGTACTTGTAGGCCAAGATGTTCATTTCTGTAAATTTTGTAGGTAGTAGAAAAGATCGCCACAGCTTGATTTGGAGTTTTGGATTATTAAATTGAATCTTGCTTTTGTTAAGCGGATAATTTTGCAAGGCTATATCTTCAGTTGTTACATTGTATAGCTGTACTGCCGATATATATGGTACACTATCTAGCCGTATTGATTATTTTTTGCTGTGCCGCTCCTATTTCTCTTTCGTCTGACGGAATTACGAGTAACAAAGGACAGGACTGGGTCTGAGTAGACGGAGTTACGAGTAAGTAGCAAAAATGGGGCAGGACTGAGTTTGAGACAGCTGAGTTCAATTCCAACCGGACATCGACAGCTTGAAGTTGGACTTTGATTTGATTTTTTTTAATTTTTTTAAATTTAAAAAATAAAAAATGGTCATATTTTTCATAAAATAAGGTTCTCTCTCTCTCTTTTTTTTTTTTTTTATAGCTGTTAGGCTTC
The DNA here is from genome assembly GCA_027563885.1 of Erythroxylum longipes. Lineage (NCBI taxonomy): Eukaryota > Viridiplantae > Streptophyta > Magnoliopsida > Malpighiales > Erythroxylaceae > Erythroxylum > Erythroxylum longipes. Next base: position 24,325,400 of record JAOQMS010000179.1, read on the forward strand.
AAGCCTGGTAAAATTTGGGCAGCTAAAGCTTAAGTGCTGCTCGAGGCTCGATTTCTTGAGAAAAATCATACCTTAAGGTGGACTCGAGATTCGAATTAAACTAGGCATGGTCTGTTGATTTTAGGTCGAGTGGAGTAAGACTTATACTTGATTGACAAGCCTAGACGAAACAATATGCAAACTCATTACGAATTTTGCACGCTCTTGGCAATAAATTAGTGTCTCCGTGAAATTTATGGGTGACACTCTCTCTTATTTAATTATTTGGAATTAAGGTAGAATTTATCCGAGGATTTTATGAATTTTATGCCAAAGGAACATTTTAACCTTCGATGTTTACATTAAAATTTGAGTTAGATTCTAACGTTTCAATACGCTTAAAATAAAGCTTAATAATTATAAAACGTTTAAAATAAATTCTAAAGTTAAAAAAATATTTTAAATAATCCGTAATTACACGTAACTATTAGTAGAGTTAGGTCTCTGTCAATTAAATATTGCCATGACCTTTTTTAACGAAGTAAAATTTTTAAAAATTTTATTATAGTGGGACCATAACAGGTAACGTGGATTTTTTAAAATAGAAGTGGATCCCACTCCAAACAAAACGTTGCGTTTGGAGAGGGAGGTTGAGTTTTGAGTTCAATGCGTTTTGATGTTTGAGTTTTAAAACAAATTCGATCCCTACAGAAAAGCAGAAAGTGTACAGATAGAATTACAGAAATATCACTGTTTAGCATATATCTACAAATTTACAGCCATCTATGATATAAACTTTTTGTGATGATGTAAAATTAAAACCCACACAGTATATGTCCAAATGGGAAAATCAGAACACAAGCAGTAAATTGAAAACCAACAACACTATAGAATGATCGTGATTCTAAAAAACTCATAATATTCAATAACCCAAAATACAACATAAACCCAAAATGCATCATCGGCATAAGTGGCAGCGGTCAAGCACCGGTGACTGAGCAGCTGTGACCGACATCATCCCTACTGTCGTTGCTTTGCTCTATGACAAGTTGCTTCAACATGACTACACTGCAACTACCGTCTCTTGGGAACGGAAGGGATTAGTCGCGACTGCTTCTTCTTCCAGTGGTACCATGGTTCTCTTTGCCGTCGCCACGTGGGAAGGAAGCTTCCCTGCTCCCTCTTCTGTCGTTACTTCCTCCGGTGGCATTTGTTTCTGTTGGTTGCAGAGATTGAAGGAGGCACTGGAAGAAAGCGTTAGGCATTTAAACCCAGACATTTAGAACAAATTTAAATGGAAGTGGGATCTAGTTCCATCTAAACTCAATTTCCCTCCTCAAATGCAACGTTTTGTCTCGAGTGGGACACACTCCCAATTTTTAAAAAATCCACATCACCTATTTGTGGGTACTACTGTGATAAAATTGTTAAAAAAATCCACGTCAATTAAAAAAAAATCCCAATTTAATTTACAAAGACTTAATTTCATTAATAGTTTCGTCTAATCAAAGGTTATTTTAAATGTTTTACAAATGTTAGAATTTATTTTGAATGCATTGAAAAGTTAAGGTCTACTCCCAGACTTTAATGTAAACATTAGAAACTAAAATATTCTTTTGGCCTGAAATTTTAAGTTATTTAACATTTCGGGCTCCATAAGCTAATCCTTAATGTCACACTCTTTTAAGATTTTTTTAGTATGATTGAACTTATCATCTCATTATATATATGCTAAAAAATTTATGAGAATTTTTAAAGTAACTTCAAGTCTTTTAAGGTTTGGTGAGCGATCCTTTACATTCTGAATTTTTTAAGGTTTTGTGTGCTATCCTTTGCATTTCACATTCGAGGTGACTTTATATTCTCAAATCCTTTATTCATACTCTAAAATAAAATTAATATTAGATTATGAAAAATAAAAATTTTAATTAATTTTTTGAAAAGTTAAATTTAAATAAATTAAATCGAGTTAGTTACGTCAAAGAAGTTACCAAAATACATTATGAATCTAAGATATCCACATTGCATCTAACCTTAATGTCTTAGTAAAGTACTGAAAGGTAAGCATTACAAAGTATATGAGAATTAAATTCTCCAAGAAACCATCAGCGGCCTACTACACCTCATTGCCACCTGATTGATGATGAGTTGTTCTCTTATACTTAAAATTATTAGCTCAATAAAAGTGTTCAAGCATCTAGATTTCCCTTTGCAAATCTTTTGTTCTTTTTGACTTTCCATGTTTCTTGGAAGTATGTGGCAATTTTGCACCATCTAAAGCTCCTTGTCTTGCTTGGAAATCTAGATGCTTGCGAGATAGAAATGTTCATAATTTGTAATTAGTTTCAGGGTGGTAATCTTCAAAAGTTCATACAGGAGAGTTATGAAATAAATGTTAAATGGATTATTTAATAGTTAGTGATATGGATTATTATGAACACCATTGTCCTTTATGCGTAAGATATCCTACTACAATTGTAACATCCCATTACTCACATTAAGGCTAAAATTGTAAATGTAAGAGATTACGGAGAAATTAGGAAAAACATTTCATGCTCATGCATTTTATGATATGCAAATATATGTGAATAGTGGATTCTGCACACATCAAAATGGTTGTACATGTATTCATTGACATTTCTGGGTATAATTGTTCGAAAATTTGATTTTATTAGAAATCGTGATTTGACTGTATTGAAAATCTGATTTGGAGCTTAGAATTTTTGGAGATTTTGGGGAAATTTTCTGAAAAGAATTGGGAAATTTCTTGAACTAGGAAAAATGCCAATTGGCACAACAAATGATAAATGATATTAGAATTTACTGTCAAATGGCAATGGAAATTCTTATAAATGACTTTAGGATTTATTGACAAGTGTCATTAAAAATTTGGGAGACAATTAGAATAGAAATTGGACGTAGGTTATAAGAATTGGACATTTGGCAAGTGATATAAGTCACTTGCCAAACAATGCCTAAAGCCACTACTCTTTGAATTAAAAAGACCCCCTTTTAGTTTTGTCTCCATGATGCTTTAAGTTAAAAGAAGCTTAGGGTTTTGTTTTTGGCTCTCTCCATCTTCCTCTTCGTGGCTTTTCTTCTCCTCTCCTTCTTGATTTTATTCTCCGAATCCTCACCAACGTTGAACCTTGCTTCCATCTATCAATTGCTACTCCCATTTTTGTTGTTTCTTCCATTTGTCATTAAAAACCCTTCTCTTCCACCTTGAAATGATGATGACCGTGTATGATGGTGGAACTAGGGACTCTTGGTTATCTTGAAGATGTTTGAAGAGTTAGGAGCTAAATCAAGTAAGTAGCTTGTTAATATTATGGGTTTGATAAATTAAAGCATTTGTGATGTTTGTTAGAGGTTAAATGACATGATGGTGTTTTATGTATAATGAATATGGATGATGTTCTGTTTTTGGGCTAATGATCAAATGATGGATTAAGAATTTGTTTGTGAATGTTATTAAGTGAATTGGAGTAGAGATTGAAGAGTAAATGAGGTAGAAAGGATGATTTTTGCATAAGTTAAGTTAGGTGTAAGTAGTTAGAGGTGAAAAATCTGAAAAATAGGAAGAGAGTGCTGAATTGGATTTTGCGTCTGTAGAAGTTCGCCGCGGCAAACTTTTGGAATTTCTCCGCGGTGAACTTGAAGGCTTTAATAAGGATTTCATTCGGGTGAAGTTCGCCGCGGATTTTCATGTGAGAATTCCTCTCTGGAGGAGTTCGCCGCGGCGAACTTTTCCTACATTGAATATGGTTCAGTATTTTGGGCATATCTTCTTCTGTAGTTGTCCAAAAGGACTGGTTTTTTATTTGGTGTAAACTAGAGACATAGGGCTATAAATAATATGAAAAAAAAACAAATTCTTAACTAGACTCTAAGAGTTTCAATTTCTGGGTGAAAGTTGAGTATGGGGTGCTGTCTCTAAATAAAAGTAGTCCGAAAATATTTCGAGTATAACTTTCATATTTCTAAACCAAATTGAGTGATTTTGGTGTCATTACAAACTTAAGACAATGGGGAAAGTTTTATAGAATAAAGTGTTTCCAAATTACTTCATTGGAATTGTCTAATTGATCATGGAAAATAAACCCCGAAGGTTT
>JAOQMS010000179.1:24332153-24345220 GCA_027563885.1 Erythroxylum longipes
AATTAATTAAAATATTATAATTAACTAATAATATAATTAAAATATTCATGGGGAGGGGTTTTCTTGTAAATTTATGTATGTATTTTGTTTCTGTCTCCGTCTCCGTTTTCTTATCCTCTGGTTTTGGAAGGAACAAAAATTTTATGTTTCTGTCTCCGGAGTCGGGACAGAAATTGGTGGGGACAGCAAGCAAACAGGTCAGGGACAGAATTTTTCTGTCCCTGTCTTCTGTCCCCACCCACGGAAACAGCAACCAAACGTAGGGTAACCAAACGCAAAGTAAGTGCCCATACATTTTAATTGGATAACTACCGAAAAGGTAAGACATCAATAAGGTAAACATTAGGCAACATAAGGCCTACAAAACATATCGTTTTTGCACACAAGAAATAAATTTACGATGTGCTTAAACGGTATGCTTCAGTGAATCGCAGAAGATGGCGTGTACTCCACGAGAAAATAGAATTGACGTGGACTTGAATGAAAATCCAAAATTTTGGTGGATTTATCTTGGTCGATATGTACGCTTCTCCATCATGTTAGTTCAATAAATTTATCACTCACTTTATTAGTACGAAATGTGCTATAACGTACGGATGGTCTACATTACATTAACGTACATCAATTGGGTTCCATTTCAAAAATAATGATCGATTCATAACTAAAGGCTCCTTACAGTCTCAACGATGGCTCAGAATGGTTGCAAGTGCAAGTGGTGTCTGACAACAACTGAAAAAGGCAAAGGGGAAAACAAATGTCTTCGTTGGGATTATCTTAATCGGAGAACGAGTAATTATTTAACTAATGGTGGTCCATCAACGGCTCCACTTTGGCCTTGGAATGCCTGCTTTGCAAGTTGGTAATAATTATAAATTAGTGTTTAACCAACAACGCCACGTGAATCCATGTGAAACTGGTCCTCTATGTTGCTAAATCTCCGAGATCCTTGAAGGGTTAATTAGTAGAATGTCATTTCGAAAGGAGGCTAATTAAAATATACATTACTTTGATACAACCCGGAACTTTGTGTAACATAAGAGGGACTTCTTGGGGCTGTTGATAGTTAGACTAATAATAAGCATCATGTTTGACTAATTTTTTATTTTTTATTTTTAAATTTAGTAAAAAATTAGTTAGTTTTGATTTCTTTTCAAAATTTATGAAAATCATATAAAGTTATTTTAATTTATTATTTCATTTTTGTCATAATCTAATTTGATTATTAGCTAAATCCATGTTTTGAATTGTTTAATATTAAATACTAAAAAATTATGATTTATACATTTTAATTATTCAAATTCATTTTATTTTTATGATTAATTTAAAATTTTAAAATTAAAGGTATCTTTAAAATTGTTTCAAATTTGAAAATTATTTAAATATATTTAAAACACATAAATTTCTTTTTTATGTATTAAAATTTTGAAAAATTAGATAACAGATAATAAAATCAATTTTAGTAATTTTGAAATAGAATTAATAAAATTTATTTAATATTTTACTTTGTTTTGAAAACTTAGAAAAGAAAGAATACAACCAATTGTCTAAATACAAAACCAAACGCGATCTTCCTCTATTAGTCAAAGGTCATCAGCATCACTGCAGTTCTTAGATATTGGAAATGTGGAACCAACAAATTTCCAACCAGAGATTTTCAACAAGTAGAAAGGCTACAAATTTCAGCTACTTGCTCTTGTTAATTGTTTAATATTTACTTGTTTGGAAAGTTAGAGAAAGAATGAATTAAAGCAAAAGAAAAAAAGTACAGCCAATTGTCTAAATATAAAGCCAAACGTGGTCTACAGTTCCTAGATATTAGATAAATAGAACCAACAACTGAATCGTTGAGAAGATTACAAGACTTTGATAAGTAGAAAGGCTACAAACTTCAGCTACTTGCTCCAGTTCTAATTTAACATCTAAGATTTTGCATTCTCCTCGCTGCAGTCTTGCAACTTCATTCTTCGTAAGCTACTTATAGATCCATTGCGTATGCTACTATCTTGTAACTCCTCTTTTCAGTTTTTCAAGTCTTAAAACACCTTGAATTCCTCTCCTTCCACATATTATACATACTCGAGTCAAGGCATTTGATATAAATTGCAAAATCACCATCGGGGATTCTTTTATCTTCATATAGCCTTAATTTGGTTCTCTAAGGAATACAAAGATGATTTGGTTCAAACATATATTTGGTACAAATTCATAAGCCTTTCCTATTCACACTATAGCTACTTCTTGTTTCCCTACTTCTTTCTTGCTTCACCATTAACTCCTCATCTCCTTTATAAGCTCTACTATTTGCTCTTGATGAAGAAAAAGAAGGTATGAAAAAAATGATAGAAAACTTTGTTGAGGTTCTTTACGGATAAAAGACCTTCATTTCAAGAGCTGAGCTCCTGAGCTAAAAACAACGAAAAAACTATGGCTGACAAAAGGTATTATTAAATGAAAATAATGTCTTTCAGTTTAATTTGACTCTCTTAGTCTAGTGAGCCAAGTCTTAGAATCTAGTCTATGGTTTTTCATCTCCAAGCCTCTTCTCTTACAAACTTGGATCTCAGGCTTGAGACTGGAGGACCTTAGGCAGAAGATGATCCTTATTTAGGCAGACATCCACAATATTTCACTAGAGTATTAGAATACTAGATGCTTGAGTCACTTAAAGAGTTACCTTGGCAAGCCTCCGTGCATTGATGAATCAATAACTACTACGAAGACGGTCAACTCTACTAATAAATTGCTAGATTATCCCTATAATGAAAATGAATGAGATATGGGATATGTTTAAGGACCAGATACTATTCGTTTATAATTGGAGACCAAAAGTCCTCAAATCCATGTAAGAATGGAGACCTATGGGTAAGATAATTGGGACGGAGGAAGGGAAAGAATTTGATTTGGCTCTAAATGTGTTTGCAAATAAGAGTGGAACCAACTAAAAAGGTTGAGAAGTTAAATATGGACTAACCTAACCAACTCTTGACAAAGAAAAAGGAAACATTGAGGCTAGTAAGAATTGCCTCATATGACCTTCGGAGGAAGACTTAGGAAGGGATATAAAGACATAAGGGAGCAATCAAAATAAGAATACTTCATTACAGAGTAGTGAGTAAATAACTCATGTGTAAAGGAAGATAATGCTAGTAGAAGGGATTGATTTTTAGAGAATTATACGAAGAAGCTCCAGGAAGAAGAAAAATTTCTCCCCTTCTCCTCCCTCTTAATGCCTATCCTATATTGGAACACATGAGGATTAAATAAATCTAATAAATAATAGATCGTTGTTGACTATGTTAAGCAAGCTAAGCTTATTTTGCTAGGTTTATTGGGAAACAAAATAAGGGAACTTGACCTAGAAAAAGCCTGTTTTTTTATTGATGAATAGAAACTCTTTAGAAATTTGAATTGCTATTATAATGGTAGAATTTTTATGGAATATGAAATAAGTAAAGTGAAGGCGGACTCCTATTAATTGAACAATAGCTAATTCATGTTAAGGTCAGAATGAAGAACTTACAGCATAGATTTCAATTGACTTTTATATATGCTTTTAATCATTGTTTTCAAGTGAGCTCTTTGTGGAATACGATGAACAGAATGGGAGATAGCATTGGGGAACCTTAGCATAATCAGTGACTTTAACTACATGCTTAATATCTATAAGGTGGAAGGTGAAATAATCTCCTTGAGAAATCACACTGATGAATTAAGGAAATGTATAGACAACTTACAAGTTACTGATCTAAGTGAGGGAAAAAAGTTCACATAGACAAATAAACAATAGGGAAGGTGGTTCGTGAGGAAAAAACTTAATAGATCCACAGTGAAAGAATCATAGATGCAGGAATTCCAAGAAAGTACAACAAAATTTGGTAATCAACTACTCTTGGAATGGATACCTATAATGACCCATACCACCTTAAAGCAACAAACTGGGATATATCCTTTTACATTCAACAACTACGTAAATGTAGTAGAAGGTTTTGAATATGATTTAAACAAAGGGATCAATACAATCATTTCTGGAACTAAATTATTCTCTTGTATGAGAAGACTACAATTGATTAAAGGTGAACTGAAGCAACTTAAGCAAGCCTCTAGTCCTAATACTCAAAAGGAAGTGAGAGAAGCTAATGGAAGATTGGAAATAATACAGGATGAACTAAACAAAAGTCTCATAATGTATCTTTAAGAAGTATTGAAATAGCAACTTTTAAATACTATACCAAGCTGCTGACTACCCACAACTTATTAATAAAGCAGAGAACCAAAGTGATTTGGATAAATGATGGAGTTAGGAACACAAATTTTTTACATTGGGCTATACTAAAAAGGGTGAACAGTAATAAAATTATTTCTCTAATAAGCAAAAGTGGCACTCTCATTATGCAAAAGGAGGAATTGCATCAGGAGATCTACAATTTCTTCTTTAATACTATTAGAATTCCTTCATATGCTAACTTTTGTATGGAACAAGTGGCTGATACAGTGAGGGATAACTTCCCGCTTGAGTTACCTAATATTCTGGATAAACCTATTGAACTCGAGGAGGTGAAGAAGGCCTTATTCTCTTTACATCCTAACAATGCTCCAGATCTAGATGGGTACAATGCTTACTTCTTTTAGCAAACATGGAAGCACAAAAAATTACGGCAACTGAAGTTGTAATGTAATTCTTCAGGTTTAGTTCAATGTTAAAGGAGGTCAACAAAAATATATGAACCTTGTACCTAAGGTGAGTTCCTTAATTGCATAAAGAATTATTAGCCTATATCATATTACAATGTCATTTATAAGATAATTACAAAAATCTTAGCTAGTAGAATAAACCAATGGGAGATAAAGAGCTTTCATTAAGGATATATCTATGGGAGATAACATTTTAGTGGTGTAAGAATTCCTCAAAGGTTATAAAAAAAGAAAAACAATTGGAACTATATGATTAAACTTAATTTCCAACAATCTTTTGACAAATTATATTGGAACTTCCTATTGTATACTCTAAAAGCATTTGGAGTACCAAATACATTCATCAATTGGATAGGTAAAAGCATCTCCACTCCTTCCTATGGTATACTTATAAATGGGGAGCCAAAAAAAATAACTAAAGGTGCTAAGGATTAACACAAAAGGACCCTCTATCTCCATATCTATTTATGTTATCTATAAATGTATTTATAAGAATACTAAAGGCTTCTACAAGGAATTAGAAATTCAGATATCACTCCAAATGTGAAGCACAAAAAGTTGTATCATTATCTTTTGTGGATGATTTACTATTAGTTTCTAGGGTTAACAAGGACTTAATAGCAATACTTATAGAGGTCCTGGAATCATTAAAAATAATGTCTGGTTTATCGATGAACAAAAGAAAAAGGTCTTATCTTAATTTTATGAGGAGCTTAACCTTATACAGCAGCATTATCAACTCATACTTTTCGAAGATTAACCAAAACCTCATTCACCTGTCTAGGTATAACTATGACTACTGGAAGACCTACTCACTATGATTTCAAGCTTTTACTGGAAAGGATCCAAAATAAGTTTTCCAGCTGGAAAATTAGAACCCTATCATTTCCAGAAAGGATTCAACTAGCAAACTCTATCTTGAGCAACTTATATACTCATTGGAAACTCACCTATGTTTTCCTAAAAACATCTTTGAGGAGATTAATAGGATTATTAACATATTTAATTGGTTTGGATGTGGTAGCAATATCTCCATAACTAAGGTAAAGTGGTATGAAGTTTGTATGCCTAAAAGGAAAAGGGAACTTGGGCTAATCCTTATACGGACAAAAACTTAAGTCCAAATTCTAAAAAGAGGCTGGAGGTTACTTATAAACCATAATTCATTATAGGTCAGATGGGTATAAACTCATTACACCAAATAGAGGAACATTTGGTGCTAGAGATAGGGACCAGACATATCTTAGATCTTTAAAACAATGCCAAACTAATAGAGGCTCATAAGATGGATTTCCAGAATACGGTAGGGAATGGCTCCTCCACCTCATTCTGGTTTGATAATTGGTGAAAATTAGATCTACTATTTAAGGTGGAAAGTATGGTGGAACTCAATTATCACATAGAGGATCAATTAAAAGTAAGAGAATTTATTACCTTACACAATGCAGAAATTTGTAACGACGATGAAGAATTTATGATCTCATTAAAACTTGATATAAATTGAACATATTAAAAAAAAACTAAATCTGCACAACTAAATTTACAGTATTAGTGAGAAAGGGTTGTATCCACAGAGAGTGTATGTTTCGCTTTTGTAATGAATCAATCAATGTATAGGATTGTGAGGGGGATTTGGTTAAACTCAATTAAAAAAATAAAGTAAAACTAAACTATTAGAGACAAATAAAATTAAATAGTGAAAATTAGTAGATTAATCAATAGATTTTGAATCCAATTTATGATTCAATCTTGACCTTCACACAAATGTGTACAAGCAATCATCATGTTATTTTTATACCTCTCTTTGAGACTATTAAACATAGATTAACAACAAGCTTTGTCAATCCCAACTTTCCTTTAGGTTCTATCTAATTAAAAAGCTCTTTAACTAAGTCTAGCCATCAGATAACCTAGAATAAGCTCTCTAGATTTAAAGTGTCAGCCATATTATGAAATAGGAAAATAGGTTAATCTAGGCAACAATCACGTAAGCTTAGGTCATTTAACCTATGTTACGTTATCCTTAATGATGCGTGAACATTCATTTACCACAATTGAATCAGAGTTACAACTATTACATATTACAATCTAGATTTTGGCGACGGATCCATACTTAAATAATCTAGTAGGTATATAATGTACACATGAAATACTGGTATACTAAGAGGCTAGTTGCCACTGTCGTCTGACCTATCTAGTTCTTCAAATTCTGAATACTAGACCTTATGTCTTGAATTTAAGATCTTGTCTCTAAATGAAATTGTTTTACATTTTTCTACAATAGTAGAGTATTAGTATCAGGGACTTAACTATAACTTCCAATAATGTACCTAAGTTGGAATAAGAGGATTGTGGTTTAGGTTAAAATTGTTATGCATCCTATGGCCTATGTGGGAAGTAGTTCTACTGCCTATTCCCTCCATAACTCAGGTTCTGGTGATCTCTCCAACCAAGGTTATAGGTTTAGGTATATAGGTTACATTGATGGGAAAATTTTTCCCCTACAACATTGACATACTCCATATTTCCATCTTGTAGATTTATACATTGATAAGTGTATATTGCATCATATTTTACGGCTTAGTTTGATATGTATTTAACTGTTAATTCAATCATTTAGTATGTGTTTATGTTAGAATTTTCTTAGTTTGTTAATTATTTAGGTTTTAAGAGTTTTATAGGTTAATATAAGTCTTTGAGCTTAAATATTATATTTTTTAGATATCTTAATGTGTTTGCAAGTGTTTCAAGGTCAACATCGAAGAACAGGAGAGTTTTGGAGACATTTGGGCCAAAACAAAAGGCCACGATCGTGACAAAAGCACCAGAGTTGGCCCACAATCGTGGTCTACGTCGAGCAAATGCACAGACACTCAAGAATGTCAAGTTTTAAGGGCTTTTTCAAACCTTTCGGACCCCGAAAAATCCTAGAGTCACCCAAAACGTGAAGAAGTATCAAAAGAACATAAAGAAGAGGCAAAAGGGAGCTTTTGCATCAGCCACCTTGAGAAATCCTAAAGAGGAATCATCGAGAGATAGAGGAAAAGAAGAAGGAAGAGAGAAGAGAAGAAGAAGCTAACTCAACGTACTTCCCGGATCAAGAGGTTTCCTGACATTGTTGCCTGCCATCATCCATTTAGATTGTATTTCCTATTTATTTTCAGTTTTATTATTGTATAGAATTGGAATAATAACAAATGATAGGATCTAGAATGTTGAGGATGTTCTAAACTCACCATAGGAATTTTATTCTTGAATTAATAAAAATCTGTTTGTTTATATGTTTATTGGATTTATTATGGTTTGATTCTATGATTGCATAATTCGATAATACACTGATAGGGAATAGAATGAAAAACGATTAAATTGGACTAACAAGAGTTAGGTGATTTAATAGAAACAAAAGTTGAATCAGATTGAGAATTTGTGTGAAAACAGATCTTGCATAGGTTTCTGATAGTTTATTAGAGAATTTTAGAGCTAATTAAGGTTTTTAATAGGTTGTTAATTGAAAGATTCCAACTTCCATAATCTGACTAGGGTTTATGATTTAGAGTTAATGGTTATAACTCAAGTGAGAGTAATCAATCCTAGGATAGTCTAGAACCAACAATCTGATAATTCATAATTAGTTATGTTCGCATTAAGGATAGGTAAATTTCCCTTTCTCTCAATTGGTAATTTCATAATCAGTTGTGTGTTTTGCTTTGAGTGTGAATTTTGCGTATTGTATGATAGTTTGTTTAGGTTGCATATTGTGAATTGTGTGAATGTTTCGATGGTTTAGATGGACTAAAATTGATTTAATTTTGAACATAATCTATTAGGTTGTGAAGAGTCATTAGCTCGCGAAATTAGTGATTTGGATTCTTTGGCTAAATATGCAAGTTAATTAGGATTTAGAGTTAGTCTATCACCCCTTAAATTCTCACATTCATTCATAATTTTATGTCTTTCAACTAAGTAACTTAGCTAGTATTTTTTCATGTAAATGAGTAGTTAAAGCAACAAGGTAGGCATTAATAATAATAATTAAAAAGAAGTGTTTGTAACTTTTAAATAAATAACTATTCCACTAGCCTTTGGGTTATGAATAGAGCTAGTAGCTAGTTGGGAACGTGATGTAGCCAAGTAACCAGATCGACACACATCACAAATGTGTGCCTCCGCATCAAAAGACTATAATGACATTCCAACCAAGCAACTTAATAAAAACATGACTTAGTCGAGCAACTGGATCGACGTTCATCACCAATGTTTTTTCCTTCGTGTAAAAAGACTAAGTTCATATCCACAGAAAAGTAAATTAAAAAAATGGTTTCTAATAAAACCTACCCAACTTGTAAGTAGCTTGACTTTTTATGAAAACATACTTAGGATTAGTTACAAAGTTTGAATAACCAAATAAGTATTAATGTGTGTGTACAATTGAAAAAGGTGAATTAACCTGACCTTTAAGTTTTGAGCAATATGTATATTTAGTCCAAAGCCCCTAGACGCAGATTTTATATGTTAATGATTTAGAACAAATTGAACGATTATTTTTAAAATTAAATTTGTTTCATGAAGTTGAAGTCATTGCCTTATTACTGCATTTTGTGTTGTGTGATTTTTTGTGTTTGTTGTTATGTTTGCTTGAGGATAAGCAAACGCTTAAGTGTGGGGATGTTGATAAGTGTAAATTGCATCATGTTTTAGGGCTTAGTTTGATATGTATTTAACTGTTAATTCAATCATTTAGTATATGTTTAGGTTAGAATTGTATTAGTTTGTTAATTATTTAGGTTTTAAGTGTTTATGGGTTAGAACAGGTCTTTGAGCTTAAACATCATCTTTTTGAGGTACCTTGATGTGTTTGCTAGTATTTCAGGGTCAACGTCGAAGAACATACGAGTTTTTGAGACATTTGGGCTACAACAACGGCCCTCAATCGTGGCATGTCAGTCCATGATCATGACAGAAACACCAGAGTTGGCTCACACTTCATAGATCGATTCCCCGTCACTTTCTTGGAAGTTAGTGATTTCCTTGATGATCTTAGTGGTTTTAGTCAGGGGAAAATATTTGTCTAAGAAAGCACAAACTAGCTGATCCCATATTGTGACATTAGCTGGGTTAAGGGAATGATATCAAGCGTTTGCTCTATCTCTAAAGGTAAATGGGAAAAGCCTAATTCTGACCGCATCTTCCAACATCTAATGGTACCGAAAGGTATCACAGATTTCAATGAAGTTCACTATATGTGCGTTGGTATCTTCGTTCGTTAGTCCATAAAACTATACATTCTATTGAAGCATGTTTAGGAGGGTTGTTTTGATTTCAAATGATGCTGCTTGAATGGGTGGCCTAGCTACTCCTTGGTTAGCCGCATTAAACCCTGGTCTCAAAAAGTCCATAAGGGTCTGTTGTTGACGTCCTAAGTTTGCTCTGTGGTCCAAATTTTGCTAAAATTCTTCAGCCATTGTTGATTTCGTGGTTTCTTCTTATTCTTCTTCACACCGAGCTTTCCTAATGGTTCGTTCTAGTCGAGTGATGTCTAAATCTAATGTTTCAATTATGTGACTCGAACCTCTTGTGACTCTTGTGTTCATACAAGAGCACGATTTCAGCAGTAGAAAAGAAAGAATGAAAGCAAAAAAATTAAAACTAACTAAATGCCTTAAACTATAGAACTAAACCAATCGCCTCCCTGACAACGGTGCTAAAAACTTGATCGTGATTTTTTGATATGTATAAGTTTTAATATTTAACCTCGATAATTCGCAACTGCACGGGTCGTTCGCGTAATACCTAAGGTGTCGATCCCACGAGTAGGGATAATCTAATCCTAAATCTAAGGCCAAAACAATTCACAATAATTCAAATGTAACAAAACTAAAAGAAGAATTTAATTCAGTCACGCAACTCAATTCCAAGAATCAATTACGAAAATATTGATAAAATAGCAGTTGCAACAACCAATTAAGAATCAACCTAACAAATTACCAATTGAGAGAAAGGGGAATTTTATCTACGTTTAATGCTAACCTAATCGATTATGACTTACTAGATTATTGGTTCTAAACGGTTCTAGGGTTAATTACTCTCTCTCGAGTTATAACCATTAATCCTAATTTATAAACCCTAATCAGATTATGGGAATCACAGTCTCTCAATTAACAATCTTTCCAAAACCTAATTAGATCTGAAGTTGTCCAAAAACTATCGAGAACTTACGTAAGATCTCTCTTCGCACAATTTACGGATTTGATTTAATTCTTGTTCTATTAAATTACCTAACTCTTGTTAGCCCAATTTAATTATTTTTCACTCGATTCACCCTCTCAGTTTATCATCGAGTTATGTAATTGCAAAATTTAAATCACAATAAATTCAGTAAAAATACAAACAATCAAATTTCATTAAATTAAAGATAAAACAACCCGAAGGTGAGTTTAAACATCCTCAACATTCACACAATCTTATCATCAATGGTTATCCCACTTCTATACAATAATGAAATTGAAAATATACCAGAAACAAGACTAGAACGAATGATGGAAAAAATAATGTTAGAAAACCTCCTGTTCCGGGAAGTACTTCACGTCAGCTTCTTCTCCACTTCTCTCTTCTTTCTTCTCTTTTTCAATCTCTAGATGAACTCTCTCTAGGGTTTCTCAATGGTGGCTAAAGCAAAAGCTCCCTCTACTTCTTTGTCTTCTTCTTTAAATACATTTTGTACTCTGGGCAACCTTAGGGTTTTTTTAGGGTCAGAAAGGTCCGAAAAATTCCTCGAAACTTGACATTTTTTACTTGTTTGTGCGTCTGCCCGACGCAGGCCATGATCGTGGCCTACATCTAAGCATTCTGTCACGATCGTGGCAATGGTCGTATCCTCAGCTTCTGTCACGATCGTGGGCTATTTTTTTGGCCCGAGTGTCTCTGAAACTCTTCTGTTCTTCGATGTTGACCCTGAAAAAACTAACAAACACATCAAGATACCTTAAAGATATAATAATTAAGCTCAAAGACTTGACTAACCTATAAAAACAATTAAACACAATTAATTAACAAACTAACACAATTTTAACCTAAATACATACTAAACGATTAAGTTAACACTTAAATACATAACAAACTAAGCCCTAAAATATGATGCAATTCACACTTATCAGACACTTAATGTTTAACTAAGACTTACTGGTGTTTCATAATTTAAAAATTACGATTCATATAACATTGATTATTTTTAAGAAATTATTTCCAGTAATTAATTCCTAAAATATGATGCAATTCACACTTATCAGACACTTAATGTTTAACTAAGACTTACTGGTGTTTCATAATTTAAAAATTACGATTCATATAACATTGATTATTTTTAAGAAATTATTTCCAGTAATTAATTGGAACCTTTAATGACAATTGATTTGAATTGCACTTCTTAAATTAAAGAACCATTAGAAGAGAAATTAATTAAGGACAAAGTGTTTCACAAAATCTGCTGCACTTGATGACTCATTGTAATATGAATATCAAAGTGTTAATAAAATAATTAAACCATGGATTATGTTTTGATAAATGTTTAAGTATGTTTTTAAGTGTTTCTTAGATGATTATCGTTTGTATAGGCTTAGAATTATGGCATTGTATAGGCTTAGAATTATGGTATTGTTAATGCTTATATGTATTCTAAGTGTTTGTTTGGTTTGAAGAAAGAAATGGATCTTAATTTTATGTTTTAAGGGGTGTTTGATGTGTTTATGAGTGTTGGAAATTAGGAAATTGAAGAATGAAGAAGATGTGAGATGAATGAAGGATGTCACGATCGTGCACAAGGAGTACGATCATGATAGGCTTTGTATGGCTTACATGGCTTTTTGTAACGATCGTGACAGGGACCACGATTGTAATAAAGAAGGAAGAACAATATAAAGCATGATTGTGCCAAGGATTCGGGGCTTTTTTTGGAATCAAACAAAGTGGCTAAACCCTATACACAATCATAGAACCCTAAAGCACTATATAAGAAGATGAAAAAAGCAAAAAGAAGTTATGGCCATCAGAATAAAGAAGATTAAGAGAAGGCATCAAAAAGAACTTCAAAGAAATTCTAGATTTCTAGATTAAGGCTGCGTTTGGATCTGCGGTACGGTGGAGATAAGTACTTATCCACCGCAGTTTTCAAACGCAGTCACACGTTTGGATTTGTGGCTGACAACCGCAGGTTAGAGAAAATTAAGGTGCCACCGCAGAAATAGATAAGCAGAAAGGGAGCTGCGGTAGGAAACTGCTTATGCGGTGAAAATTTTACCGTCTAATAATAACCTCATGATATTTTAGTATTTTCCATTATACCCTTACTTAATTAATAGAAGGAAGTTTTTGCTAATAGT
>JAOQMS010000179.1:24355127-24369723 GCA_027563885.1 Erythroxylum longipes
GCAATCTCAAACACATAAGTACTTATTGAAAATAAGTACTTATCATTTCAGCAGGTTGATTTCAGCAGGTTATCAACCGCCACCACTCCCCTAAACTAAGCCTAAGACTCAAACTAGTTTTCTTTCTTTTCCCTTTATTTCTTTTATTTTCTTATATGTTTATTTGCATTTCTAAGATGTTTAACATGATTATGGATTTCTAGATACCTATTAAGGAATAGAACCCTAAAGCACTATATAAGAAAATGAAAAACACAAAAAGAAGTTGCGGCATCATAATAAAGAAGATTAAGAGGAGGCATCAAGAAGAACTTCAGAGAAATTCTAGATTTCTAGATTAAGACTCCATCTAGTTTTCTTTCTTTTCCCTTTATTTCTTTTATTTTCTTGGATGTTTATTTGCATTTCTAAGATGTTTAACATGATTATGGGTTTCTAGATACCTATTAAGGATTGTTCTTGAATTGTTTTGTGAATCTTATTTCTCGTTGAATTCAATACATTAATGAATGTTTGTGATAATTGTCGTGCATATACTTGATAATAAACCGAAAGAGTGAGTCAAAGTAGTGTTAAGGTGTATAACGAGAGTTGACAACTTAATAGACCTACAATTATCAAATTACCGATCGATCAAAGAGGGATCTTGGTTGTGACATTCATTATCTAATAGATTGCTTCATATCTAATTGAACAAGTTAGTAGTAATTTGTGAATCGAGATATCACAAATTTATAAATATCAAATTCAATTGGGGTACTTAATTAAATTTGGGGAGAGAGTAACCAAAATCTTAGGAAATCTAAAATCAAACACATATAATTGAATCAACAAGATTAAGGGAAACAAAATAAGGATAGAATATTTCCTAAGCATTCAACTTTGATCAACTGAATTTTAGTGATAGTTCAACTATTTTTTTGTTTGCTTGTTTCGTTTTATTAGTTGTTTTAATTTCTATTATTTATTTTAATTCAACTCAATTTCTTAGTACTTTAAACAAAGTTAGATTCAAATTGTTTAAGTGTCTATAGTCCTTGTGGTAACAATACCCTTAATACTATAAGATATAATACGTATATGTGCACTATTAAGAGATTTATTATATATAAAACTTGCTCGACATATTTGCGAAAGAAAAAGGTTATTGCTACCAACCATGTCCCATAAAAATTAATTGTATCCTTGTCATGGGAGTGCATAAAGCCATCAGCCAATCCTTTCAATCGACCAATCAAGTCCTATATTCTGGATTTTATTATCAAAGACAAGATATCCAAAATTTATTCTCGTAATTAATCATGACAGGTTACCCAGTTCGGCTTTCCCTGGCAGCCAGTTTTTAATGCCAAGCAGAAAAGGAAACAATTTACAGCTAGTCTTTACGGGGCACATGATCTCGGTAACCCAGAGGCTGTCACACTTGCACGTGAGTAAGAGACCCAGCATTTCAGAGTTCCATGCTTCAGAATAAGGAGGCTGTTTTGGCTGCAGAAAACATGTGGGCCTATAAAAAAATCGCTTCTTTTGCTCTTTCCAGAGTTCATTATAAATGTCTGTAATCTGTATGTATTGCTACCTCACAAATTCATGACATGATTTTCCTCAATCTTCATGCAAATGTAATGTGCCTTTTCTTTTACTTACTTTCTGCAGCATTAAAATGAGTGCCTATCTATAGCTGCAAGTTTTCCTTGCTATAACTGATGAACTATATGTATCAGAAGTATACACAAATTTCTACTACACTGATTAATTCAAGCGTAAAGAAAAGAATGGAATAACATGCATGCCATAGTAAACTACCAAAAAAGAAATTAAAGTGAATTTAGAACACAATTATTTTTTATATGTAGATTGATATTCACTAGCTCCGATCACGGATAGATCATTTAGACCATTGGTTATTACTTATTAAACGTATAAGAAAACACTTCACTATGCTTTGTGTAGTATGTCCAATTGCTGCAATAACTATGAAACTGAAGTAAATAATCAATCATATCTTGAAACCTTTATCCAATCTGGGAAACTTTCTCTTCTTCATAGGAAACAGTATTGACACAAAAGTTTCATATTGGCAAACCCGAAAGTCTCGTGTTAGATCAACCGACTCAATATCCCAAGTGCCACCCATGATATCTATAAACTATAGCTTATATGACATGAAAGCGAAAAATGCATAATAAATTTGTGGCCATTTAAGAATTGAACCCAAAGATCAGTTTATAAAATGGGATATAGAGGAAGAAAATTAGTTTTCTAACCATTGGAAGTTGCAATAATCTTTTTTATTACAAAAAGAAAGCTGGGAAACCAAAAAGAAGTTTTTTTCTAATGTACATTCATAACCATCATTTCTCATCTTCAGAAACTCTACTTTTTTCCCCTCTAATATTTGGTCTTTCAAAGTAATTCCTACCTTTTTAATACATCACAGTGGAAGACCACGAAAAGTCTCCTCTCTCTATGTATATCTCTACCTTGCCTACTTAGTAAGGAGGTCGCGCTTGTGGCCAAGCAAAGTCATGATGCCCTAATGGAGCTCCACTGGGCATTAAATTTGGTGGCAGACTGTACATAGGGAGTGCAGAGGGATCAGGCAACCAACCGGCTTGATCAGTGCCTCCAATTTCCGGTGAAGAACCACCATACTGAATTTGCTCTTGACCACCAACGCCACTTTCCTCCTCTTCATCTAATGGTAATCTTTCATAGGTTGCATTAGCAAATGTTGCAGCAATCACCATGACCGGACCTGCTGCAATTAGTGGTCCCACCACACTTCCTCCAACCACTTGACCTTGCCCTCCAGCTAGGTACACGGTAAGTCCAGTTGAGCCTGGTGGGGCCGGACCGGGCAGAAATGCCCCTGTTAGTGACAAAATCTCAAACCTGCCATGAAGTGCAACAACCGCACCAGGCGCTGTGGGTTGCCTTAGGGTTACGTTGGCCGCAGAGCCACTGCCGTTGAGTACACAGACACCTCGTTGACGCCTCCTTGCGAACTGTGCCACACTTTCGGCTACATCTGCTCCGCCTGCCACTTCCATCACGTGGCTCCGGAAGGCGTTAGGGCTATCTCTGGTCACGAAAACAGGGGGTTTCGGCTTGTTTTTAGAGCCCGGTGGCCGGCCGCGAGGTCTTCTGATAACCTCGACGGCATCCTCCTTAGGCTCATCGCTCGTGTCTCTGTCTTCATCTTCGTCACCCCTACCACTGCTTCTGTTGCTTGTTTCATTGATGGAAATTTCAAGGTTCGCTTTGCTCAAAGGTGATGAATTGGATGATGGGTCAAGGCCTGAAAGGCATACTTGACCTCTCCACCAAGGGTTGGCCATGGCTGCAAATTTGCGAAACTGGTTTAGGAGAAGAGAAGGGAAGGCTTAATTAAGGTTCCTGCAACTATGGAATCTCGTTCTGTTATTCTGTGACCACTGCCTCAAAGGTTTTTGAGTGCTTGAGATCAGGTAATTGAAGTCAAAACAAGGTTTTCTTGAGAAACTACAGTACGTGAAGGTTACTTTTCTTTATCTCTGATATATATTGAAGATCATTGAATGATTAAACAAAGAGGGGCAAGCACTAAATACTAAGAAGAGGGAACTAGATGCAATTGCTTATGGAATGAAGAAAAAAGAAAAGAAGTTGAAACGATCTTAAATAAAAGAAATCGAGAACAAAGTAAAATTGCACAAGGCCCTAACAGAGATTCAACCAAGAACATAGAAGAAGAAAGAATAAGCGAAAGCACAAACGAGAGAGATTGGAAAAAATGATGAACACAACAACAGCCTAGGGGGAGTTGACAACAACAACAAATGCATCAGATCAAAAGTCTCCAAATTTTTTATTTCTGGTTTTTATATTTTGTAGTGATTTGCTGTTACCATGTAGTATGTAGTCTTTAATGGTACAAGTAGGAATAACAAACACTATATAAGCTAATCTTTTGGAGGTCATTGAAATTAGGGTTTCGTGGGGTCGCATGCCCGTGGGCATGTGGGAAGAACGTCGTTTTCTCCTTCTACATTTCAATGTTATGTATGAGGGAGAAGCTGATGGTAAAACTTTTGCAGTTTGGAGGGTTTCTCTCAAAGGACGGGTTGGACTTTCTCCAAGACTGGAGCTTTAACTTCAGTGCTTTTCACTGTCTTCCCTACAAAGAGTCTCATTAGTTTCTGTTGTCCAAAGAAGGCACTGAAATAAAATAATAATAACAATAATGTCGGTTTACGGCAACTTCCGACATTTGCAGGCCATATCATACGCGGTTAGGACCGTTTGGTTCCCATGACTATATTATTGATTATATCAATTCTTACCCATTAAATACTAATTTAAAAGCAATTCAATACTGAAAAATATACAAAATATCATTATTTAATACTGCAACTAGTTAACAAATAACTCTGATTGAGATTAATATTTAATATATAAAGTTGTATTATTATTATTAAAGGTTATAAATTTTCTAACTCTGATTGAGATTAGTATTTTGCTTCTTCTATTTTTTTGCTTCTTCTAATTTCTGCTTCTTCTATCTTTTGTTTCTTTAATCTTTTTACTTCTTCTATTTTCTGCTTCTTCTACTTTCTGCTTCTTTTATCTTTTGTTTCTTCTATCTTTTTGCTTCTTCTATCTTTTTGCTTCTACTTTCTGCTTTTTCTACTTTTTGTTTCTTCTATCTTTTTGCTTCTTCTATTTTCTGCTTCTTCTACTTTTTGCTTCTTCTATTTTCTGCTTCTGTTACTTTCTACTTCTATCTTTTTGTTTCTTTTATCTTCTGCTTCTTCTGTCTTCTTGAGGATTAGCTGGGGTGGGCATGCCACCTTTGTGGGATGGGCATCCAGATGTCACTTAGGACGTTGGACACGTGACTCGTAAGGGCAGGGTCCCAACATAATCTGCCAAACTTGATTTTGATTTGAGAAGATATATTGATCAACATTATTGTGGACCAGAATTTTTTTATAGAAAGCTCAAAATGCTTAGAATAACTTGTAGATTTCACTCAGATATCTCAAATAATGATGGCTATCCCACACTACTCTTAACCATACACTCTTAACCATACACAGAAGTTGAACATAAGGTTGACAATGCTGATTCAATTATTGAACTAGTCATACTACAAATAACTTATATTTACAAACCTACTTTAGGACCATAGTTCACTTTTGATGATGCCCCACCAAAAAAATAGAGAGATCAACTTCATGAATTTATTAGTTGGATAAATCTCCAAATGACAAGGTATTTCTCTTTAAGAAATCTTGACAAAATTTGTATCTAGAATGATAGGAGCTTTAAGATAATGGTTCCAAAGTTGTGGTGAACACAGACGTGTGCAATTCTTTCAAATGTCAGAAGTTAGTTCCTTATTATGAATGGTCTATAAAAAATTCATTAAAGATTTCCAATTCATTGATCGATAAAACATATATGATTACTTTGGAATGAAGCGTTTCTCTATGAACAGGAAAGATTTATAAAAGCATTTTCAAGGAATGTTTGAAAAATATTATATGCTCAATGGTTTTAATGATGTCAATCTTTGATACAAATTCATTATCTCCCTTCCTGATGAGTTGCAACCATAATTATAAAGAACAATCAATTCTCTTTACAAAGATATGTTGGAAATCTTTCTTGGAGAAATCTACCAACTAGCTTTTGTGACTCTGGATAAATTATGTGAAAAACATAAGTTCATCAAAGCTATGCTAAAAGGCAGACCTTAACTTAAACAAACGTGTAAGAAGCCATACTTAAAGATCAAATGCAAAGACAAGGATAAATGTGCATGCAACACAAAAAAGGAGAAACACTTCAAAAGAAAGCTGTTAAGAGTTCACCCTTTCCACATAAGGAAGAAAAAGAGAATAAGATTCTTTAAGTGGCGTAATTCTAAAACTGTCAAGCTAGACCTATAATACTTTTATGGACAACTAGGTCATTATGTGAAAAGGTTCCCTAAAAAGACCAAAAAAGATATGAAAATCCTATGGTCTATTATAAACAACCTAGTGAAGATGAAGAGACCTAATTTGCACTTCCTATTGCGAATCTACTAATGATGAAGCCTCCTACCATGATGAAGAAGACGATGAACCAGTGTATATGATGAAATGATCTTGTTTCAAGCTAAAACCCAAGAAGCTAGTAGTAACATGACCATACGTCAAACTCTAGTAGCTTCTAGAGAAGTATCATAGACTAATCCCAGCTATTAGTTACATAGATAAAGACTCTTGTAGAAGTGTAATGTAACCACATATTCTTCCTACAAAAGAATGGAAATATTATGTGGAATACTTTACTACAATTGCAACAAGCCCTTCAAAATAGACCTTATCATGAAAAGAAGGATTAGGATAAAGTTCTTCCAAGTTGTATCATTTGGACAAAACTATTAGGAAGCAATTTTCTTGCTCCTGACATACTCATTAGGATGGATGTCTATTGCCGAGCAGAAAAGTTACGGATCTTGCCAAAAGGAATTTATTACAAACAAGATTTTTATGAGTACACTAAATACCAAAACATCTTTGAGCTACAAGATGTTCCTATTAGATATAAAGATATCATAGATCAACTCTTACAACATTGCCCAGAAATCCATGACCAATTCAATCTTCCATGTCCATTATGGTAGAATTCAAAATTTTATGACCAATTTCCATTAAAAAGAATAAATCTAGATTACTTAAAAGTAGCATAAGAGGAGTGTGTTATACTTTTGAAACAAGAACTAATCTAGTCGACAAAATGAGAATGGTCATGTCAAACTTTTTATATGGAAAAAATAGCAGAAAAAGGAAAAAAAGAGGTTAGTTATTGATTACAATCTTCTGAATAATTTTCTTTTAAGATAAGTTTCCTCTACCTACGATAAATACGTAGTTGCTAATTCTAAAAGAGGCAAAATATTCTTAAAGTTGATTTAAAGGCTAGATTTTGACTATTGGATATTGACCTAAGGATCAGTATAAGACAAAATTCTACTTTCCTAATGCCCAGTATTAGTGGACAGTCATGCCACTTTGGCTAAAAGTTGCCCCATCACTATTTTAAAGAGCCATTACAAGCATCTATGATGGAATTTTATCAAGTGCTTTAGTTTACACTGATGATATTATGCTTTATTCTTAAACTCAGTAAGAGCATCAAGCCCTATCAAAAAAATTTTTGGATCTTACAAAGAAGTATGAGATTATCCTCCTAGTCCATAAAAGCTAAATTGGCTAAGCCTATACAAAATTTATGGGCATGAAATTTAATGATGGTTTCTATCGGCCCAACCCACATATAGCTGTTGAGCTACTAAACTTCCCAAACTCAAACCTTACTATTAAACAAATCTAACGATTTTTGGGAACCACCAACTATATCAGAGATTTCATCCCTCATATGTCAGAATATGTTAACCAACTGTCGAAACTAATGAAGAAAAAGTCACCACCATGGGGCTATGACTAGATAAAGATAGTTAAGTAATTAAAGAAGATCAGTCATCTTTAACCCCTATTAAAGATTCTTGAAAAAGGAAAAAAAATCTTGTAGACTGATGTTAGTGAAGATTTCAAAGGAGCCATATTAATAGATGAGAAAAAAGGAAAGAGATTTTACGTGGACATGCTTGTTGACAATTTAAACCCTTAGAAAAGTATTATCATGTAATATATAAAGAGAATTTTGCTATAAAAAGAGGTACAGAAAAGTTTAATTTCCACCTCAGCCCTTATTGTTTTACAGTAGAAATGAACAATACGTCCTTTTCCCAAAGATACTAGATCCAAACAAACAAAAAAAATCTAGAGAGCTAATTGCTTTGCTAAAAATATTAGTTCTCCCATTATTAATTAACAATCAAACATATCAAAGGTCATAAGAAAATCTTAGCTTATTTCCTCTCTTTCCCTCAAAAGCATATTAGGCTTATCACTTCTTTGAGAACTATTCCTTTCATCCTTTCAATGGCTGACCTACCTAGCACTGCAAAGACAAAGAAATTCTTCCCTTCCATTATAAGCAAACCCACTACCATTGATGAGATAGCTTCTCTTACCTGGCTAAGCCTTTTCTATTACCTCAACCTCTTTCTCAACCAAACAAGCTTACATTACTGCCCATCCCTGTTTAATATTCAGGCATCATATCTTCCTATGTTTTTCATTAATGGCTCGCTTTCACATAAACATTATAGTACTTATGGGCACTATTTACACTCTATGCATGTGCTATATCTCTCTTCCTCCATTACGAATCTATCAACATCTGTGTGATAGAGAAAATCAAGGTTCCCTAGTATGGAATTTACTTGAGTGGTACCAACCACTAATGAGATGGAGGACTCATTGCTTACAAATTATTGAGGATTTCAGGTTATAAAAGCCTCCATTAAAGAAGCAAACGACTCAATGCTTCTTTGTCCTTCATTGAGCTCATAACAAATCATATAATGGTTCCATCTACTACGAGAATTAGGCATATTTCTAGCATACCTCAGTCCAATGAACAAGATATAAGGAAATTTTCCTTAAAATCCTTAGGAACTTTTTTAAGGACCTAAATCATTTTCCTAAATATACACTAACAGTTGTCTCTACATCTATTAGACCTTATTCAAGAGAATTAATTTTTGGAAAACCTTAAATGCCAAACTTTGAAATCCTAGACAACTCTATAGACTTAGACCTAGACATTGTTGGACAATCTTAGACACAAGCCTCCTTCTTCTAGGAAGACCAAGACTAGATGATGATATTCCCATCATTAATAAAGAGGAGCTCCACAAATTTTTAAAAAATATAAACACAGAGAAAGTAAGCCCCAGTCAAAAATAGAGAAGAACTAGTGATGATAGTGACAACATAAGTGGAAGATTCTCCCAGTCAAAACTGCAATCGTGTTAAAAACCTATCCGACGAGGATGATGATTAGGATTCCTCCCATTATTGTTATGGGTCCCTCAATTTCAAGAAATTTGTGTAGCTTTCTTTTATGATGTGGCTTGTTTTATCCATTTACTATGTGATGTGACATCCTTCTTATCTAGAATAGTTGATTTGATATTGTTCTTATCCATTTAGTTTGTGATGTGATATTGTTCTTTCTATTTAGGGTATAACGTGACCTTGTTATTATCCATAGATGTTTGAATTTTGTTATCTCCTTTTAATATAAAAGCAAAGGACCTTTTCCATTGTATCTAAGCTTTATTGTATCCAAGAAATATTCTATTCAATAAAATTTGTGTGTTTCCATACGGCTTCTCTCTAAAATCTCTCTCTTTCCCCTAAAAGCTTGAATCTTTAATAAGTTTGCTTCTGTCACTCAAAGATACAAGTATGCTCTGCACTTACCTTTTTACAAGGATCCTATGCGTCATAAAGTATGAGACCTATAATCCTGCTTGAGTTTTAAGTTATTCAAGGAGAATTGGTCAACTTAGATCCCTAAGAGGCAAGTTTTAAGAGTTAACACCCGTTGAGCTGAAGGGCTTATGTCTCAAGTAGTATACCTAGGATCTTAGTTATAGTCATCTTTGTTTATCTTAGAGCTTTTATAGAGGTCTACTCTACCATATCACCAGTGCTTTCTTGTTACATATTCTTAATATTTAATAAATAAACTATAAAATAATTAAAAGATAGAATTATTTTTAAAATTATTAAAGTAAACAATTATAGTAATTATTTATCAAATTTGGCTATGATTGTCATTCATATTATCATTATTTTTTGAAGTTTCCAAGCATTTTTTTATTAACACATTGAAAGAATACTTCTTTTTGATTGATAGGCTATATTGAAGCCAGCTAACTACATAATGAAATAACACTTTTTTAAAAGATTAGATAAATTTTATTAAATAATGTTTAATTAAAGGATGTTCTAACTCTTGATTTTGATAATAAAAACAAGTTCTTATTAGTGTTATCCTTAGTAATATTATTAATTTAATTTTTCAAATAATCAAAAATCAAATTCAATAGAAGGCTAAAAGTGAATAATGATGTAATTGAATTATTTATACAATAAAAAAAGAACATTGAGAATAAAAGAATGAACAAATCAAAGGCGTATGATAAGTGGGCTTTTAAGGAAACTAAAGTAAAGAATCATGAACTAGAAAGAACAAATTCATCTCATTTATAAGTCAATGCAAATTCTTTGTAAGATTTATTTTGATTATCATGTTCAAGTTATACAAACATTTCATTATGTTATTAATGCATAGATGTTTTTATATTCAAAAAAGGATATCTAGTTTGGGTTTTAAAAGAAAATCTTATATTCTTTAATCTACTTTTTTTGGTAGGGTAAGGATAAATTTTTTATTATTTTTGAGCCCATATTAGTCAAGTTTTGTTAAAAGGTTGCTGGTTTAAACTTTGAAAAACTAAGGAATTAAAGACTATGTTTTCCAAGGGTTATTTATGAGGGTAAAGTATGATACTTTGCTTTTATTTTCTAAGTTAGACCTTCAAATAGGATATGTCAACTGAAAGGAAAATTGGTTAACTGGATGTTGTATATTAGTTAACTGATAAAAAATGGTTCATGTATTTTACTTAGCTTTTTAGTTTATTTCTAGAAATTTATAGAATAGGGTAATTTTTTATTTTCAGCATTGGATGGATCTTTGTTTTGACTAAAATGCTAGCTAAAGGGGACATTGTTTAACCTAATGTGGTATACTATTTAATAGAAAGAGCAAAGTATGAATATTTTGCTTTACTTTTCTATTTTGATCTAGAATGGTCGATTAAGCCATTTCTTAATTGGTATGCCAACTGAAAAGGAAACTAGTTGATAGAATAAAGTCTTTAGTTAACCAAAGTATTTTGAAACTAGTCATTCTAATGACTACTCATGACTAAAAAGAAGGATTATGAACATAAATACTCCACAATTGAGTTGTTAGAAAGAGCCTCGACATATTAAAGAGTTATTAAGAGGCTTGAGAGGCAATTAGGATTATTTAAGAGAGCATGCTCATTGTATTAACTATATTAAACCCTAATTCATTAGTGTCATTAAGAAAAGGAAGTTTGATGTATATGGTTATGGAATTTAAGTAGTTAGGGATAATTACTAGGATATATACTTTATGAGTTCCTTTTAACCTTGAACAAGGTATGTAAGGGCTCAACTTCACTTATTATAAAAATATGTTTTGTGATGGAGTTCTCTTTAACTCATTGATAAAGAAGCTAATGAATTCCTAATTATATCTTAAAAAATAAAAATAAGTTAAAATTTGTTGTTTAAACAGCCACAAACTAACTTTACGAACTCTCTCCCTTAGTTTTATTATTATGATTTCCATTGAGATTGTGTAAAACTGTGTTAGTTATAATTGAATTATGCAAATACACATAATAAGGTATTTATTTCCTAAAACAATTCATTCATTAGTTTTTAATAGGCAAAAAAAGGTGCAATGTGAGGACTATCAAATGTATCTACCATTAATTTATATATTAAATTATTAGTCATTTTAGAAATATAAAAACCAAATATTAATAAATAAACCAATATTAAAACATATGAAAACTTACTAGACTTCGTTTTTTTTAAAAAAATATTTCTATTATATCAAGTACCTTATTAGAACTTCTCAAACTTTGAATAAGATGTAATTTTATTTATCAATCTCAATTATGTTTTGTAAATGATAAAATTTTCATTTAGTTACATTTTTATGAACAATTCAAAATAAAGTACAAATATAAATGACATAAGCAATTAAACTAATACTCGAAATGAGTACATGTAAAATAGAGGACATAATAGTTGAAGATAACATTTTGGGTGAAGTAAAATTTGGTAGAGTTAAAAAAATGTAAAAAAAACCCTAAGAAAATCCCCATTTTCTTCCAATTATAGCCTTAAGTGAAGTAATATTCAAAGTAAAATATTATAGACTAAAGAATTGGAGCCATCTTTATAGAAACATTATAATAATCTTTACAATAAAGAGTTTAAAAAATAGAGCTTGCCTTAGTTAATTACTAGCCTAACAAACTAAGATCATTAATTAGCTATATCACCACAAGTTAAGATATTTAATAGAGAGATATCATCCAAATAGACAATAAAAAATTAAATTTTTTATCATGAATAATATCCATTTAAAAGTATAAGCCTTAATGGAGTACGTAACTTATTCATAATTAGTGGAAATAACTTTAACGATATAAAAATCTTTAAATGTCTATATTGACCAAGAAAGCGCCTAAATGACTAGTTTATTTACTAGTACATCTTTCAGTTTATTGAAATAAGTAAAAATATTGTCTAGGAGACAATCTACTAGTTTTTACTATTAAAAGATTCTACTTGAAAAAATTTAAAGATATTTATAATATAGAACATTATGTTGATGATATTCTAAATTTTTTCATACTATTTATATAAAAATTATTGTGTGAGAAGTTAAAGTCCTTACTTTTTAAGAACAAGTTTGTAGGAATAATGTTTTTTCAAAAAGTTAAGAGAATGTATAAAATCTAATGGCATATAGTTATTTTGAACTATATGAAACCAAGTGTTGACACTGAATTTTGTTTAACTTGTTGTGTCAAACTTGTATGATGTTTCTTTATTTTGATTTTAAAACCTCATTTTATTTTAGTTCAGTGATTTAATTCATTTTTTTTTATCTTTTTCAATAATTAAGGCTTTTGTTTGGGATTGAACTTTTTAGTTCTTCATCATAAATGATATGCACTTGATTTGTGGCAGGCCTATTGGGATGATCTTATATCTCTAAGCTTGTAAAAATAACTATTTAAAGGTTAATGATATTCTTGACGAAGGCACTTTGACCCTCAAGTTAGTAAAGTTGAGGGATCCTAAGTATACGTACAAATCCTAAATTTAGCTTAGTAATATTAGTTATGAAAACTTAACTTGGTTTGTATCCTTTTTATAGGCAATACTTAAAAAGTTTAGATGGACTATAACTATCATTAGTATAATTAGATCTAACTTCTGCTAAGTAGTTCAGTTGGTTTTTACTTAGGAGCCTACTTTCTTATATGGATTAATCATATCATGATTGAACTTACCCTTTTTAGGTATTTGGGACTCTTAGATGATCCTTATCCATATAGGCTTGAAGAAGGTTAATGGACCATAACCATACTAAATGAACTCAAACTCAATATCTAAACTCATTAGGATGTATCATTTCCTCCCCACCCCCTCCTTATGTTAGAACCTGTTCCCAGAGTCTAACTGTTAACAAATACCATAACTGTTAGACCCCTGTTCCGGAGCCCAACGTTCATGAGGCATACTCGAGCACATTACCCTGTAAGGTCCTTTTTATGGAACCTCAACCTTTGGAGACAAAACTAAGCCTGTCATCCCATAACGGTGGCGTGCCCATAGCAGTCGAACATCAAACTTAAAATTTTCACAAGACAGAAAAATCCAATCTATTTTTATCCTCAATCATTTTGAACTTACTTCAGGGCTATTGGCATAACTTTCTCTATAGGTATCAGATTTAGGTGTTCTTTAGATGGTTCGAAAGAGGACTTCAAGAGATACAACTTCTATGGAAACCTTAAAGACAAATTTTATCTTCTGATGGGTCAAAAATAGGACAGAAGATATATGATGAACAGTAACCCAGAAGAAGTTTATGAACAGTAACACAGAAGAAGTTTCGGTCACTGAGACAGAAAGCAGACGAATGCAAAAGCAAACAAAGCAAAAGATGGACGGAACAAAAGATAGACGGAGCAAAAGACAAAGGAAACAAAACACAGACAAAGCTGGTGTCAGCACAGACGAAGCTGACGTCAGCACAGACGAAGCAATACAGAAGATGACATCATCACAGACGAAGATGACATCATCATAAAAGAAGTTGGTTTACAGAGGATGCATCTTGATAGACGATGCATCCTCACAGAAGATCCATCTTTACAGACAATGCCTTACAGAAGATGCATCTTTACAGACGATGCATCCTTACAGAAGAAGATGATGTCATCTAGAAGGAGCTGACGTCATCACAGAAGAAGTTTGTTTACAAAAGAAGTTGACGTTATCACAGAAGAAGAAGACGTCATCACAGAAGATGACTTACAGAAGAAGATGACGTCATCACAGAAGAAGATGATGTCATCACAAAAGAAGATGATGTCATCTGTAAAGATGCATCTTCTATAAGTCATCTTCTTCTGTAAATTAACTTCTTTTGTGATGACATCATCACAGAAGAAGATGACGTCATCACAGAAGAAGTTAATTTACAGAAGAAGATGACTTACAGAAGATGAATCTTTACAAACGATGCATCCTTACAGAAGAAGATGACTTACAGAAAATGCATCTTTACAGATGATGCATCCTTACAGAAGAAGATGACGTCATCCAGAAGAAGCTGACGTCATCACAGAAGAAGTTGGTTCACATAAGAAGATGACGTCATCACGGAAGAAGATGACATCATCACAGACGATACCTCTAAACTTCTGAACATCCTCACTAGTGAAGATCCTAACTTTCGACTCCGATGTCCAAAAATTTCATGCTATATATCATTGGAAAGCTAGAAAAATAATCTACAA
>JAOQMS010000179.1:24375009-24386795 GCA_027563885.1 Erythroxylum longipes
ATTATTATTATTATTATTATTATTATTATTATTATTATTATTATTATTATTATTATTATTATTATTATTATTATGTGGAGCAAATATTCACTATGTCAAGGTGCTAAAGGATTCCTAGGATTATATGATATCACTTTCGGGGATTAAAATTCCCTATTAAGAGAAGCATCATTATTTTAAAAGGATACCACTCCTTTTTAACAAAATTTACAACATTTATGGTTCAAAATCTAACCCTTAAAATATAGTCTATTTGTTTTATGAAAAAGGCATGATGTAGGTATAGCTAGAATATGTAAGCATGAATTGATCCCACAAGAATTTTTAGTTTTCTACCCTCTACCTACAAATTTAACAAGCTGGATCAACTATTATGTTTGATTGGATAAAAATAACAAAGTAAACAACAAATATAAAAACAAATTCAAAGCAATGATCAAGATTATAAAAAACTATAAATTAACTAGATTTGGGCTATGTTCCCCCTAAGAATTTAGTATATTTAATTTCACCTTTGATTAATGAACTATTCTCGTTTTTTAGATCAATGATTGACCTATTTAGTGTTAGTTAATATTGTAATAACCGCAAGTGCATGACGTAGCTATAGCTAGTACTGGCAAGTACAGGTCAATCCCATGAAGACTATAAATACTAGTACTTATCCTTCCCCTATTATCTAGCCTAAGGATTGATTTTAGATTTTTAATAAAAATAAAATAAAACTAAAACATTTAAATTAATAGGAAACGATAATGAATGCAAAGACAGTGGAATTCACTTAGAAAACTATCGTAATTAGAAATTAGTATCTAGGTTCGAATCCCCTTAAGCCCTTAACATATTGATCTTTTATCATACGATTGTTTTGTTGATGGATTGGACCGTGGAGACTCCTATGGTATGCTCATAGCTGACTTTGAATCTACTAACAACTAATCCTAAGGTCTCTAACTGAATTACTCAAGTTAAACCTTATAGGATTGTGTTACCGATTTATGAGTCCCTCTATTAGGTTTGACCCTAATTCGAAAGGTTTATGTCATCCTATCTCTAAGGTTGCAATCAACTCCTTCTAATTAAGGTAGGTCTATTCTCACTAGGATTTCTTAATCTCTACCTATGAAATAAGATTATGATCTAATATTCTTAGGTTGTTAGGTATGAATAAAATGCGTAATCAGATCAGAATATATCAAACAACCAACTGCATTAATAAAAGATTCAAGTCATATCAAACTAACATAAATACTAACAGGATGCTTAGTTACACATTATTGAATACAAAATCAAACATACATTGAAAGAAAAACAAATATAAAACAATGAGTTCATAATTATAAATCTCCTTGATTGTCTTATATTGAATGTTCTTCTAATAAAAAGGCTTGATTTTGTATTTCGATGGATATTTCAATGAAATCTTTTTGTTTTCCGCTTCTCTAGACCAAAATTGTCCCTTCTAGACATTCTTCATGACTAAAAATTGCCTCCAATAGTCTCCTCTATGACTCCCTATCGACTGCCCTCCATTCACCTCCCAAAATGTCTTTTTATAACAAATTTTAGGGTTCTTTGGAGATGCACATTCTCTTGCACGGTAGTGCGTAATCGAAATTAGTTGAATATTGTAAAAGTGAACGGTCATGCAAAAATGCATAGGCAAATGCTTAGTGTCACATTCCTTCATGTTTTTGACCTTGATATCTTCATATTTAGGTCATGATGTCTTGACATAAACTGTACTCCACTTCTTAGCCTTCCAACATATCCTATTTTTCTTAAAAATAACCCCATAGCTAAAGTTCCGTGCTAAAAACCAAGGGAATGTCAGAGTTTAGAACGGGCTAAGACATACTTCATATCTCATTCTTAGCCTGTTTAGCCCCTTAAATTTACACTTTTGGGCCTTGAGTTGCACATAGTAATTATGATGCAAGATGTTGGCTTGAATTTGAGCTTTTGAATCACCTCATTTAGATCTCATGAGCCTCAAATATGTCCATGTAAAGCTCCAGTGGTCAGGCTGCCAAATCTGCAGAAATAAGTTTTACTTTGAACAAATGGTTGCTAGTTTAAATGAATTCGAATAGCTACGAATTTGAGCTTACTGAAAATATTGAGATGTTTTGTAATTATTCTCTAAAGACGACATTTAGATTCGAACTCTTCATCTATGTTAAAAACTTTGCATAGCTTCTATGCGCCAAATCTTCAATTTATGTCGTGTTTTCGGTCGAATTCTTCTCCTTTAAGTCCGTTGAGGAAATTATAATCTGTGAAAGCACTTGGAGCAAATTAAAGAGAACTTGGAGCAAATTAAGTGCCAAATATAAGATAAAAGTATAAAATATCAAGCAAAATACATCAAACATGGGTGTAAAAATATAAACAAATATCTATTTATCAATCAGTAAGAGTTCCTAACTTAGATCATATTCTCTCTCAAGATATATAATCCTTTAAAAAGGTTAATCAATTGAAATCTATTTAGAATCTGGACAATCTAAGAATGCTTTAAGTCATTTTATGAACATTTTTTATGGGATTTTACCCTAACCATATAGATCTTGCTACTTTCTCATGAATACCTCATGCTTGACCCTATTTATTCATGTCGTTACCTAAACGTACATCTCATTTCTCAAATCTCAAAGTAGGAATAAATTATGAATCTTTCACTTTCATTTTTTCAATTCAATTAATTATAGAAGCATGAAAAAATCACAAAAAATTAGACATTTTTCATTAAATCAAGGATTGACTCAAAATATATCACATCCTAGGTTCTTCCTACATGAATCTATATTCCTATTAGTTCATAATCACATAAAGAATATCAATGTAAAACAATAAAGAAAGAAAGATAAAAAAATCATGTTCTTAAATAGTAAAATCACCAAATAATTGTTGAATCCTTCCTTTATCTCCAATGAATGGTGAACTATTGATTATGACTAATGCGAAAAAGCTACAAAGTGACTTTTTAATGTTTTCTTGGCTAAAGAACCCTCTCTTTTAATGCCTCCTTTTTCATTGAGACCCCAAACCCTAACTTTTAACGCTTTACAAAACCATAAACACGAGTCCATATAGTTAGTTGTGCTCTTTATAAATTTATTTAGAAAAAACAACACTAAAATGGGTACATACATGGGACCATATAGTGTACCATATTCCTCATGGGCGTAAAACAGGGCATGTAGGGTCCACTAAAGAAATATAAGCAACCACTTTTTAACACACCTCTTAATATGGGTTTGTGTATAGTGCCTAATGTATGGTACTTCTTCAAATCTTCCAAAATTACTAAAATTCGATCCAATTCTTTTGCTTTTCTTTTTATGAGAAGAAATATGACTTTAAAACAAAAATTTTTAATTCAATATCAAATTTTTAAAAATCATCAAAACTACAAGAAATATACCATGAAAATATTGCTAATGTTAAATATAAATTGCATCACATAGTTTAATATGCGTTTAGCCGTTAATTTGATCATTTAGTATGTGTTTAGGTTAGGATTGTGTTAGTTTATTAATTATTTGTGTTTTAGGTGTTTTATGGGTTAGTACAAGCTTTTGCACTTAAATATTATATTTTTGAGGTACCTTGATGTGTTTGCTAGTATTTCAGGGTCAATATCTTAGAACGAAGGGGTTTCAGAAGACATTTGGGCCAAAACAATGGCCCAATCATGTCCTATTAAGCCACGATCATGACAGAAGGCTTATATGTGGGGCACAGTCGTGGCCTGCATCGGGCAAATGTGTAATCACTTATGAACTTCATGTTTCGAGAGACGTTTTGGACCTTTCAGATCCCGAAAAGACCCTAGGGTTACCCGAAACATAAATGAGTATTTAAAGAACATTAAGAGGAGCATAAAGGAGCTTTTTGCATCAGTTGCACTTGAAACCCTAATGAGAGAATACTGAGAGAGAGAAAGAAGAAGAAGGAAGAGGAAGAAGAGGAAGAGGAAACTGACTCGACATACTTCCCGGATCAGGAAGTTTCCCAACATCGTTGCCTTCCATCGTCTATTCTAAGTCATTATTTCCTTTTCGTTTTGATTTTATTTATGTATAGAATTGAGATGGATAGTATGATGATAAGATTTGGAGTATTGATGATGTTCTAAACTCTCATTCAGGATTTCATTTTGATTTAATAATAATTTAGTCGATTGTGTTTATTGGATGAATGTCGTGATTTGATTGCGTTCTTGCATAATTCAGTAACAAATTAAGTGGGTGAACTGAATGAAAAACAATTAAATCAGATTAATGAGAGTTAGGCGGTTTAATAGAAATCATGTCAAATCATATTGGTAATTTTGCGGAGAGAGATCTTGTGTGATGTTCCAATAGTTGATTAGAGTTCTTCAGATCTAATTAGGGTATTAGATAATTTATGAATTGAGAGATTGCAAATTCCATAATCTGATTAGGGTTATAATTTAGGGTTTAATGGTTATAACTCAAGAGAGGGTAATCAACACTAGGATAGTTTAGAACCGATGCTTCGTTAACATATAATCAGCTAGGTTATCATTAATGATAAGTAAAATACCCTTTCTCATGAATTGGTAAGTTCCTTAGGTTGATTTCTATTATGATTGCATATTGCTCACTTGTTAGTACTTTTGTGTTTAATTTTTGATTTGATTGGTTGAACTCAATTCTCGTAATTAATTTCTGTTTCATCTTTCATTTTTAGTTTTATAGTTTCTCTAGGCTTAGATTTTAAGATTAGATTAGTCTCCTTCCTCGTGGGATTGACACCTTTAATAATACTACACTACAAATCGTGTGCTTGTGGAATATTGAGGGTTTATAAGACTAAAACTTATCCTGATCAAGTTTTTGGCGTCGTTTTCGAGGAGGTGTAGAATTAGTTTAATTCTTGTAGTCTAAAGTGTTTCACTATCTTTTATAATTGTGGTGCCCAATTAAAAGGAAAAAAAGGTGTGGGAAGTTTAGGCAAAAATTCGAAAAACACATTGATTTGGACATCACAAGGAAGCGATGAAGAATCCAGAAAATTAGATATCAAGAAGAGATAAAAAGAACAATCATGGAGGATATATATTATAGGGAGCAAATGACTCTTGCAGATTTTAATGAGCTCCAATTTAGTTGGGGAAATCATCATCCTTATATAAACGCATTTACTTTGGGGTTGCAAAACCAACCAGATTTCTATTGGTCTAATAATATAAGCACTCACATGGGACATCAAGACCTATAAAGATTTCAATAAGATGAGTCCAATTCATGGGATTCCAAATTGGACAAAATCATGGATAAGCTAACAGACATGGAAGAGACCCAGAAGAGACTGGAAGAGCAATTTGATCAAGTAACAGAAAATCATGCCTCTTCTATTCACAACTTGGAGATTCAAGTAAGACAGCTTTCTGGTGAATTTTGTAAGAGAAGTGTGAAAGACTCTCTAAGCAATATGGAATTACATCAATGAGAGCAATATGAGGCTATCATACTTAGAAATAGGGAAAAGCAAGAAAAAATAGTGGGAAATCAAGCTTAACCCTATCTTGTAGAAGAGCAAGAGATGAAGAAAGAAGATGAAAAGACCAATAGATGAAGAAAGAAGATGAAGAAAAGAATAACAACTCTCCCTATTATTCCCTAGATCTTGGTATACACCATGCTTCAACGTTGAAAAAACTTGGGTAGATGTACATAAAGAGAACCTCATCATTCGGATTAGTGATGACCAAGTGACATTCATTATGAATGATGTATTAAAGAATCCGAAGGGTGACTCATAAAAAAAAATTGATGTGCTGGTATCTTTGAAGGAACAAGAGGATGAAGAACAGTTGGCAATGGAAATCAAGTTTGAAGAAGCTATGGAGGTCTTTATTCAAGAAGGTAAAGAAACAAAGGAGATAAGGGCGAATGAGGAAGAACTAAAAAGAGAATAACTCACCCTCTTACCGGGCAAACTACTAGATTCTATGGAAGATTCAAAGAGTTCTGTTATTCCATGTTTTGTTAACATTTTGCTCGAAAAAAAGACATTACTAAGCTTAATTGGTTTTCATAATTTTATCAATATTGTCCTTCTGATCATTTTGTAATTTGTAGCTTACTTACATGCTAAAAAATTGATGTTGAACAACAAGGTGGAAGCAAGCTAATGACCATAAATTAGCATGCTCGGTATTTATATTTAAATTGTTGTGTTTAGTTAGATTTTTTTAATTTTAAATAAAATTTCAATGATTTGAAATGATCTAGGATTACTAATTCTCTTACTCTCTTTAAGCAATTCCAAGATAAGACAACAATCTCGAGCATTAAGCAGATTTGGTCTCATCACCTCACCATCATCACCTCCATCACCATAAGGTTTTATTTCTAACCCTTTTCTTTTAAATTTAATCTTTAGTTTAGTTTAGTTTTATTTTATGTCATTTCCTTCCATGTATGTTTGTTTGTCTCCTTCTTACATTGAGGACAATGTGTGTTTGTTTGTCCTCCATGATTGTTCTTTCTATTTCTTCTTGATATCTACTTTTCTAGATTCTTCATTGCTGACTTGTGATGTCCAAATCAATGTGTTTTCGACTTTTCACCCAAACTTCCCACACCTTTTTTTTCTTGTGATTGGGTACCACAATCACAAAATATAATGAAACGCCTTAAACTACAAGAATTAAACTAATTCTATACCTCCCCGGCAACAGCGCCAAAAATTTAATCGGGGTAAGTTTTAATCTTATAAACCCTCAATATTTTGAAAGCGCATGGTTCGTAGCATAGTATTAAAGGTGTCGATCCCACGAGGAAAGAGACTAATTTAATCCTAAAATCTAAGGCTAGAAAAACTATAAAACTAAAAATAAAAGATGTAACAAAAATTAATTACGAGAATTGAGTTCAACCAATCAAATCATAAATTAAACACAAAAGTATTAACAAGTGAGCAATATGAAAACACAATAGAAATCAACCTAAGGAATTTACCAATTTATGAAAAAAGGGATTTTACTTATCATTATTGCTAACCTAGTCAATTATGTGTCAATGGATTGTCGATTCTAAACTATCCTAGAGCTAATTACTCTCTCTTAAGTTATAACCATTAAACCCTAAATTATAAACCCTAATTAAATTATGGAATTTGCAATCTTTCAATTCACAAATTATCTAAAATCCTAATTAGATCTGAAGCACTCTAATAAACTATCGGAACATCACACGGGATCTCTCTCATCACAATTACCAATATGATTCGACACGATTTCTAAATCTCCTAACTCTCATTAATCTGATTTAATCATTTTTCATTCAGTTCAACCTCTTAGTTTATTACTGAATTATGCAAGAACGCAATCAAATTACGACATTCATGCAATAAGTACAATCGACTAAATTATTATTAAATTAAAATAAAATCCTGAATGAGAGTTTAGAACATCATCAATACTCCAAATTCTATCATCATACTATCTATCTCAATTTTATACATAAATAAAATTGAAACAAAAAGGAAATAATGACTTAGAATACACGACGGAAGGCAGTGACATTGGGAAACCTCTTGATTCGAGAAGCACTTCGAATCAGTTTCGTCTTCCTCTTCTTCCCTTCTTCTTCTTTCTCTCTCTCAATATTCTCTATTTAGGGTTTTAAGTGCAGGTGATGTAAAAAGCTACTTTATGCTCCTCTTAATGTTTTTTAAATAGTCTTTTATGTTTTAGATAACCCTAGGGTCTTTCGATGGTCCGAAAGGTCCAAAAAGTCCCTCAAAATGTGAAGTTCGTAAGTGAGTGCACGTACACTCAATCTAGGCCATGACCGTGGCCCACATCTGAGTCTTCTGTCATGATCGTGGCCTATTATTAGCTAATAATCGTATATATCTAACAAACATCAAATTCCCTCAACACTTAAGTAATTGATTATCCTAATGCAAAGAAATCCAACATTCAATCTTAGATAAAATTTTTTTGGAGAAAATGTTAAACCAATCAAACATACTAATTACTCATTCAAATATAAAGGATCACTGCATAAATTTAAAAGATTATTCAATTCAATTTATAAATCTTCAAACATCAACTCGAATCAAAAAATTCAATTTCATACATAAAATAAACATCCACAAGATACATGCCTCAACTTTCAAACATGTTCATATCCTTTTACTAATAAAACATAAACTTAAACAAGAGCATTTGAAGCTTGTTTGAAAAGTTACCTAGCCTTTTTTTGCAAGAGCAAATACCTTGTCATGAATACCATAGTTTCTTAAATAGATTACTATTTTAAATGACTACTAGTACCAATCTTTAACTTTAACCTTTTTATTACTACCAGCCGGTAGAGTGAATTTTATGTTCATTTATTCATAATTTTTTAAATAATAAAGATGTTTAAAAGAAGTGACATTTACTTATACATGTGAATATTATAGAAAGAATATCATAATGATCATCAAGTATTCATTCTTTGAATTCATAAAGAAATAGCTCACCTATTTGTAAATACTCATAACTAGTTACATAAGCAATCTAATTCACCAAAATAATCAAATTCATAATGAATTGTCTCCAATAGCATGCTTTTAGAGAATTTTTTTTTCAAAAACTACCTCCATTATAAAATTGATAAGCTTGAGTATATTATTATAAATTTATCCCCCACAATTAAAGTAAACATTTAGTTCTCCACATCATTGAACACTTTAGACAAGTTGGTTATGGAGTCATCAAAAGTAGTACCATATACGAGGAAGTCATATATGAACACTTCCATAATATCCTTAATAAAAGTAGAAAAATAGCCACCATACAATGTTAAAAACTGGTAAGAGCATGGTAATAACCAAAAGGCATTCTCCTATAAGTAAAAGTGTCATAAAGTCATATAAACTTGGTCTTTCCTTGGTCATTAAGGTGGATAGGGATTTGGAAAAAAAAACATGAGTAATCATTCGTATAGTAAAAATAAAAATGCTCTTTCAACCTTCCAAACATTTGATAAATAGAGGGAAGGGAAAATGATCTTTTTGGGTTGCTTTTTTCTTTTCCTATATATAATCTACACATCCTTCAACCTATGATTGTTCTAGCAAGTACCAATTTGTCATTCTCATTCTTTATAATAGTCATGTTTCTTTTTAGGAAAGTACTTGGACAAGGCTAACTCATTCGTTATTAGAGAAAGGATAGATTGTCCCAATATCTAATAATCT
This sequence comes from Erythroxylum longipes, assembly GCA_027563885.1. Lineage (NCBI taxonomy): Eukaryota > Viridiplantae > Streptophyta > Magnoliopsida > Malpighiales > Erythroxylaceae > Erythroxylum > Erythroxylum longipes. The sequence goes on from JAOQMS010000179.1 coordinate 24,384,238, forward strand.
GAGCACTTCCTTCTTAACCGCTTCCTTCATATTGGGATTCAATCTTCTTTGGTGCTCAATTAATATCATATTCCAATAATATTGTATGCATGCAAATGCACAAGTTAATACCTTTAATATCATCAATGGTATTCCTTAGTGCATTTCAATGCAACCTAAGAATTTCTAGCAATTTATCAAAATTTTCTTAAGTTTGCATTCACAATCGTAAGATAAGTAGATTTAGGTCCAAGGAACTCGTACATAAGAGTTTAAGGAGAAGTCAAATAATTTCAAGTCTAATTTACACTCAAAAGATGACTATAAATTATTAGGATATAAAAAGGAGAGTAGGTATCTCTTTGACAAACTTCAATGTATTAATAATAAATATTATTTTACTTTTAAATTAAAATTTAAGTTAATTAAAAATAGAATGTGTTAATAATCAATATTAAGTAATGTGTAGTTTTAAAATTAAAATGATTTTAATTTAATAATTATTACATAGAAATAATAAAATATAAAATAAAATATTTATAATTTCAATAATAATTAATTTTAAATAATATATTAAGTTGATGATAGATCAAAATATGTCAAAAATAGAAACAAAAAAAATTAATTTTTATAGCATTTATAAATTTTAAAAATTGGAAGAAATTAAAACTATAAATAAAAATAAAAACTCAAACAAAAATTTAAAAATAAAAACAGAAAACTAAAAATCGAAGTAGAAACAAACACAGGAAAGTATCACTTAATTCTAAATCTAATTTATACTTAAAATATCATTAGAGATTATCTGTAGCTCTTCTCACAAAAATAAAATCATATTGGGTTATATATCATCTACATTAGAACTTGATAATAAAATTAGATGAGCTTTTAAAATAATTAATGCCGAAATACAATTTGCGTTAGTGGAACCGACGGACTATTATATATGATTTTCAGAAATTTATAAATAGTTACAATATAATATTTAGCAATTTTTTTTTTTCTCAAGGAAACTTTTTGTAGTTTTAAGTAATAATTCATTAATGAAAAATATTTTAAATATCTACTAGAATAGAATACGCGTACGTCCAGAATAGGTAAACACGAGCTTTCTTTCTCTTGGACAAGTTCTATCCCGCTCTCTGTTTTTCCCAAAAAATTTCTCACTCACGCAGCAGCACACCCCTCTCTCGTCTGGTCTCACGCAGCAGCAGCACACCACTGGCTCAGTGGCCCTCTCTCGTTCTTCACGTGAGCGTCTCTTCTCTCCACTCTCTGGTTTGGTCTCACTCACGCTAGTCTGGCTCAGTGGGTTCTCACTCTTCACAGTCTCGTCTGTTTTCTCCAACATATCTCTGCCAGTTGCGTTGATTAGGTAAGTGAAACCTTTCTCCCAAACATTTGTCGCCACTAAAGTCTTAAACTGTTGTACAGGGACACACATTACACATAGTCGAGGATATAAACTGTTGAAACGAAACGTCTAACAATTTTTGAGAGCCGATAACCAGAAAACTCTGCCTCCGATTTACTACTCCTTTGACTTATATAGGATCTTAGTTCGCTGCAAACTTCAGTCAACATTGGCAGAGTTCTGCAATTGAAGTTTGAAGGCAAATTTGAACCATAGTGCAAGAACTCGAAGAAAAACTTAAGAACTAGAAAACGACTCCCTTTGGGTATGTAATGTCTTTAACTTATCATTTGTGGGTTTTCTTTCCCTTTACTTGTTTATTGGATTTATTTGTTTTATCTAGCTTCCAAAAGGCTCTGAAGTTCCTCTCTTTTTTATGGAAAACTTGATTTTTAAAAAAAGATTATGTGGAGCTCAGAAAGAAGTTCGAATTTTGGACACACAGGCATGAAGGTGTTGAATAATACATCATAGGGAATTTGCATTGTGGCGGCTGACATGCTTTTTATGTGTCCTTTATCAAGTTAAATTAATTTCAATGAGGAATGTTCGGTTTTGGCAGATCACAATCAATTGAGTGACAATGAAAGGAGGAAGGAAGAATCTAACGAAGGCAGCTGAGGAAGGTAATTTTATACTATAAGATGGTCAAAGTATCATGCAAGTTGTCTCTCTTAGAGGGAGCAATCTCATTGAGGTACATTTTCTCACGATATTTAGTCCTTGTTCTTTTCGTACATAATCTTTCAAAGCTTGATGTTTCCCATTTTTGTCACAAAATATGTGGTTATGATGACATTTTTGAGTGTATATTGCCTACATCTTTGATTGATTTGAACTCTGCAATTAGGATTAGGAAGAATACACGTTCTTTGTTGGCTCGTTTCCATTTTTCTCATTCACTCTTTAACCTTCAATTGCCTCTGTAGGGAGATTTAGTGATTGTAATCATTTGTCTGTTAATACCATGTTAACGAGATTCTATTCTAGGTAATGGATAAAAAAGGTGAGAAATCATTGGCATTGTTTCCAGCTAAGTTTCAGAAGAGCATGTGGATTAAACAAGGTTTGGCTGAATTGAGATTTAACACCTTTTCTTGCTATATATTGGTTATTGTGGTGAATTGGCTTCTCTATCAGATGGCTCTTAAGTGTAACCCATCTA
>JAOQMS010000179.1:24389770-24408886 GCA_027563885.1 Erythroxylum longipes
ATTAATTGTGATTATTATTTATTATTTTGATTTTTAGAGACTAGGTTAAAAATATACAGTACAACTGTACAGTATGATAATGGATTATTTTGCAATTTTTAAAAAAATTCAGGGACTATTTTATAAATTTAAAAAATTACCCGAAATGGTATTCAGTATTGACCGGTACCGATACAGTACTATACCAGAACCCAATCCGATACTAAATTCAGTACGGTATTCGCAACATTGGTTAAAAATAAAATTATGCTTACCGATGAAAAGTAGAAGGAAAACCAAGGTTTAGAGGTACCCCAAGTTTTTTTAAACCCAGCGTATGTCTCCCCAAAACCAACGTACAGAGTCGATTTGTTCTACACTTGCGTAATTTTTTCTTCTCATATGCCTCTGCATATTTCTCTTCTTTTTCCAGAAAGACAAGAAACCCTCCTTACGTTTTTAAAACTGTCCAGTCCTCAACGTATGCGTTCCTTGTGTTTTTGCTCTCTCTTTTATTTTTCTAGCTAATGAGTTTTGTTCTTTCCTGCTTGCGTTTCGGACTGCACCTCTCTACTGCAACGTTTGGGTATTGCATGTGTTTCTGTCTTGGCTCCTCCTCTGCGTTTCATCTTTTACCTGCTGCCGTTTTGATCCTCTGTTTTGCGTTTCACTCCTTATGCTGGCGTTTTGCTTGTTCTCTCATGTGTTGCCGTTTTGTTCTTTTCTATCCACCTGCTGCATTGCTTTCCTCTACTCTGCGTTTTGTCCACTGACTCTTTTATTGTGTAATTTTTGGCTGTTTCTTTTAGCTGCTATTGTTGTCTTCTCCAATTTAGCCAATTTTGACTTCTTTTCTCCAAACAGTTCCACATCTCCTAATATAGTATAAAAACAGCAATTTAGCACAATGTCTACCCCAAAATACTATGTAATTGACCCAAATTAATTCATTAAATAATAACCTATCATGTTAACATGAAAATGACATTGGCATTATTTGTTTTCACAAGTTACATTAACTAAATAGCCTACTTATCAATATGATTTTTCCTTTTAATAAGTCTCTTTAAGTTTTATTAACCTTTATTTTTATGTTAACCACATTACACGCTTTTAACCTGGCTAAATATCCTACCCAAGTCTTTAAGTTAGTAGAGCATTTTGTTGATTGTTGATGATTATGGATGCACAAAAGTATAAGTGTGGGGTATGTGTATATGGAGTTGGTTATAATTTATGAAATTCTAATTTTTGCCTTTTTTTTAATACAAAGGAAAAAACACTAATACAAACTACTGTAAATGTCTACAACACAAAATTCTAGTTAATGTCTTATCAATGAATTCCATTTTTAGAGTAGCTTCTTTCAATGTTTGTTGAAAAAAAGAAAAGAAGAAAAATAAAAGAAAAGAAAGAAAAATATGTTTAAATAAAAGTATTAAAGAGGAAATGCATTTGTTTTACAAAGTTGTTTATGATTAGTCTTTCCTTCTAAAGTTGCATATAAAGGGTGATTTGCTTATGATGTAAATGAGGGAGATGTGGTTTTGAAGGGTCACTCCTTACAACTTAATGTATTGTTTATCATCGAATTTTATGAGTGATCATTTCTAATTGGTTATGCTTCATGTGGTTTATAGTGTGAGGGCATGAATCTAACATGTAGAACATAGTTTTCATTCATCATAATTGATAGTATCCAATTTTGAGTAAATGTTAGTTTTTGCACTTGATGTTAGGTTGAGTTCTTTTCTTGCTTCATTAGTTTTGATGGCTTTTATGCTACATCACTCAAATACATCTCACCTTAACTCTCGCTCATATTACAACTTTAGAAAAATCCTTTAATTTATGATTATGCACGTGGATCTTTGTGGTGAAGAAGTGAAATGATAGACAAAATTATGGAATGTCTTAATCATAAATGGTGTTTGATGGAACCTTTGAATTTATCATATTTATACTCTTTTTTTTCAGTCTACCCCTAGATTGCTCAATTTATGAAGGAAATGATTGTTGATTGTCACGAGTAGAGGCATTGGATGTTAAGTTCTTGGTATGATTATTTCTCTTTACTTATGACAATCTTTTCTTGGGAAATATGAAAATTGTGAAATTATTTTAGTTTGTGACTTTGATTTTGTAGTTTTTCCAACAGACGGTCAAAAGCTAATTTGATGTGTGCTTAATTATTTATACATTCACTCCTTAAAACTTAGTGATTAATGATTTGAAATGCTTAAGACATTTATTTTAGTTCATATTTGATTTTAGGTATAATTTAGAAGTTCAAGAGTTAAAAGCATATTCTTTGAGCGATCTTCTTAATGTTCAAACTTAATTGTCTTTGTGAAATAAGAAGGAGATGAATTAAGGTGAAGATGGTATAAGAAAATGCAAGAAAATGCAAAAAAAATGAAGTTTTCAATATGACTTGGAAGATGCATAGTCATGTATCTACTTACACGGCCATGTATAAATTCATGAGAAGCATTTTTTATATAAACAGTTGGATACATGGCCGTGTATTTAACTGTGTATCTTCACGAAATCTTATTTTTTGGTTTGCACGGTTGAATGCATGGTTGTGCAGTCAACTGTGCATCTTTCCAAAGTTTTTCATATAAAGCGACATTTGAGCAGCATAGAGCGGAATGGATCATTTTTGGGACAAGAAGGGAGGTAGAGAATGCATTATTTGAAATCTATAGAGGGCTAATAGGGGAAATCGAAGTTGAAGATAACATTTAGGCATCCTCTCATTGTGTATTGGTGTTTTAGTTTGTTCTAGGTTGTTCCATAGCTAAGTTTAGTTAAAGAACTTATTTTAATTAAACATGACCGAAGGAAAATTAGAGTTAACAGAGCTTATTGTTAATCTACAATTAATAGTTTGTAAGAGAGGTATGAGAATAACAAAATAATAAAGTATGCTTATCTGTGTATTGAGATTGAACCGAGAATCGAATTTTAAATCATTAATCACTTTTATCATTTTCTCATAGTTTGAATTAAATTGTTGTCATTAGTTTATTTATTTATTTATTCGAAACCAATCAAACCCCCTATCTTAAACACCGATTCTTTTCATTATAGAAGCTTTACACATATTCTGTGGATATGATCTTTACTCATCGTTAGTATAAATTTTAGTGTGCAAAGTTAGGTTTTAGTTTTTGGTGCATTTGATATACATAATGGACAGCCTTTCACCCTTTGGTTGGGAATGAATGGAGGTCTGCTTACAAAGGATAAGATGAAGTTCCATATAAATTCTCTGAATTGTGAATTGTGAATTGTGAATTATGCAATTCTGATATGGAAACTATGGACCATATCATAGTTAGATGCAAGAATACCAAGAGAATTTAAAAAGGATTGCAGGAAATTCTGGACATAAGTAGATCAACAAACCCTTGGAATGAGATAAAGATCAGCTTAGCTTTAATGGTGTATCAAATATGGCAAGAAAGGAAGCACAGAATTTTCAAAAAAGAAATCAGAAGCACAGAGTTGTTATATCAGGAAATTATACTCCAATGCAGACTGTCTTTGATAGCAAGAGAGATTGCTGCTAATCTCTCCACCAACGTGAAGAAGAGATGGTTATTGGATTAAATTACTTTGACCAATCTGTTTACTATGAATCATAGCTTGTAACCTAGATATTTTCTACCTTTTTAGTTGTATATAGTCTTTATTTAATGAAATTAACTACCTATCGGAAAAAAAAAAGAGTTTAAATGTGGATTCATACAGGGTCGCGTGACAATTATTGTAAATGCTTCGTGCTTACCGGGGCGAGAAGGTAAACATTGAATCCTCCACAGACCTAAAATCCTTTGGTGCATTTATCCACAAATAGACTTCAAGCCCATCACTAAGCTAACAGGCACGTCTTAAACCGACTGCTCAAAAATTTCAACGAGGCCTTGAAGGCCACACAAGCTAAACTTATCCTTCTAGTCATGTTCAAAACAAACTACACTTGAAAGCTGCAGTCTCAGGGAAAGCGAAAAAAGGAAAAGGGTGTGAAATGTCTTGCTCTTGTGCGCGTAGAGCAGCTACTACAGATGTTTATGAGTTGGGAAAGTACAAAACAGTGCTTGAGGCAGTAGAATCTTCAGGGTCAGCTTGGACATGCAGAAACAAGACTGCATCATCATCACCACCTGTCCCACCTCCGAAGCCACTCTTAATTGCCACACCTTGTGAAGCAGGAGAATACCCACTTCTCCTCTTTCTCCATGGTTACCTTCTCTCCAACTCGTTCTACTCTCAGCTTATCCAACATGTTGCTTCTCATGGGTTCATTGTCATTGCTCCTCAGGTTTTCCAATTTTCTTTTGTTTTTGTTACTTGCATAACCTTCATGGAAAGTATTTTAATACAACATAACCTTCATGGAAAGTATTTTAATACAAGTTCCTTAAGGGTGGCTTGTATCTTTTATTTTTCAATTTGGTCCACTAAGTGGGAAAAGCAAGCCTAATATATTGGCAGGTTTCTTGCCTAGATACTATTTTTACGTTTTATACCAGTTAACATTCTTGGTTGCCTTCGTGTTGTCCAAAGACACTTCCAACAGAAATTTCACTCTTCAAGAACTGGGATTTTATTTTATTTTCTCTTATTCCTTTTGATTGTCTTTTAGAGTGGAAATGAAGGCATCAAGGATATCAAATACGGTGGATTCTAGTTTCTAGTTCCCTCCTAATAATGTTCCATGTTACGCCACGTTGATCACCCTACTAACTTTAGTTCTAAAGGCAGAAATAGTGCGAGTTTCGTTTTCATAATTATGAGACTTTGAGTGGGGTACCTAGGTTATTGGTATCGTATCGTCATGTGATTTCTGGTACTGGATGAGCCCAGAACGCCCTAAAGATATTTTATCTTGTCTCAGCTCATAATATGAACACATTCATATCTTATTTGTTTGTATTCTTCTAATGTCCAACTAAACTCCCCGTCATCTATTCATATGTTGAAAGCGACTTTCCGATCCAAACTTCTGAAATATTCAGATCTCAAAGTTTTCAACGTCTCCTGATATTAAACAGAAGTAACAGATCTAAAGAGTTGTATGGTTTCAATTTCAGTCGTCTGTTTCTTGTGTGTGTGTGTGTGTGTCTGTGCGCTAGATTAATAGATAAAATAACCGCAAACTTCAATAATCATCCCTCTTCTCAAAAGACAGACGAGATCAGAACTTGAATCCGTACTTATCTGCGCTTGATTTCATTACTTGGCAGTTGTACTCAGTGGCAGGACCAGATTCTAGTGATGAGATAAAAGCCACTGCTGACATTACAAATTGGTTATCCAAGGGACTTCACTACCTGCTTCCTCCTCATGTTCAACCAAATGTAACCAAGCTAGCTCTTGCAGGCCATAGTCGAGGAGGCAAGACAGCATTTGCACTGACACTTGGGAAGGCAACCACTGATCTGAAATTCTCTGCATTGATAGGTGTAGACCCAGTTGATGGAATGGACAAAGGCAAACAAACGCCTCCACCAGTGCTTACATATGTTCCTCATTCATTTGATCTTAATATGGCTGTGATGATCATTGGTTCTGGCTATGGAGATATGAAAAGGAATCCTCTTTTCCCTCCTTGCGCGCCCAAGGGTGTGAATCATGTAGATTTCTTCAATGAATGTCGAAAACCGGCTTGTTATTTTGTAGTTAAGAACTATGGTCATCTTGATATGCTAGATGATGATACCAAGGGGATAAAGGGAAAGGCCACTTATTGTTTGTGCAAGAATGGAGAGTCTAGGGAGCCCATGAGGAGGTTTGTAGCAGGGGCTACGGTTGCATTCCTGCAAACATTTTTGGGAGGTGATAGCAGTCATTTGATGGCTCTTAAAGATGGACAGAGTGGACCTGTGGATCTTGAAGTCGTTAAATTTTTGGTATAATAATTTCACATAATTGGAGAATACTGAAAAACATATGAATATTCCATTTATTTGCAGTCTAGATGCTAGAATTCTGCTTATTTTGAAATGGATCGAAGCCATTATACCTCGTACACTACGAAAACTTCTCTTATCATAGTCCTTAGAACTTTGCTTTTGTTAGTGGGCAAGGTTTTTACAACTTGAATTAAGCTATTCCTAATGTATTTGAATATGATCTCAATTTATTCCCAATAATTTGTTGTTAATTGTAATCATCATGCGTTCTTACATTTTTCATTATCATTCTTAATTACCTAACCTGCCATATGTGACATACAATACGCCTTCTTTTGCCAAAAAATTCATTGAGATTAACTTATACTGCAAAGCAACGGATTTCTAGTTCTCTATGATGGTTTTTGTTTCTGTAAAATGGAATATGAGAGGCCATCCATGCAATGGTTAAGTTGTTGGGAAGTCAGCACGGTGTGTAGAAGAATAAAAGCAAAATTTTTTCGTTTGATTTCCTAGAAATCCAAATTCCTTTAAATTATATTACATGACTAGTTTATGCAAACAATAAAATATGAATCATAAATTTATACCTTATTGTGTAACTTAATATTTTTCTTGAAGTTTACTTCAAATTGTTCTTGAAATTGATTCATCACAACTACTATAACTGCATACAAGTCTGACCTCTAACACTATCTGCATTAACAAGCTAGGAGAACTTTTTTTCAAGAATAAATTGAAAGAACTTTATACGTATTTACGCCTATTAAAAATCGAGTTTAGACCTTTTAGTAATTTAATTCTAATCTTAATTCAACTTTAACTAAAATTAAAAATAATTTTAATTAAATACCAACTGGGCTTATATAAGATTCAATATCCTACTTTTTTAAAACTTTACAATCAAGTCTAACTTTATTAAATTACATGTTCTGTTATTAACCATTCTTTGAGTGTAACCCATTAAGATCCTAAATATTTTAGCAATGGATATATATTATAACCCTAAATTGTGTCTATGTTTAGATAAATTAAACTTATTTAATTTATCTTTAATTCTATAATTAAATAATTTATATTCATAGATCAAGATTGACGTCTAGCAATGTATCTTCACTATTTAAATATTAGGAATGTAAAAATGATTTTGACTAACCTTTCAGGACATGATTTTTTCTGTATAATTTAATCCTTTGATCATACAATATTTTAATTAGACATAGATCTATAGTTAATATCTACTATATTTGAATCTAATAATATTAGTTCTCTTATAATTAGTAATTGATTCCATTAATGATATTTTAAGTTATTTTTAAAATATCATTCCACCTTATCCAAGGATTTTTCATATCAATATTAATCAATAACAATAAAATATTTTCTCTATTCACTTTTGGGTGATGAATCATATATCGATCACTCAACTACCTATATATAGTTTATGCTATATCTAATGACCACTGATTGAGCTATCCTGGAAAATGATAAGTTATAAATCGTATCAAAAAATAACAACCTTATATGATTGGAGATCTCAAGTCAAAGGATCACTTAATATTCTAAATGGTATTCTAATGTTTAGTTCAATGAATTTGATCTATAACAAACACCTATATATTTGTCTAAGTATATCTATACTTTTTTTTTATGAGATCGACTATTTCTTTTATAAGGAAGAACATATCGTGTGTTAGTATTTTTATACTCTACTAATGTCCAATCTTAATAGAATAATAACAAAGAACAATTTTGGGATAATACATAAATACAATATGAATCTCATAATTATGATCTCATCATAATTTTATTTTCAATCTACAGTTATCATATAGATTTATTTTACGCTTTAGTTAATTAAAAAAATATGCATAATATTAATAATACCTTTAACAATTATATCATACAAATACAACCAACAATTGACTATAGGGTATAAACTAACAATCTCTCATTTGTACTAAGCCAACTGCTTAAGTATCTTATACCATATCTCTATATGACGATCATGCTATTATTGGGACAATGGTTTAGTTAGAGAATATAAAAAATTCTCTATTTAACACTAGCTTAAATATTACAACTCTCATCTCAATTACCATCATGATTAAGAGAAGTTGTCTAAATACGTACTTAAATCATGGATGAGAACTTAACTCCTTTCATATGCCTAATGGATCTAATGTCCTATAGTAGTCTGGACAATGTACAGAAGTATATCAATTTCATTAAAGAACTCCTTATTCTAAACAATTATTTCCACTATGAAAAATTGTATTATGGATTTATTAGCAATTACTGCTACATCATAACCTTTCTAACTCAAAATAATATTATTCCAAGTAAAAGATACTTTAACTAGGACTTAATTTTGTCAAACTAAAGTTCATATCCATGTAACCTTGAACTTAAATATCAACTTATATATAGAATATGGATTTCTTTAATAACTCATAAGTATCAAACATTTAAATACTAAACACATTTAGTACATTATTTACGTACTTAGAACAGAATAGGTAAACACTGAATTTATCTTTATATATATATATTTCTTATGATTAAGTTGTTACCTTTTCATATTCAATTAAAATTGCTCTTGGACTCTCATATATTTCAATAATTAAAAATATGTATTATTGTTCCCTATGAGTAATATATCATCTATGTACTCCCATTAACCATCTTATAGATATGATAAATCTAAAAGTATCTTTAAAAATAAACCTTTTAAATTCATCACAAAAGTGAATCTTTCATCTCATAAAATTTTGACTATACATAATTGGAAACATTATTTCAAAAATTATCCGACTCCTATTAATTATCTTGAGAACCATTCTCTTATAAGTATTGAAACAAACATTTTGTTTAGTAAGGTTTATAAGATTATATCCAACCTGTTTGGATATTTCTTAACTTTCTATTATCCAATTTAACAAACTTATTAGATAATATCCCAAAATCATTAACATTGACTATTTTAAAGTCTTATTACTTCATAACTAATATGAAAATATGAAAATTGATTTAATTAGAGCTATTAAAGGTAAGTTATTGTACAAGGAGTAACTATAGAACAAAAAAATATTTTATTATACAATAGCCATATTGTGCACTCTTCCTTATAGACTTTAGTTTTGGAGATATTCACGAAAGAATCTCATTCCCTGTAAATAACCAAGAAAATTTTGGACCCACCTTATCGATCTTATTGAAAGTAATTCAAGATTATCATTACTTAATTTTTACTTAGATTTAAATAATTTTAAATTTTCAAAAATTTAAATCAATATTTCATTTAATATGTATGCATTTATCATATAAAGTCATTAGCATATATGATGAAATACAAGTATTCATCCTTTTATGAATTGTTATTTCATTCAATACATTGTATGTATAAGATCTCAACAATTCAATACCATAATGGTCCTTTCACCAAAGGTTGAATTGGTTATCTTTCAACCTAAAAATTTTCACAAGTTTCATAAGGTTCATAATCAAAGGATACTTATATCCTTTGTTTTTGATAATTGAACTCCATTATAGGTGCATTTAACATACATTTCTCTATTTAAATATACAAAATCCTTAGGCCATTCAGAAAATTGAAAAAATAACATACAAATGATATTCTTAACTATTATTAATAAAGGTATTAAAATCGATTTTCAAACACTGGATTGGGTTAATAAAATACAATCTCTTATTACTTGAGAAAATAGGATGCTTTCCCAGGCTTTGGTTATTTCCATTTGGTCTTTTTCTTTGATTTTGTTGTCTTCTTTTCTATTCTTAGCTTTTTTTCACTTTCTTTTGATTTATCCTCTGTATAAGTAGAATTCAAAATCATGAATTTGACGCTTTTACATATCCAATTTATAAACATTATTTTCATGAACTTGAAAATATCAAAGTAAAAAAACAAGATTTGTATATTTTTTTAAGGAGAATGCATATTTGCTTGAAATAGTTTCCAAATAGATTTTTTTTTGTCTTTGTTCACGCATTGATCCTTTTATTATGTTATGGAAAAAGTCTGATTATTATCAATAACATATCAAAGTAATGCCACTGTTTAATCAAAATTAGAAGCATCTTTGGAATTTTGATAAGTATCAATCTCTTGTTGATTATTAGTAAAATTAATTACAACTTCGTCTTTTCGTGAACAATTTTAGGATTTGTTGCATGTTTGCTTCATTTTCTCTTTCTAGTTGTTCAAAATTGTCGATTCATTTTATATGACCACTGAGGAATTTTTTTAGTTATTTCTTTTATTCATGTCAATTTATTTCTAATTGTTTTATTTTGTATATCAGATATAACAACATTGAATAAAAATTGCAAAGTTTTTATTTGATCTTTTGAATAAATTTTCTTCTTTTTCTTCTTTTTGATCCTGAAAAAAAGAAAATAAGGTGAAATGAAAACTTAATAAAGGCCCCATTTCGGGTGAAAATAATAGGATATTAAGTGTATCCATTTTTGGTTCAAAATTTTCATAATTAGGAATAAGAAAGATAAGATGAATTTTTTAAATCCAAACCTTTTTTATGGAAGTTTCATTTATGCTTAAAGTTTAAAAAAAAAGAATTCTTCCATGGTGGGATCCACTCAATAAAAGATCATATATTCTAGGTAGGAATTCCTTTTTTACTTTCATTATTACATAATCTAGTGTTTTTTTCTAGTACATTGATAAGTTCATTTCCTTTATCTAGAGTTTTGACTTTAGTTATAAACACATCCCATAGATTTTTCTTTTTTTGGTTATTATCAAAATCCCAATGATTATACAACTTATTAGAGTAGATTTTTTCTATTTTAAATAGGGCCTTTTTTGTATCATTTTCAAAAAAAGTTGATAAACTAGGTGGATATGTACAAGAGATTCTTTCTTTGCCATCACTTCGATATATATATATATATACTTGTTACCGTACAACTACACAGGTCTTTAAAATGAAAAAAAAGGGATTCCAAAAAAAATTATTCTTCTACAACCACGAAAGGAATATGTTTTCAATTTCATATCGAATTCAATTGCGGGAATATGATAATCCTTTTTCATAAATTATTATATTAGACTAGACAACAACCCGTTGAATTCACATTTTACCTGGTTGATAGTAAACGATTTTTGATCGTTGTGACATCTCCTTTCTTACAACATTGTCAAGTTGATTATTTTTTATATATTGAAAGGACGATTCCAATATTTAGAGTTGAAAAGAATAGCTAGAAGAGGTTTTTCAAACCAGAAGAGATCTTTATCTATCAATATTTCTAACTTCTAATTTTCTTGATTGCCATATAGATAAAAAGTTTCATAAACAGGTTTATATTGATAGTATGTCTCTTTAAAGTGAAAATGGAATTCATCCTTTTTTTCCCTTTCCAGGTTTATATTGTGATATCTCCTTAATTTTTTTGTGACATCTCATTTCTTACAACATTTTCAAATTGATTGTTTTTGTATATTGGAAAGGAAGATTCCAACATTTAGAGTTGAAAAGAATAGTTAGAAGAGGTTTCAAACTAGACGAGATCTTTATCTATCAATATTTCTAACTTCTAATTTTCTTGATTGTCATAGAGATAAAAAGTTTCATAAATAGGTTTATTTTGATAGTATGTCTCTTTAATGTGAAAATGGAATTCATCCTTTTTTCCTTTCCATTCATTCAGATCTCTTCCATTATGTCAATTTTTTCCGGATCCTCCTTTTCTTCCTAAGGAAGAAGCAAGATTTTCTTTAGTGCATGCCTCTTATTCCTGTTTAGTCCCATTTGTTTTGAAATTTTTTCTACTTCTATATCTGTTTCTTCCTCCTTTTTTTCCATTCTTGAAGTTTCTTGCAGTTCTTTAGTAAAAATGGGTGATGATGTTTTGCCTAAAGAGTAGAAATAGGTAATAAATAAGAGAATATTAAAGATTTGAGCCATATAATTTCTTAATTCTACCATAAGGTACTTATTTGATCAAATAAGCTAATAGAATTATTTTTTTACATCTAGAATAATATCAATCCAACTCATTTCATGAATAAAATTTGACCAATTAACTAACCAACAAAACTACTTGTTACAAATAACATCTTCTTGTTGCATAGAAATATAAAAATGTTGATTAATCTGACTAACATGGAACTTGGTAACATGAAATGATTAAATAATTGAAAAAGGAGATTATTCAGGAATAATTGTTGAATGCTATGTCTACGAATTGAATTTCTAGTAGTAGATCTATATTTTAAAAAATGTTTGTAATTGTTCCAGAAGAAATGAAATAAAAAATATGTAGAGCTAGGATGGCTATTGTATGGTGTCTATCTAATACTAGATGTAAAGCTCCATATTATATCCATATGAACTTCATGAGCTGCTCTGTAATAAACCTTATTGTTGCTAATATCTTCTTCTTGGTTCCTTTTTCTATAACTCGATCTCAGAGAAGGAAGAGCTAAGAGGGCGCTGTGACCGATCACAATGACCGAATTGATTATCTTCATTCATATGGATACTAGACTACCTAATATAAAAGGTTTCAAAATCTTCAAAAACCTCCCTCTTTCTTTCTATTAGAAAATTTGGATTATGAAATTTATGAATTATTATATGATGATTTTGAAACTTTCTATATATATAAATAGAATATAAAAATAGAAAGAGATAGGCCAGAAATGCTCATATCAATGACACTAAAGGTGTTATTAAATGAATGGAATTGAAAGAATCCTTAAAGCGTCATCAAATTAATTAAAAGAATCCTCAAGAACTTCTTACAAAGTCATCGGAATTGCAGTCCAGGATCTGCAAAGGTCAAATGGTCTGATTTATGTTCACTGAAGGAAGAAGGTGGCCTTAACATGTGCTCTATTAAAACTACCAATCACGTATTACTTATCAAGAGTTCTGGTGGATTTTGATGGAAAAAAAATTGCTTTAGCTTAGCTGGTTGCACTCTTATTTCCTCAAAGGTAAAAGTATCAGGGTCATCAAGAAAAATCCCTTGGATTCACACTTCCTTAATTAGCTCCTACAACTATGAGATATGGTCAAGTAAGAGACAACATGCAAAATTGGCAATGACGATCTAATAACCTTTTGGTATGATAATTTGTCAGGCCAGGGATAGCTGATCAACTCTATACAATAACTGGGAACCCACATACTCCCACTACACACTAAATTAAGATACTTAATAGAAGGTAACTCTTGGAATTTCCCGTTACAACTAAGACATCTCCAACCTAGCAACCCCCCCAACCTGGACGAGTCTAATATTTTTCTCTGGAAAGACAGACCGGTCCACAACATCACAAACAAGGATGTCAAGAAATTATTACGGGGTAGTAGCCTTAGAGTAGGTTGGTTCAAGATTGTCAGGTGTAAGGCTTTAACCTTACAACTTTCCTTCATCCTCTAGTAAGTGGTGAAAAGCAAACTGAGCACCACTAATCACATGACCTTCTGACAACTTAATAAAACTTGTCCAATATGTAGGACACATGAAGAAACAAGAAACTATCTCTTCTTTGAATGCTCTTTCAACAAGGATATATGGAACTATATCGCCACAAAATGTCAATGGTGCAACTTGGGTGAATTACTTCCCGACATCTTTTTTGTTGGGAAAATTTATGAATTAAATCCCACAGGTAAAATAAGTAAGAAAATAACAAGCAGAAATTTAATGTGGTTCACCCTCTAATTTGGGCTACATCTATGGGCCAAAATCTGAATAAAAATTCCACTAATTAAAATAGTAGGTACAGAGAGTGAAAAATAATACAACAATATAGTGGCATTCACACACAAGGTGTTTCCCAAATTTACTATCATTAAGGATAATATCCTCACTATTTTGTCACTCACCCTTCTAGGAAAAATGTTTCCAAAAGATACCCAAAATCACTCTCTCACACAAGACTTTAAACAATACCATATATACATATATTACAACGCTCATATGAAAGAAGGAGGGAGGGTCTTTGTGTATACCATCTACTGCCCTTTGCCACAGCTTGCATGCAAGTTGTCCACCTTGACAGCTTGCATGCAAGTTGTTTATGACAACTTGCTTCTTTTTTTTAAATACCTATGGTACCATGTATGTTGGTATTGCCTTTCAATTCTCCCCCTACCGACTACATGGTATTTACTATCATTCCTGCAGATGATCGACAGAACTCAAACTTTCCCCTGGGTAAAACTTTTGTCATCATATCTGATCCATTCTCATCTGTATGAATCTTCTCAAGTAGTAATAGCTTTTTCTCTAACACCTCTCTGATCCAGTGATATCTCACATCAATATGCTTTGATATTCAATGGAATAAGGAATTTTTCCCAAGGTGAATAACACTCTGGTTGTTGCAAAATAGTTGATATCTATCTTATTGAAAACAAAGTTCATCTAAGAACTTCTTTATTCATATGCGCTCCTTGTATGCTTTAGTTGCAGCAATAAATTCTGCTTCAGTGTTGGATAGAGCAACACATTTCTGCAATTTTGATTGCCATGACGTGGCTCCTCCTGCAAAGATAATTAGGTAACCTGAAATAGACTTTCTCGAGTCAACATCGCTGGTCATGTCTGCACCTGTGTAACCAATTAACACAGGCTTGGTAGTTCCAAAACATAAGCATATTTTGGAAGATTTTGGAACTACCACATAGATATTTGAGAATCCACTTTACAGCATCCCAATTTCCTTACCAGGATTTGAAAGGAATCTAATCACTACTCCAACTGCGTGCGTAATATCTGGCTATGTACATACCATAGTGTACATCAAACTTCCAACTGTAGAAGCATAGGGGACTTTCATCATCTCTTCCTTCTCTTCATCTATCGAAGGGCATTGCTTAGTACTCGACCTAAAGTGATTATCATGAGGACAACTAACTGCTTTAGCTTTATCCATGTTGAACCTTTGAAGTACTTTCTCAATGTACTTTTCTTATGAAAACCATAATTTCTTGGCGCCCCTGTCTTTGATAATTGTCATGCTAAGAATCTATTTTGCTGGCCCCAATTCTTTCATGGCAAAAAAATTGCTTAACAGCTTCTTCAAACTATTAACCATGTTAATATTTTGACCATCAATCAGCTTATCATCAACATAAAGTAAAAGGATAATGAAATCATCACCAGAGAATCTCTGTATAGAAACACAGTGATCTGAAGTAGTTTTCTTATAGCCTTGCTCCCCCATAACTATTTCAAACTTCTTATACTAATCTCTCAGTGCTTGTTTTAAACCATGAAGGCTTTTCATCAATCTACACACATAGTCCTCTTTTCCTTTTTCCTTAAAACCCTTTGGCTACTCCATATATATCTCTTCTTCCAAATCTTCACGAATAAAAGCTGTCTTGATATCCAATTGCTCAATTTCTAAGTCTAGAATTGCTGCTAAATCGAGCACTATACAGATGGATATCATTTTAAAAACCGCTAAAAATATCTCGTCAAAATCAATATCTTTTCTTCGGTTGAATCCTTTAACAACCAATCTAGCTTTGAATCTTGGATGAGGATTGTGTTCATCATGCTTAATCTTGAACACCCACTTATTTTTCAAAGCTTTCTTACCTTTTGGCAACTTCACTAGCTCAAAAGTTGTATTCTCATACAAGGACTTCATCTCATCTTGCATGGCTTCAAACTAATTCATCTTATGTTTATCTATCATAGCCTCTTGAAAATTCTCATGTTCTCCCCCGTCAATAAGTAACACATACTGCTCACTGGAGTATCTAGTAGTGGCTTACCTTACTCGCGTAGATCTCCTTATCGGAACCTGAGCAGTCTCTGGTGCTAGTGGTTGATTCTGGACATCATCTTCATCAAAATCTTCACCTGATTGATTTTGAATGGGAGCATTATCATTAGTTTCATTCAGCTGGTGATTTTCATTTTCATCTCCATATAGTCTTGGTACCATTTGTTGGAGGAATTAAATCTAAGTCCATTGGGTCACCTTTAGTTCTTGGAACATCCATTTTTACTTTGTCAAGATTTTCATTGGTTTGATCTTCGACAAATATAGCATCACAGCTCCGAATCAACTTCTTCTGGATTGGATCATAAAACTGATAACCGAATTGATCTTCTCTGCAACCAATAAATATACACTAGCATGTCTTGACGTAAAGCTTGGATCTCTCATCTTTAGGAATATGAACATAAGCTTTGCAACCAAAAACCTTTAAATCATCATAAGAAACTTCCTTTGCCGACTATACTTTCTATAGAACATCAGACTATAAAGGAATGCATGGTGAGCAATTTAATACATGAATTGCTGTGAATAGAGCCTTCCACCAAAATATCTTAGGAAACTTTTCATGTGAAAGTAGGCATCTAACTCTCTCCATCAAAGTCCTGGTCAGCCTCTCAGTTAAACCATTCAATTGCGGGGTCTTAAAAGGAGTAGTCTGAAGTCGAATACCATGCTCTTTACAATAGACATCAAATGGTCTAGTGTATATGTTCTGTTTTTGGGTTAATGATCAAACATAGTTCATGATTTTTTTAAAAATGATATTGAGCTGAAATAAAAGTAGGAATGAAGAGAAAAAAATGAGGACATAAGCTAGAAATGATATACTAAGCAAAAGAGATGGACTAGGATGAAAATGATGGTGAGGTGTGCTAGAATATGTTAGATGGAGTGTTTTCACTGAGCAAGCATCTATATTTTGACCATATTTTGATCTGTAGATGTACCAATGGGATGATTTTTAATTTATATTAAACTAGAGACATATGGATACAATTTTCATTAGGGAATTGAATTTGAATTCTATTTTTAAGGGTTTTGAAATTTTGCTTGAAGTTCAGTATTGAGTTCTGTCGTTATTCGAGAAGAGTCTGTAGTATTTTGGGTATAACTCTAGGAATAATGAAAGAAATCATATGAACTTTAGTTCATTAGAAACTTATGACATAGAGGAACATTTGTTTAGAAGAATTTATTTTTTAGAAACCTAGGTTTCTATGTCAAAATGGCCATATAAAACTGACCCGAGTCTAGAGAAAATATGGAAAATTTGCAAGAAAAGGATGTGGACAAAAGCAATAGCTTCTGTCAAGATCATGGGGAGGTACCCCAGGATCATGGGTAGTGCTTTTACATGGTAATGTTTTGATTTGTCCAATGGTTGAACCAATTAAGGTAAGGTACTTAACTATGATGCATTTGGACTTAATTTAAGCTTGAATGGAGCTTGAATTGAACCTAGAATGATATTTAGATTAAGTGACTAAATATGTGATATGTGTGTGGTGATAATTAAGGTTATAACTTAGGTATGAATGATTGATATCAAAGAGACAAAATCTGGAAAATGAGAGACACTAGGGGAATGAAAGTGACCTTATATGGCTAATGTGATTCAAATGAGAGGAATAATGTGTATTAAGTAAAGGTGAATGAGAAATTAGAAATTATATGATTATATGTTGCTAGAAAAGAAACGATGAATAAATGAATTGTGATGTTAGAATAACTGAGATCTTTGAGCTAAGAACTTAAGGGTAAACTTGGCATACATAAATGATGTTGTTAATGAATAGTCAAATTGAGCATACATTATACATTACACATATATATATGTGTACAAATGAATGTTTATATGATTACGTAATTAGTAATGTGTGCGCAATGTGTGTATTGCATAATGTTAATACACAGGATAGAACGCCAGCATCCAAATGTTTCTAGATCTTGGAAGCAAATGCTAATCTGGAGCATAATGTGAGTCGACGTAGATGGTCTTACTTTAAATGATGGTTCTATTTAAATTTCTATGTTTCATTATTACTGATGTGAATGTGATTGTGATAATTTCGAAAATTAATAGTCTGAGGAGTTTGATGAATGTGAACATATAGGAAGTGCTTCATTAAATGTGAATGTGAACAAAATAAGTTATTTTTAACATTATTGTTGAATGTTGGACATCGATCTGATGAAAAATGTGAATTGAATGTGAAATTGAAATTAAATGATTGATTGAATATATATGAATGTGATGCATTTCATTACATAAGTGCATGAACAGATAAAGGTTATTGTAATCGAAGTAGCCACCGAAAAAGAGGTTAAAGCTTAGAAAGTGAAAAAAAGCTTAAAGCTCATAATATGGTAAGAGCCTCTGGCTCACTATGTATAACAAGCTTGGTATCCCCAACGGATACATTGGGACCCCGCCCTTGCGAGTCACGTGCCTGACATCCTAAGTGACATCTGGACGTGCATCCCATAAAGGTGGCATGCCCACACAAACTAATCCTAAAAAAGAACTCACTTTACCTATTTCCAGACATATTTGTGGGAAAACTCAAAGTGGAATTTCAATTTGACCTCTTTAGAAAATTTTGCTCTCCCTTTGTCTTAAGTCTCTAATGACACCAAAATCATTCAATTTGGTTCTGTCCTCGATCATATTAAACCTTTTTCTATTGGGGAAACTAGCATAACTTTCATTATAGGTATCGGATCAACATCCTTGTTAGCTGGTTTGAGAGAGGACTTATAGGTCTATAACTTTCTTGAAGACCTTAGGAACAAATTCTATCGTCTAAAGGGGTCAAAGATGGACTAGACTATACAAAATGAACAATATACAGAAGAAGAAGTTTCGGTCACTTAGGCAGAAAGCAGATGAATGCAAAAGTAGACGATTGCAATAAACAAATGACTGCAATAAGCAGAAGAAGCAAAAAGTAGACAAAACAAAAAGTAGACGAAGCAAAAAGTAGATGAAGCAAAAGTAGACGAAGAAAAAAGTAAACCAAGCAAAAAGTAGACGAAGCAAAAGTAGACGAAGCAAAAAGTAGACGAAGCAAAAAGTAGACGAAGCAAAAGGTAGATGAAGAAAAAAGTAGACGAAGCAAAAGTAGACGAAGCAAAAAGTAGACGAAGCAAAAAGTAGACGATTCAGATGGTCAACTTAAGACGATGCAAAGTCAACTTAAGACGATGCAACTCTTAAGACGATATGACGTCATCACAGACGATGTGACGTTAGCACAAACTATATGTCTTTACAGAAGATACATCTTTACAGACGATGCATCTTTACAGACGAAATGACATCATCACAGAAGATGTGACATCATCACAGACACAAACTCTCATTATTCATCATAGCTGTCATGTACATACCTCCTATGCAACATCACCACTTATAAT
>JAOQMS010000179.1:24408986-24420927 GCA_027563885.1 Erythroxylum longipes
ATTTTCTCTAAGATTCTCTAACCTTGTCTCTAACCTTTTACATCTTCGACTACGACTAGTATTTATAGCCTTCGTCTTTAACTGCTTCTTGATCTTTGATAACTGCTTCTTGATTCTTGATAACCTTCATTTAGTTGAGTTATGTAACTAACTCTAACTAAATAACTGTCTAACGTGCTAATGTATCTTCATGGTATCGTCTATGTCTTCTTTACGTCTGTGTTGACTTCGCGTCTGCGTCTGTGTTTTGACTTCGCGTCTACATCTGCGTTTGTGTCTTTGTTGTATTTGCGTCTATGTTTGCGTGTGTGTTTCCTTCTGCGTCTGTGTTCTGTACTTTGTCTGCACACCTAACACACTTGTCAAAAACATTCATTTGTTACTAACATTATTATTATTTGATTGTCATCAAAATTAATCATCATAAAGTCCTCTTGACTTAACAACGTTAGCATGCATTAGAGGAAAAATTTTCAACATGCTAAATCATATCGATGTAGATACTAGAGTACAATTACAATTGAAAACAACTGAAAAGTGATATTGGTATATTGCATCATGTTTTGTGGGTAGTTTAGGATGTGTTTGGGGGTTAAATTCTAAATATAATCGATTAGTGTGTGTTTAGGTTAAAACTGTGTTAGTTAGTAAGATATTTGTGTCTTAAGTGTTTGTGTCTTAAGTGTTTGTGGGTTAGAGCACGCATTTGAGCTTCAATTTTATGTTTTTGAGGTGCTGTGATGTGTTTACTAGTGTTTTAGGGCAAATATAGAAAAACAGAGGAGATTCAGAGAAGAGTAGGAGCCGAACCCAGGCCTACAATTGTGGCCAATAAGCCATGATCGTGACATGTTGGCCACGATCGTGACATGTTGGCCACGATTGTGACAAAAGGGGAAACAAGGTGCCATGATCATGGCCTATGTGACAGACAACGCCTAACTTTTTGAACTTCATTTTTTAGGGATATTTCAGACCTTTGGAGCACAGGAAAATCCCTAGAGTTGCCCTAATTAGAAAATGATATAAGAAGGAAAAGAAAAGATAGAAAAAAGGGGAGCCTATAATCTACCATTTTGGGAAACACTCTAAGAAGAGAGAAGAAGAAGAGAGAGAAAGAGGAAGAGAGGAGAAAGGAGCGGGTCTTCATGGTTGTTGCTTTCCTAAGGCATTCTAATCCCCATTCCTTATGTATTTCTTTCATCTTCATTTTCATTTTATTGAATGTTAAAATGAATACAAATATGTTTATGGATTTGGGTTTGATTAAGATGTTATAACTTTGTTTCGAGATTTTACCTTATGTTAATGTTAATTTAGTTATTTTGTGTTATTTGATTGGGTGGTGTGATTGATTGTTGTATCTTCATACTTAGTTAACAAATCGAGAGGGTGAGTCAAATGCAAAATCATTGGGTTGGGTTAATAAGAGTTAGGTGATCCAGTAGACCATGCAATCAATCTAGTTAGTTATTATATATAGAGAGATCTCGTGTAAGACCCAATTGTTTATTAGTTAGCTTACAAACTAATTACATTTAGAACTGTTGGTAATTGAGAGATTGCCCATTCGGTACTTAAACCAATTAGGGTTTATTAATTAGGACGTGAGATTATAACTTAAGAGAGAGTAATCCCTCATTCGATAGTCTAGAACTGACACCCCATTAACATATAAATTGCTAGATTAGCATTAGTGATAGGAAGAATCTCCTCTCTCATAATTTGGTAACTTTTCTTGGTTGATTTCCATTGTGACTTTGACGTTGTTCGATTTCAATTTCTTTTTGTGTTAAACTCGCGAATTAATTTCTTGATAATCACTTTCTCGTGTTTACTTTTCTATGCAATTTTATTTTCATTTTATTAATTTTCTTAGCCTTAGATAACATAGGATTAAATTAGTTCACACCTCCTTGTGGGACCCTTCACATACTACACATTTCATAACCAGCACACTTGCGGTACTTTGAGGGTTATAAATTACAAAGCTTGCCTACATCAATAATTTTTTGGCACCGTTTCCAGGGAGGTATAGGATTAGTCTAATTCTTTTAGTATAAGGATTAGAAAAAAAAATTGAGAGAAGGAAGTTTGGGTGTAGAGTAGAAGACACGTCAATTTGGAAATCCCAACGCAACTATAAGGAGTCCAAAAGGTTAATGATGGAGGAAAATATATTATAGGGAGCAAAGGACCCTTGCGAACTTCAATGACGCACAATTTGGTTTGGGAAGTCATCATTCTTATTGGAACACATACAATCTGGGGTGGCAGAACTACCCAACTTTATGTTGGTCTAACAATGTAAGGACTCACTTGAACCATCAATACCTATTAGAATTTTAACAACGAGAGTCTGCTGATGGATTGTAAAACCTATCTACTTATTTTATGCTTAAAAATCGTAAGTGAATAGGTCATGACTTATAGTTAAAAAGAGCAGATATCGATCCCTCATGGATTGATGCCCAGACACCATTTAATTTAGAATATACTTTATTAAGAAATAAAATTGTTTAATGCAATTAATCTAGAAAATTAAATTAAAATTGAACGACTAATGTAAACAATGAACAACACCACAATTGCAGAAAATCTGAATTCAAGGATCTAAATGTTAAAGATTACTTTTTCCTTATTCTGTCTCCCTCATATTTTATTGATTGAACTGTGTCTCACCCTAGATTTTCGAATATACTAATTACCCTCTCTCAAGGTGTAACTATTTTTCCCTAATTGAATTGACAGGAATCGATTGAACAATCTCTCAACCTACCCAGTGACTTTACCGATTCAACTAGTTATTAAACTATCCTATAGATGATCAATTGACTAATTGAGATCTCTCTTCTAATTATTCAATTGACATAATAATTTCTAGTCTATAGGTCGCCAACTCTTTTTATACAATCCTACACGATTTTCATCTCACTCACTCTCTCGATTTGTTGCAAGATGATAATTAAGAACAACAATTATCAAAGGCACTTCATTCAATTCAATAAAACATGAGTTTTGACAAAATAACGAAAAAACAATCCCTAATATGAAATTAGCCAAGCATAGACTCCATAACACTATCAACATTCAAATAATCCATCTTTACAAAGAAAGGAAGAGATTAAAACGATAGAAACTGAATAAGAAAACTCCTTCTCTTCTTTGTCAAAATTTGGAATTTTGGTGTTGATGTGCTATTTTTCCCAATCTTGATGATGATCCCTGTTTTCAATCCTTTCTTGATGCTCCGAACATGTTTTCTTCACCCAAGGATGGTCTTTCTGCAGGTGGGTGTCACCTCCCCCGAAGATGGAGGCATAAATCTCTTTATATAGTCCAAACAATTAGGTTTAATGAAGCCTCGCAGATTGCCTAGGATTTCAATTCCCACGCCCGTGGGAATCTGCATGATTCCCACAAGCATGGTAATTACAGGCAGAAACATTCAGTCTTGATTTCCCATGTCCGTGGGAATTAGGTGGGAATTTGCCTAATTCCCACGAACGTAGGAATTGGTCCCAAATGTAATCCTCTTGCTTTCTCTTTTATGCTCTATTGTTCATCCTCCAACTTGCTTCCTCTCCTTTCCTACACAAAAATAAGCAATTCTTACCCTCAATTAGCATCCAATACACAAGAACACGATGGAAATCAAACTTAATGAAAACATACGAAATGAATCCTAAACTAGAACAATAAACAACAATTATGCTAAAAAACACATGCCAATTACCTATAAAAACACATCCTAATGCACACCTATCAGAGTCCAATTCATAGGATTCTAAATTGGACAAGAATATGGATAAGCTCATGAACATGGAAGAGGCCCAGAAGAGAAGTTTAAGTAAGTAACGGAAGATCATGCATCTTTTATTCACAACCTAGAGGTTCAATGGACCAGCTTTCTGGGGAATTTTGTAAGAGAAATGTGGAAAACTGTCTACGCAATATAAAAGTAAATTCAATAAGGCCATATAAGACTATCGCATTTAATATTGGGAAAGAGCTAGGAGAACCAACTGATAGACTAGCTAAAACCCACCTCGTAGAAGACCAAAAGAAATAAAAGGATGAAGAAAAGAATAAGGAAATTCCATACATTCCCCCTCCACCCTTATTAAGGAAAATTGACGTGGTCGAATCTTTAAAGGAGAAAGAACAAGTAGAACATATGACAACAAGCATAGAACTTGAAGCAGATCTAAAATTTTCTATTCATAAAGTGAAAGTAAAAGAGGGGACAAAGGTGATTGAGAAAGAAAGAGAGAAGTTCACCTTCTTACAGGACAAACCATCTTATTCCATTGAAGATTCATGGGTTTTCATCATTCCAAATTATTTTGACAGTTTGTTATTGAAAAGGGCATTACAAAAATTACTTGGATTCTTTGATTCAATTTATTTTTTAATTCTTGTATTCTTTGATTCGATTGATTATGTCCTTTTCATTATCTTCCAAATGTAGCTTATTTACATGCTATAAAGCTGAAATTAGGAAGCATGGGTAGAAGCAAGCTACTCATAATTGATCACGATTGAGTTTCTAAGGATGCAAGGTCAAGCTAATGACCATAATTTAGCATGTTTAGGAGTTAAATTTAGATCATGTGTATTTAGATTTGTTTAAGTGCTAACAAATAAGTTTTAATGATTTAGAATGGTTGAGGATTACTAATTCTCTTTCTCTCTTTGTATTGATTATAAGAAAGGAAAGCAATCTCAGTGGTAAGCAAATTTGGTTTCCGACACCGTCACCATCACCACCTCCATCACCAGGATGGTTTTGTGTTCTAACCCTTTCTTTTTTATTTTTGTCTTTATGTTTTGTTTTATTTTATATGTATTCCCACCTTATCAGTTATTTGTTGTTCTTCTCACATTGAGAACAATGTGTTATCTAAGTGTGGGTAAAGTTATGTTCATGTATGTTTTTATTTTGAATATGAATTTTGCATAATTTTATGTTAGTTTGTTTAGGTTACATGATGTGAATTGTGTGAATTTGTCAATAGGACTTTTAGCTTTGAACTAGTCTTTTAGGTTGCGAAGATTTATTATCTCGTGAAATTAGTGATATAAGTTACTTTTGGTAAATATGTATGTTAATTAGGATAAGATGTTAGCTTATTCACCCTAGGAATTTGATACATTCATTTATAACCTTAGGTCAATCAAATAAGTAGCATTGTTAGTTATTTTCATGGGAATTACAAGTTAAAGCAATGAGGTAGGCAATAATAAAATTTTAAAAAAGAATGAAAATCTTAAATAATTAACTATTCCACTGAATTTTGGGTTATGAATAGAGCTAGTAGCCAGTTGAGAATGTGATGTAGCTGAGTAACTAGGGATATTTATAACAAATGTTTGCCTCCGTGTAGAAAAGCTATAATGACATTCCAACCAAGCTGCTTAATAAAAACATGACCTAGTTGAGTAACTTAATCGACACTCATCACAAATATTTGCCTTCACATAAAAAAGCTAGGATCATGTCAATAAAAATTAATAAAAAAGTATTTTGTCAAATAAAACCTACCAATCTTTGTGAACAACTTGAATTTTCTTGAAAACATACTTAGGGATAGTTACATTTTTTATTTACTGAATAATTATCAATGTGTGTGTGCAAGTGATAGAGGTGAATAAATTTGACATCAAGGTTTTGATTAATATTTATATTTAGTCCGAAGTACTTAGACACAGATTTCGCAAGTTAATAAGTTAGAACAAATTGAGGGATAGTGTTTGTAGTTAAATTAGTTTCGTGAAGTTGAATGTCATTTCGTTGCGTGTTTTGTGTTTTGATGTGTTATGCATTTTGCTTGTTTGTTTTTGCTTGAGGATAAGCAAACGTTTAAGTGTGGGAGTGTTGATAGTCGTAGATTGGATCATGTTTTGTGGGGAGTTTAGTATGTGTTTAGTGGCTAAATTTAATTGATTAGTGTGTGTTTAGGTTAGAATTGTTTTAGTTAGTTAGATATTTGTGTATTGAGTGTTTTGTGGCTTAGAGCATGCATTTGAGCTTCATTTTTATGTTTTTGAGGTGTCGTGATGTGTTTGTTAGTGTTTCAGGAAAAATATAGAAAAACAAAGGAGATTTGGTAAAGACCCAGAACCGAACCCAGATCCATAATCATAAGTCACGATCGTGAAAGAAGCAGATGTAAGGAGCCACGATCATGGCATGTCAAACAGCACACCCCAACTTTCTAAACTTCATTTTTGGGGACATTTGGGACCTTTAGAGCACGAGAAAATCCCTAGAGTTACCTTAATTAGAAAATGCTATAAGAAGGAAAAGAAAAGACAGAAAAAAGGGAGCCTCCAATCTGCCATTTTGGGAAACACTCCAAGAGGAGAGAAAAAGAAGAGAGAGAAAGAGGAAGAGAGGAGAAAGAAGCAGGTCTTCGAGGCTACTACTTTCCTAAGGCGTCCCGATCCCCATTCCATGTGTATTTCTTTCATTTTTGTTTTCATTTTCTTGAATGTTAAGATGAATACAAATATGTTTATGGATTTACATTTGATTAAGAAGTTCTAACTTTCTTTCAGGGTTTTACCTTGAGTTAATGTTAATTTAGTTATTTTTGTGTTATTTGATTGGGTGTTGTGATTGGTTGTTGTATTTTCACGCTTCAGTAACAAACCAAGAGGGTGAGTTGAGTGCAAAATGATTAAGTCAGGTTAATGAAAGTTAGGTGATCCAATAGACCACGCAATCAATCTAATCAGTTATTATATGGAGATAGATCTCATGTGAGACTCGATTGTTTATTAGTGAGCTTAAAAACTAATTACGTTTAGGACTGTTGGTAATTGAGAGGTTACTCGTTCAGTACTTAAGCCAATTAAGGATTATCCGTTCGGTACTTAAACCAATTAAGTATTATTAATTAGGGTGCATGATTATAACTCGAGAGAGTGTAATCCCCCCTTCAATAGTCTAAAACCAACACCTCGTTAACACATAAATGGCTAGGTTAGCACTAATGATAGGAAGAATTTCCTCTCTCATAATTTGGTTACTTTCTTGGTTGATTTCCATTGTGAATTTTATGTTGCTCGATTTCAATTTCTTTTTGTGTTAAACTTGTGAATTAATTTCTTAATAATCACTTCCCCATATTTATTTTTCTATGAAATTTTATTTTCATTTTATTAATTTTCTTAGCCTTAGATAATGTAGGATTAGATTAGTTCACACCTCCTCATAGGATCAACCCTTCATATACTACATTTCACGACCTGTACACTTGCAGTATTTGAGGGCTATAAATAGTAAAGCTTGCCTACATCAACAAAAAGCATACATAAAAGTAGATATATTGCAGCTAACTCTCCTTAGAGTCACTGTTAGGGATGGTAGTTTTAGCCTAACCCAACTTATGGTTAAAGGGCTAGGCCCGATCAAGCCTAGAGCTAGGCTCGAGTCAGGGTAATGACACAATAACATTGTTTAAATTTTATTTAAAAATAATTCAAGTCTGGTCGAGCCTAACTTGAGTCTACTACCTTGGACCCCCCAAGGTCTAGCCTAGCTTATTACCATCCCTAGTCCCTGCTACAATGTTGGTAGTAACTGACTTGAAAAAAATAGAGTTTAGGGAAGTTAGAACTCAGTGAGTAAGTCCATATTGTCTTATGACATGCTCATATAATATACAATTTGTATTAATATAAACATAAATATATGATGCATGACAAATCACATGAAAAAAACCTAGAGAAGAAATATCTGTAGGACCTTAGTCTCCAAAGGTAAATCCTCATAATACTACACATTGAATGGCTGCAGGAAGCTAAGCATCACCAAGAACCCAACCATACATCTATACTCATATAGTCATAAGGCTCTCTTAGTCCAAAAGGGCTATGGAGAGTCAAACACCACCAATAGACCAATCCTTACTCAATACGTCAAAAGTTAGAATCACATTGATAATATACATGTCGAATAAGGACCTGATCAGAATTTAAGCGTTAATCAGGATTGGTTTGCATCATGTCTCAATCATCTCTCATAATCAAACCTATGCGCACCTAGTTCTATTGTATACCCATCAGGTGGCACATCTTACATATTTTTCCTCCTCCACAATCACAATTAATCACATCCACAAATAAACAAAATATCAATCACTTAATTTCTTAAACAAGCACTCAGTCATGTGAAGACCACCATAAATGCATGTAGTATACTATAGGTATCCAAACCAATATCCATATGCTTAGATATTACAGTATTACTCGCATAGGCATCACGATAACGAAAACTCAAATTACATATGTACATATATATTTATAATCCACGTGCATAAGGATAGTGAAGTCTATCCTGACTTAACATGTTATCAATTATATCAATCTAAAATCATGCTCAATAAAGGGTATGAATTTAGTATTGGTAGATAGATATGAACTTACCTTATTGATGTACTTATTAGTCTGGACCTTGTGATGTCACCTAGAGAGTCATAAGGTGTACATGGGGAGCATCAAATTTTTTTATTAATCTTCAAAAAGGAATAAAACATTGAGTTGATGGGATATCTTGTCATTAGTTGAGTTGTACCTATTGATAATGCTAGGAGCACTTCTGGTTATGCATTTTTTTCTTACAATTTGTTTACTTGACATTCTAAAAGGTAAGAAGTTGAAGCTGAATACGTTGTAGTTTTTAATGCTTTAAACCATTATATATGGCTACAAAAATTTTTAAATGATCTTTGGTTTAAACAAAAGGAAGCTGCTGCTCTTTACATTAACAATAAGTTTTTCATAATTATTGTGAAGGATTCCATTCAACGTAGTTAAACAAAGAATATTAAAGTTAAATTTTATGCTATAAGAAGAGCTAAGAAGAAGAGAGAAGTAAAATTTGATCATTGCTCTTCTTAAGAGCAAATAGATAACATAATGATTAAAACTTTAACAATGGATAAATTCACCTGTCTAAGGTGCATGCTTGATATTTTTTAGAAAATAAATCAAGGATGAATGTTGGAGTAGATGCATTTTCAAGAAACATGAAAGTCATTCTTCTCTTTATACGAGGATAGACACACTCATATTCAAGGTCGTATAAGAGAAATACGGTCTAAAACATTTCTGTATCACAAATAGTGTAACTTTTGTTTCTATCTCATCTTTGTAAGTTTTATTTTGTTCTTAATAATCAAACGTTAAAGACATAAATCATACATGAATTATGAATCACATAAACCATTCATGCCTATTCAGATCTTGAATATAATAATAACCACATAAATGAAGCAAATAAACACTTACCTTAAGCAGAATTTGTCATGATGTAGAGAAAAAAAATTTATCGATTACTAACTAGTTTCTCTCTCTTGACCCTTTTTATGTATATAATAGCTTGATAGAAAGCTCAATGCACAAATACCTACTCTTTCTATATTTGTGTTTTGTTTGTACTTGATTAGGGTAGAGAGGACTAATTTATATACACTTCTTTATTGACATTAAATCTTGTACATCCGTCAAGTAATAAATTAATGTTTAAAATTTAATATACTATTAAACTAAGAAAACCCTAAACAAAGCTTAATATGGGCTTATAGAAAATTTGGGCCACAACATCAGGCCATATTTCTTACATTCTCCCACTTGGCCGGATGTTTCATCATTAAATTTAATAGTATAACATAAGGCTAGTAAGAATTAAATCTTATAAACCGTTAATATCATAAGCACCTCAACACAACAAATCACATAATGTGGGTTGTGGCGGTCATACACAGTATAGTCGTATACTCCATTCCATATACCACTACATTAAGAACTTATTATGTTTAGGTTCATAAGTTATATATAAACAACATACAGTCAATATACTTATTATCAAAATACATATAAATTTCTTATTCAAACAATCATGTATACATAAACATAATGAATATGAAATATGAAATTCAGAAATATATTATTATTGAGCTCAAGAGTGCTAAAACATCATCATCAAACATTATTATCAATCATCCATACAACCAAGACCCATCATAAGCACATGTTCTTTAAATGTCTTTGGTTGTAAAACCTTAGTTAGAGTATCTGCTACCATGAGATTCGTCCTAATATGTTCTATAAGCACTCTTTGTTTTAGAATCTCTTCTTTAAGAACAAAATACTTTAATTTCATTTGTTTTGCACCACTTGAGTATTTATCATTTTTAGAGATAAAAATTGCTACCAAATTATTACAATGAATTTTCAACGGCTTGCTTACTATGTCGACAACCCCAAGCCTTGAATTAAAGTTCCGTAACCATAATGCATGAATTATAGCCTTATAACAAGCTACAAATTCTGCTTCCATAATGGGTGAAGCAATGACAGATTGTTTGGCACTTTTCCATGAGATTGCTCCTTCAGCTAATAGGAACAAATAGCAAAATGTTGACTTTCACTTTTAAATGATTAAACCTCTTATAAGTGAGTATTTAATCCTTTTTTCCTTAAAGATATCTCATCACTTTCTTTGCAGCCTTCCAATGATCACTACCAAGATTACTTTGATATCTACCCGGCATCCCTACTACAAAACTGATGTCGGGTCTAGTACAAGTTTGTAGGTACATCAAACTCCCCACAACAGAAGCATATGGAATTGTTTCCATTTCCTTACATTCCTTATCATTATTTGGACATTGTATAAGACTAAACTTATCTCCCTTTTGAATAGGGACTATACCTGCTGAGCACTTAGTCATGTTAAATTTCTCAAGAATTTTCTCAATACAGGCTTTTTGAGACAATCCTAATAAACCTTTTGATCTCTTACAGAATATTATAAGTTGAATCACATAGGATGCTTCTCCCATATCTTTCATTTCAAATTTTTAGAAAGAAATTCTTTAGTCTTATGCAACAAAACCCAAGTCATTAGCAGTAAGCAAAATGTCATCAAGATATAGAACTAGAAATATAAACTTACTCCCAGTAATCTTTCAGTAAATACACCGATCAATATTGATTTCCTTAAAACTGAAAGAAGTAATGGCATTATTGATCTTAATATACCATTGCCTAGAAGCTTGTTATTGACTTATTCAATTTACGCACCATACTTTCTTTACCTTCAATATAAAAACCTTCAGGTTGATCCATGAAAACTTCGTCCTCAAGATCCCCATTCAAAAAAGTTGTTTTCACATCCATCAGATATAGCTCTAAATCAAATTGAGCTACTAATGCTAAAATTATTCTCAATGAATCTTTCTTTGAGATGGGTGAAAAAGTCTCCTTACAATCAATGTCATCTTTCTAAGTGTAACCTTTGGCAACAAGTCTAGCTTTATGTCTTTCTACATTGCCATTTGAGTCGTGTTTTGTCTTAAAGACCCATTTACAACCAACTCGTTTAGAACCTTCTAGCAAGTATACAAGATCCTAGACATTGTTTTGAGCCATTGATGTCAACTCTTCTTTCATAACATCAATCCATCTTTCAGACTTATCACTACTTATAGCTTGTGAAAATAAAACAGGATCATTACCAATGCCACAATCATAATCCAACTCTTGTAAATAAACCATATAATCAATAGAAATAGTCAACCTTCTAACCCTTACATGTTTATTTAAAGCTATACTAACTGGTTCATTTGCATGAGTTGGTGGTAAGTTAGGTTCTTCATGGGACGCTTCTTCATTATTTAACTGTTGTTCTTGATTATTTTGATCATCCAAAGCAGGAACAACTTTTGTTGTAGTTGTGGGTTTAAGAACATTTATGGGTAATAGAATATCAACCCTTGTTTCATTAATATCCACAACTTGATTTTCAGCACTCCCACTGTAACACCCCCTCACCGTAGGGTACGCACCGGGATGCCCGTAGGTCATTCCAATACATATCCTATGATAAGGGAGCGCTACGTGCAATCACTACAGTTACTCCACATGGCAT
>JAOQMS010000179.1:24431122-24442772 GCA_027563885.1 Erythroxylum longipes
AATACTCTTTGATTCTATTCAGGTTATATTTACTCTGCATGAAATGTTCATTAGCCTTTTTATTTTTTTCTTCCCTTACATGATCTATAACACTTTCTTTTTCTTCTAAAAGCTCCTTTTGAAATGTCAGTCTGTTATGAAACCAACCTTTGTCTTTTCTTTACTCTCAACTTTCTGGCTCTCATCTCAGTAAGGACTTCCATTAACTTATCTCTAAATCTTGCTTCCTGTTCTTTTCTCGCTTCTTTAAGCTTCTTTTCAGTGGTCTGCGTGATTGCCATTATCTTTTCCCTCATATTTGTTTCAGTTATGCTCGGTAAACTCCCCTTTGGTCTTTCTGCCACTGATTTGGCCAATTGGTCAAATTTTATCTCTAAATTCTAAATTGATGTTTCTACCTGTTAATGCTTCACCATTGAATCTTAAATAAGTCCCAGTATCATCTCATCCATACTCGGGTTCCTTATTTTTGATGTTTGTGTCTGAATTACTAATGGAGGGTTGCTCCTTTGATGGCCTTGGTTACCCCATGAGAAATTAGGGTGGTTCCTCCATCCTAGATTGTATGTATTACTGTAGGGATTATTTAGGGTTCTTAGAGCATTACCCAAATAATCGACGCTTTCGGGTTGATCAGATTGACAATCTTATCCTGGGTGATCTAACCTACATGAGATGTCATTCCTCATCATTGCAATCTTCACAAAAGGAAAATACTTTAGTAAAAAATTTTCCGCCACTTGATCCCTGGTGGTTAGTGATGAACGTGGCATATAATTAAGCCACTACTTTTTTTTCCTTTCAAAGAGAAAGAAAATAGATGAAATCTGATCGCATCGTCATTTGCTCAGTTTATTTTGAATGTATTGCAGATCTCTGAGAAGTTAGAGATGTACGTATTAGGACCCTCATCTCGGATTTTGTCAAACTAAACTGACTGTTGTACCATCTAAATGATGTTTGGCTTAATCTTGAAATTGTTTGATTGTAAATTCAATTTCACAATGTTGGATTCCATGCCATTTAAGTCTAGCTTAGCATAATCAAACATCATTCATCATTGGTCTGTCAGGTTGTATGATCTCTCAGTATCTGCATGACCTTCCAAGTCCTTAATTTGACAATCTAGTTCAAACTCCCTAAGGTTTTTTCTTTGACGATTCCTACGCACAGTTCTTTCTATCTCAGGATCTATGTCAAGTAAGTTCTCAGTGTTATTTCAGGTCGTAAACTAACATAAAGTCTAAGTGTAAAATTAAAGAAATAACCTAACTAACAAAAACAAATCAAATAACCTAAATAAAAACAAATAACATAAAGCAATTAAACAAACAAAATAAAGTAAAATAAAACAAACAAGTAAAAAAAATAAAAGTAATGACTAGATCAGCAAAACTAAGGTGTTCCTAATATCACCGTCCCTGAAAATGGTGCCAAAAACTTGATTGACGTAAAGGGTAATAGTCAATATTAAATAAGCGTAAGTGCATCACGTAGCAGTAGCTAGTACCGGCAGGTACAGGTCGATCCCACGAAGACAGTAAGTACTAGTAATTACTATTGTTTTATTATATAGCCTACAAATTGGATGTAATTTTAATTAAGAAAACAAAAATTTAACAATTAAAGTAAACAAGCAGCACGAATCAAAGCAAATGACTGATGACACTTAATTAATTACCGATATCAGATGATTAGTACCTAGGCTTCAAATCCCCCTATATCCTTAACCGATTGATTATTTGTCATGCAATTATGTTATTGATTAATTGGAGTGGAGGTTCCCAAGGTATGCTAGTAACTGACCTTGAGTCTACCAATAACTAATCCTAAGGTCTCTAATTGAATTACTCAGGTTAAAACTTATAAAATTTCCTTTTTGAGTTATGAATTCCTCTATTAGGTTTGAACCTAATCCAAAAGATTTATATTGTCCTATCTCTAGGATTGCAATCAAATCTTTTCAATTATCTTGGATTTATCAATCGCTAAGTATGAAATTAGATTAAAGTCTAAAAATCATATTAATTGATAGTAATAAGAATAGATGATCAAATCTTAATAATCAATAAATACAATTGCATTCATAAATTAATCAGATCATTGTTCAGAATCAACTAGGGTTTATTTCACATAAATACTAATATAAAATTTATCTATACATCTACGAACACAAAATCACATCCATATATATAGAAAACAAAATAGAAAACATCAGAATAATAATTCTAAATCTCCCTGTATGTTCTCTATCATGTATTCTGACAATGTAGACGTTCGATCTTGTGTTTAGATGAATCTCTCGATAAAAATCCAGTGTCTTCTGCTCCTCAAGCTCCAAATCACCTTTGGAATCACCTCTAAATGTCTTTGGATGTTCCCAGTTGCTCTTCCCCTTCAATTAGCTCTGAAACATTGAATTTATAATAAAACCTAAAATTTTGCATGAGTGTGCATAATTGAAATACGTCAAATGTAGCAAAAGAGTATAGGCGTGTAAAAGTGCACGGCCGTGCATTTCTTCCATATTGTTGTTTTTTCAGTTTTAGACACGTTTTCATCTAGTTTCTTCTCTTTTAAGTCTGTAAAGGCAATTATAATCTACAAACACACTTGAAGCTTATTAAATGACAAATATATAATAAAAGTATCAAATATCAAACATCATACATCAAATATGGGTGTCAAAATATAGTTAAATATTCATCTCTCAACAATCTACATAAATACACAACCAAATTATACAACATATACCATATAACTTTTTAAGTCTTCTATCATCAAATATAATATAATGATGCTTATCAATCAAGGTAAAGTTTAGTACTTATATTTGTAGTTGTGATTAATCTAAGCATTAATTTTGAACATGGGTATAAATATATTGTATTTTTTCTGACCAGAAGCATAAACAAGAGAGAACATCTTAAACCTGAACTTATAACAAACAATAGAAACATTGAAAAAAGAAGAAACGTTGAGGAAATTACTTTAGAGATCTTAGATAATCTTTCATGCACATGAATATCCTACTTCCCCAGAAATTTGTTCCAACATTTGAACAATGTTAATTCTATAATCTATTAACTGAGACAACTTCATATGATAAGGTAGAGAATGTTAACTAGGAATGTACTCTATTTAGGTGATGCAGAATTAAGTGTGCTTTCCTCTAAAGCCACTATATTGATAAAAAGAGGCCAACTATGTAGGAGTTGGATCCCCCGAACCCCTCATCATATATGGAGAGAGCTATTTTCATGAAATTCAAAATGAAAGGAAGTACATAAACATGAAGGATAACTGTAGGTAATCAATAAGATGTAGAAATCACATAAAAATGCATGCAAGAAATCTAAGCACATGGACAAATCAACTTTAGATTAATTAAGCACAAATTTACAAAGAGGGAAGACTTACCTGAAGAGTTGAATGAAGACTGGGGAACGATGTTGTCTCTATCTAAAACAAGACCCTATGATCTCTAACTATTTGCTGGAAATCTGGATTAAGCAAGAATATTGCATCTAGAGACTCTTTCAACTGTGTAGGATTTATTTACCTTATTTATAGAACGCCATCGTAGATAGATTACCATGTCTACTACTTTGTTAGTTGTTGTTGGTTACATTATCATTTTGACCATGCCTGTTATAGGAGAGGTAGATGTGGTTTCGTTTGACTATGCTTGTTTTATGATAGATGTTTTTCTCTCTAAAGGTTGTTCTGTATATATTAATTACAATTATGATCTATAAATTCATATATCATTATATTAATTAGTATATATAATTATATTAAGTACAATATAATTAAAAAATAATTACAATATAGTAAAAATGGAAATCAATAATAAAAATTAATAACTTATTCATAAAAATCAAATTAAATATTATTGACAATGATTCTAAGTGTAAATATACATTTATCTAACAACAATATCATTTCAAAAATTTATAAAATTACAAAATTAATTAATTTTACATAGATTTATACTTTTTATTTTTCTCTTTTAAAATATATGATTTGATAATTTAATATGGTGTCACAAAATCCTATTTATTATATATAAATTATATAATATTTTATTGAATTTCTATATTATATAAAATTTGTTAAATATATAAATATAAGTGTGAAAATATTTAGCGACGATTAACAAAATCATTGCCAAAGCCTTAGATTTGGTAATGATTAATAAAAGTTTCACCAAATGGTTAGCCCTTTGGTGTCAGTTTTGAGAAATTGTCACTAATGGTTAACATTTTGGCAATGTTTCTCTGAATTCGTCGATGGTCTACATTTGGCAAAATTTTCTAAATCGTTTCCATAACCTTTTGGTGAAGTTTCTTTGAATTTTTCGCCAACGGTATACATTTTGGCAACATTTTTTTTAATCATTGTCAAAATTTTCCATATGTCTTACTAATTAATCGAAAACAACAAAGTTTGTTTCACAACAAACGACATCATTTTCAGTTTATTATTAATACGAAAATGAAGATCTCTTCGTCTTTATTGTTTGTAGTTGTTTTTCCTCTGGTTTTTCTATTGAAAAAGTGTCGTCTTTGTTTTTTTGTGGTTCTCTCTCGCTGTCCGTCCATCTTGGTAAGTCGTCAACTAGGTATTGTTTTTTTGTTCTATTTTTAAAAAGCCTCCTTTTTCATTCTATTTTTTTCTACATTATCATTCTCTTGGTTTTGTTTTTTGCTTTCATTTTATGGGTTTTTTTTTGGTGTTTGGAGGATGGTAAATTGTGTTTCTATTTTGGTTGTGTATGGGTTGCCATTTTTTTACTACCTTGCATGCTTGTTTGAGGAAAGCGTACCAATTATTCAATGAAAGATTTGTTAGAGACGTCCTACTTTTTTAAAATTGTTTATGACAAATTTATGGAGTATTTGATTAAAGGAATGCATTACTCTTTTGTTGACTGTGAATAATATTTAATGCTCTACTATATACTAACCAGATATGATACATCTTCAATTTAAGTAAATTTATAGTCTAGCATAAATAGATAAGTACATGCTATTCTTTTGAATTGCAAAATTTGAAGACTCTTAGTTCATTAATAATTAAAGCTCCATAATTGATCCAAAAATGCTAACTTTTAACTTATGTACATATCTTTATAACTTTAAATATTCACTAATATATATTTTTGCCTCTCATTTCTTAATTTTCTTTCTGTAACTCTACGCACACTAAAATTAAAAAATACATATATGGAAAGTTTAGCATCATTTTTCAATAATATGATATCAAGATTTTCTTAAGTAGTATAATAATCATAGAGGGGTTATATATTTGCTTTAATAATCTAGCATTTCCCTTTTCTACTTTTAAAAAGCATAAAATTATTAATGATTGATTTATGTTAATGTGGATTGTTGATGATTGAGTTATATTAATGTGTATTGTTGATGATTGAGTCATATTAATGCATTTTGTTGATGATTAAGATATGTTAATACGGATTATTGATGATTGAGTTATGTTAATGTGGATTGTTGATGATTGAATTATATTAATGTGGATTGTTGATAATTGACTTATGCTAATGTTAATTGTTGATGGTTGACTTATATTAATGTGGATTGTTGACGATTAAGTTATGTTAATGTGGATTGTTGATAATTGAGTTATGTTAATACAATTTATGTTAATGATTGAATGTATGTTTGTAATGGTGATTGGATGTGTTGTAATGTTAATAAAATTTATGTTTGTTTTTATAGATATCCAATATAATGACACCTAGTAGAAACAAAGGGAAGAAGTTAGCAGCTATAGAAATTGTAGAATTGAGGTAAGTGCAACTTTAACCAGATTAATTAGTTCTTAGTGAAGCATAGAGTTCTACCTCATCCATTAATGAAATTAGTTAGCCACAACCTTATTCTTCCTCAAACAATAGTGAATCAACTAGTACATAGGGATCTACAGGTTTGTTAATCTTTAACACCTACAAATAGACTTATGCTCAAATATATATTTACATGTTTGATATTTTGTTATGACTATTGATTTGTTGTTAAGTTCCAATGTCAATAATAAAAAAAGATGTAGAGGTATAACTAGAGGTTGTGAATTGCAACGAATGAATGTTAAAATCAATAGCAAGTTGGCAATACACATTGATACTTCACAAGGTTGTTCTGTAGATAAGATCAAATATGCAAAATTATCAAGTGAGTTAGGCATTATTGCGATAACAAAATTACCTTGCATCAAGCATGCTAAGGACTTGAAGGAAGACAATTTGCTTGAAAATGTTTTGGATAAAGTTGTAGTAAATTTTCAATTTATTTAGCTATATGAATATTATTTCACTTATTTTAAGATTAATTACGTTTTTGTTTATTATTCACAAATGAAATTAAATATTGCCGATATCAAAAACCTTAAAGTTTCAAATTGCACGACTTAATTGTTAAAACAAAGGACTATGGATCGCCATTATAAGTTGCATAAGTTTTATAAATCTTTTCCTTCTGAGGCGGAGGCAGGGAGACATGTTCTAGAATGAATGTCTTATGAAAGTTGGAATAATTTTGTGATTACTGGGCCTCTCCTAAAGTTCATTATCTTTCCCTTCACATTTGCTTCCATTAATCTTGGTAGATGATTTAATGACTACTTATTCTTCTGTATTTAAGAAAAATGTCAAAAGGCAAAGTTTAATAGAGGAAAAATAAAAAAACTTCGCAATCAAGGGTCCAAATCATTTATGGTTGTCCGAAATGAATACATAAGATCTTTGTTTACAAGTTATATTTATATCAATAAACACTATATTATTTATTTTGCCTTGTATTGATAAAACAGAGTGAGAAGGAACTACATGGACAAGAGTGTGATAGGATCACACTGTGCAAAGTGACTTACTATATGGAAAGTTAAGGGTAAATGTTAGAAGAAGTAGAAAATAACTACGTAATTATAAAATTTTGTTTACTTATTTACATAATACTAACTAATGATATTTGCATTAAATATTAGTTGTCTTTTTAATTTTAAAATAAGATGCAGGAGTTGTTATAGAAATCAATGTCTGAGGGCAATAAGGTCAATGTAAAAGATATTTGCAATACCTACTTAGTACATGTTCTAGTTACATCAAAGGTTATGGGTTTGGCCCTAAGCTAAATGTTTCAACTTCATCAAGATCCACATACGTTCACCATCTTGAAGAGGAAAACAAGTTGCTTAAGGTTGAATTACAACATAATCGAAAAAAGTTGGCCAAGCATGAATACTTGGTACAGATTATCAAAGCGGTGAAGATGAAAGTGAATGGTATAAATTACATCTCTTATACTTTTTCTCTTAACTCTTAATTGTATTATAGTTTAAATTTAATATTTTTTCTCAGATTTTAGATTCGGAGAAGATGCAACAGTTGAGTTATTGATATAAAAATTTTTAAACTAGTCTTTGTATTTATTATTTTGTAAGTAAGAATTGTTGAAGTTGAAATTAAAATCTTATATACAATGAAATTTGATTTTTTATATACAATGCTTCAAATTATCAATTATTTTTGTATAATTTTTAATAATAAATTAACAATAAAAATATATCGAAACATTATATACAATAATATGGACTAAAAATGTAACAAATAATTTATTGCAATATGTTATAACTTTTTGTTAAAACATAAATAAAAAAATTGACTACATTTTATAAAGCTTAGCTAAAAACATTTGGCTACGTTTTCGAAAATGTAGCTAAAAACTTTTGCCTACGTTTTTATAAATGAAGCTAAAAATATTTGGCTCCGGAAACATAGTTAAAAATTTTAGGCTATGAAAAACCAATGTAGCTTTAGCGATAATTCTGCCAATCATCATTAGAAGCTTTTTGCTACGAACGAAAAGCATTGCCAAAATTTTTTTGCAACGATTAGCCCAAAACTTTTCTTATAGTTTTCAGCTACAGGAATTTCGATACGTTTTGGGCGATGAAACTAAATAGTCACCAAAGCCTATTAGCGTCCATTTTTGTACCTTTAGTTACGATCTTTTTTCGTAGCCAAAGGTTAACTTTGTTGTACTAAATGTTAAGATATTTGTGATGAAGTTGTGATGCCATGCATAATTTGGCTACATTGCAATTAATGAGTGAAAAGTAGTTGTTTATAATATTAAAAAAGAAAAAGGGAAAAGTATAATCATACTTGCATTAATTATAATTTAGTAAGAAAATCTTTTAAAACTTTTACACAAAAATATATATCAGCTTTTAAATTTTTTGAGTGTTTAATAATAACTTTAATATTTTGAAACTCTTGCATTTTGAACTCTCATGACAAAAAATACTTTAGACAATAGACAAAAGCATAGATAGAAGAATAATTGTCGTTGTGTTTTTATTAAGGCAATAAAATTCATATTCTTACAAGAAGTGACACTGTAATAAATATAAGGCAACAAAATTTTTCGATTAGTCAACAAAATAAAAAATGTTGCTTTAAGTTTTGACTAAGGTAACACATTAGTTTCAAATTTAGCAACAATGTTAAATAGATGTTGCAACACTTTAAGTCCTTTTAGGCAACAATGTTAAATAGATAAGGCAACAAAATGAATTTTTTAGGCAACAATTTGTAGTAATAAAAGAAACAATTTATTCTTTCACTACCAATAATATTTAAAGTAAAAGCAAACTCTTGTCATTATGTAGGCAACATCTATATATATATTAAAAGCAGTATATAGATATTAATATTTATCTTAATTGCA
This sequence comes from Erythroxylum longipes, assembly GCA_027563885.1. Taxonomy (NCBI): domain Eukaryota; kingdom Viridiplantae; phylum Streptophyta; class Magnoliopsida; order Malpighiales; family Erythroxylaceae; genus Erythroxylum; species Erythroxylum longipes. Next base: position 24,439,873 of record JAOQMS010000179.1, read on the forward strand.
TACATACTATTAAATATAAATGACCAAAAAATTATATATAATATATAGTCCATAAGGACTTTAAAAATTCAATATTTACTGTATTCAAAATAAAAAACAAATTACATGTGCTTTTATTGGTACAAAATAAAAAGGCAATTTTTGCAATCCTTAACAATTGTAAGGAAAATTGCATGTGCTTCAGTAACTCTTCATCATTTGTAGAATTCGAAGTCTATGGTAGGCTTCTTCACATTGGCTCTGTAATGTTTCTCAAAGTCCTTTGGAAGTATAATGAACCTTTTCTTTTGTACTACTAAATACAAGTAGTTCAAGACTAAGATTTTACTCATTTTGAATAATAAATCTCATTCAAAACAAAGAAGCAATCAGAGGTGACCTTTTTGAAGTCCAAAGCAAATCCTAGTTTCAATTATAAGTATCATATGAACCAACTGATTTTCACAAAATAAATTCTAAAAGTATAGCCAACCATGCTCTGAATAACTAACAACATATAACTTAAGATGGCAATGACCATTTGACGCTGGTAAATATAGTGAATAAGTGTTATATCATAATTAAAAGGCGCATAACTTTGAAACTTAAAAACATTCTACAAAAGTAACTAAAAATTGCATTAGTCACCATTGAAAAAGCTAGTAAAATAAAGTAAAAGTGAATCACAATTACCTCTCTGTTAATAATAGGTAAGCTTGTCCATCAACGATGTATGAGATCATCATAATTAAATCATAGCTAGAATCTATAAATTTCAAAGAAGCTAGGTGGGTTCTATGTTAAATTCATAAATACACACTTCATCATAGTGCAAAAGCTCATATCATTTCTCAAGCACAACACCAGGACTGGATACAGTAACATCATACCACTGTCCACATCGAATATTTAAGAGACAAAAGTATAGGTTATGATAAAATAAAGTTATGGACAGTCGTCTTACGTATTTGTGGCTAAATATGTCCAAACCAACACCATTTTGTAAGGAACCTTACCATTGTCTATGGCAAAAAGAACATGATAAGGAACATCATACTCCCGTAGAACAACAACACAATCTAGAAAATCTAAAGGTCTCTATTCTCTGTAAGTCAAACATCTCATGAATATGAAGAAAAATAAAAAGAAGATGGAGGCTTTCCTTTAATAAACTTTTTTACAAAAAAGAATAAGACAAAATATAATATATACAATGAAGGGACAACTTAAAGGTTCAAAATATGACACATAAAAATGAATGTGAACCAGTTAATATTGATTTATATGCTTCTGTAGCATTAAACATTGCTTGATTTCTTTCCATAATATGCAAGAGATTTCTTTTGACATCTATTAATTATTGAACAGCGTCAAAAGATATCTTTAAGTACAATTTGTGCAAACCTGATAAATGGTTTTTGTTAACAAATATAAAACAACTAGAACATAAGCTGATGAAACCATGGCGCTATTTGTCAAACAAGTTAATGACGTGGAGAAACATATAAGCCAAAGCATAGGAACTTGTAAACCTTGAACTACTTTCGTCTAAACAGACACAAATCTAGGACTTGATAAACATCTTCTAAGGCTACTCCACGCTAGAGTTTTAATCCTAGCAAAGTGGAACTACTCTCAATGGATACTAGAAGAAACCCCGTATGAGTCAAGTTAATGCTAACTGTGTAGAGAAGAGGAACTCCATCGCCCATCACCTATCGCCTATCGTCCATCTCCATCATCCATTGCCCTAATTGGGAAACTTTTGGAGACATATTTGGTGGTTTGCTCTAGTGACTTGTCCTTGATGAAATACATTTTCCATCGCCATCGCCCATCGCCTTATTAATCACCTCTGTGATTTCTGAACCCTAATTAAGTAAGCCACAAATGGTGAGCAAATGATCGCCTTGTTAATCCCCCCTGTGGACCTTTCCGCTTGCAACATTATCGTCTCAAGTAACAATGTTATTGCTCAAGATGGTGGCCCATTTCTAATGCAACGCTTTCGTTGTAACTTTTTTCTTTTGTATCAATATGTACTTACAACTTCATCATTTCCTTGGCTTGTTTGAAGTAGGTTAGTTATTCTCTCCAGACTTTGATCTTTTCATTTTTATAATCAATTAATTTTTAATTAAAAAAACATTGTCATTTTATTATTTATGGTAGCTAGCTATGGTAATCTTTAAGATTGTTTTGTTATTTTTATTTCTCCAGATATTATATTTCAACTCTTATTAATTTTAAAAAATAATTTTCTAAAAAACAAATGACCAATTTAAGGTTATGTGTATATATTACAGTAATTTTGTGTATTTTGGAGCAATTGTATCATGTGTTTTAACTTTATTAAATAAATTGATGGGTATTTTAATTTTCTTAGACATATTCTAAATACTAATTAGTAAATAAAGAAATTTTATATTTCAGATATACATTAGTAAGTAACTATATAAACAAATATGTAACATTAGTAGATACCCTTTAGCAAATAGATGACTGGAACTATAGTAACAATTCTAGCTATTGCATATATAAAACTTTATTGCAACCTCTTTTCTAATTTTGTTGCCTTTTTCTTATATGTAGCAATAACTTAATATTGTCGTTTCCTTTTAATATTATTACATGCAATACTTTAAAAACTATTGTCTTAAATTAATTTTTAACAACACATTTTTAAATTGTTACAAATGTATTCTTGCCTAAAGTACTTTTTGCCAATGTCTAACAAATTGAATTCTTAATCTTGTCAAGATTTTCAATTTTTCTTACTTTTCATTTGTTTTAATATTTGTAGTAAGATTCATTATTACTAATTTGAAACCAATTAAAAGGGTTGGGTTCCATTATCGCTAATTATAGACCACTAATTATCTCTTTCTTTTCTCTTCTCTATCTTCTTTACTATCGCTTCT
>JAOQMS010000179.1:24447778-24468827 GCA_027563885.1 Erythroxylum longipes
TGATATGCAAGAGCTGAAAGATGAAATTCTTAATGAGGCACACAATGCGCCTTACGCAATGCACCCAGGAAGTACGACAATGTATAGAGGCTTGAAGGAACATTTTTGGTGGAAAGGAATGAAGAGAAAAGTTGCAGAAAACACTAAAAGATGCTTAGTGTGCCAGCAAGTCAAGGCTGAGCACCAAGCACCTTCAGGTAAGCTTAAACCTTTGTCAATTCCTGAATGGAAATGGGAGAAGATTACGATGGATTTCTTCATTGAATTAAGCATGATAGTTCATGGAATGAGTATGGAATTTGAATTTTTGCCTTAGCATGAATTATAAAGTCATAATAGAATTGCTTATTGGACTTTAATTATTTTTTTCAATGTTAGAAGGATTTATTTCACTAGTTAGTGAAATTAAAGTAGTAAGAATGAATTCAGGGCAATTTTGGCACGTTACTTAAGTTTAGAAACCAAGAAGCATTAAAGGAAGGGAAAAGATGACTTTTACCATTCATTAAGGGAAAAATTGGAAGAACAAAGTGTTAACTTGCATAATAGAAGGAGAAAAACGTGAATAAGGGAGAGAAGAGTGAAAAAAAGGAAAATAAGAGAGAAGAAGAAGAGAAGAAAGTAGTGAGAGAAGCTAAGGAAGAAGAAGAAAGAAAGAAGAAAAGGAATCAAGCTTGTTTAAGGTAAGTTTATCTTTCTTTCTTGCTTAAGTAAAGAAAGAAGTAGAGAATGGGTGGTGTTGAAAGAAGATGATTGAGAGACCCATTTGATTTTTGGGTTCCTAAGCTAGGTTTTGGGTTTTCTAACCTAGAAGGACTATAGGTAGGTTAGTTTTGAGTTTGAATTGTGTGGATTTCCATTGTTATGATTATGGAAGTTTTAAAGGTTTTCTTTGAATTGGAATTTAATGGGAAATTGGTTTGTTTTAGGAAATCAAGAAAATCCTACGCAAAAGCAAAGGGAAGGGTCAAATTGAGTTTAGATTTTCAAGAGTTATAAGGTGGGTAAAATATTTATGGCTATTGTGTAAATTAGCTATGTACCTATGTGTGTGTGTATGCTTAAATTGTGAAATTGTGAATTACTTTGATGTGAAAAATGCATTATAATATGTTCTATGTTATGCATTAAAAGATGTATGACATTTTAATATGATTGAATTATGAGTATGATCATGCTATGCCTTGGATTGTATCATGGCATTTTGATTTAAATGGAAAAAAGAAAAGCACGAGAATATGAATTTGTGATTAATTAAATTGAGCATGAAATTTGATTGTGTTTGGGCAAGAGTGGAACGGTTTCATAGTCACATGCATATTGACATAAGCCTTCTCCCGGCTGCCCGCTTGTGGCACACGAGATCCAAAAAGTGGACTCGTTTTGTTCACAGAGTAAACTTCGGTTTCTCTGTTTTGTTCCACGGAACCCTCGAGCTTTTTGTTTATGCATTTGCATTTTTGATGTGTTAAGTTTTGATGAAGTTGTATATTATGCTTTGATGTTAAATCACATCCAATATGTTTTATGTGATGATGTATTGAGTTATGAGTTATGAATGTTGAACTTACATTGTTGCGTTAAGATAAGATGCGCATGCTTTATAATTAGATGCATGTATGTTTGATTGTATGGCTCATCGTCAATGGCTATAAATATATTAGCCACTGAGCTGTGTAGCTCAAACTAATATTTTTCCACTCCTCAGGTGCAGAATGAGAAGATTAGAGATCCTTGCAAGGCATTCAGAACTCCATGATAGCTAGAAATCTTTTGTACTAAGCTAGTGACTATTTTTTTTTTGATAGCTTTATAGGCATATCAACCATGAGCATCCTTTTGTATTTTGTATTAAGCTGATGTGTATGCTGATATGTAAGTAAAGCTTGTTCAAACATTCACTTTGATTAGAAATGAGAATGAGAAATTAAGAAGTTCCTTTCTATATATGATTATGTTATTTTAAAGGTTGAGTATAATGGAATGTATATGTGCATATTCTTCTATGTTGAGATTGCAAATTGTTGTTAGTATTAGAACAGCATGCTAGAGTTGGAAGGACTGCATGTGATAAATCATTGAGATGAGATTCAAAAGTACTTAGTAGTTGGATTGATATAAAGAGATATTACATTTTGCATGCTTTCATAGGTGGAGAGATTGTTTTCTGAACTCAATCTAAAAACGACATTGATCTAGGTAGATTTAGCCCAAGTTGTCTTCATGAAAGTTATAGCTTAATGTTTTAGCTTTCCAATGGTATAAAGTATGCAATTTTTGGATATCACAAATTAGGATATCGCAAAGGATGTATATACAAAACAACTATGGAGATTGAAGTGATATGGCACTAGAAGAGGTAGATTTGAGGAGATTATGAGTAAAAGGGATGTTAGAGTGGAGTTAGGATCCATTGGAGGGGTCTTGGAGGGTGAAAATTTTCCAGAACAGAAGGTTACACGGTTAGGCCATGTATATTCACACTAGCCGTGTATTCCTGATGCAGAAAAATTTCCAGACTAGAAGGTTACACGATCATGTCGTGTATATTCACACTGGCCTTGTATTCCTGATGCAGAAAAATTTCTAGACCTAAAGGTTACACGGTCTGCCCATGTTGTTTCACACGGACTGTGTTTTAACCCCCAAAATGACAAAATCTCATTTTGAGTTCTTCACAAAAGTTGTGGATCCAAAAGTCCTTGTCAAAAATGTGTAAAGAATACCTTAATCCAATATCCCTAGTGAAAGTTATGCCAATTGTTCTGAGGTAGTTTCAACGTGATTGAGGAAATGAGCATAGTTGGTTCTTTTGGCCATAACTTCATAACCCGACCTCCAAATTAAATGATTCTTAAAGCGATAGATTCCTGACACATTTTTATACCTTTGCAAAAAAATTTGTATCCTTTTATGATGATTCTAAGAAGATTGACGGATGGAAAATGAGGGATCGGTTGGAAGGGCATAATTATGTTATGAACATACTTTGGATTTTTTTTTTTGACGGCAAAGTGAGGGTTCATTAGAATAACCCTACAAGTAAACCCGCTCATGCTTTTCATCTTCAGAATGATAGTTGGGCTCTGGGAACGTGGTCCAATATTCTAGATGAGGTCACTCTAATTACTCCTCTATATCATTCAACACATACGTTTACACACATTACAACTTTGCACAATTATATAAGTACACACTTATGCACATATATATATATATAGATTATGTACAATGCATGTTCAATGACAATCTCTGGTACATTTCCTTAATATGCTTTTCAAAATCAATTAACATCATCTTTCAATTATGTAATACCTAATATACTTTTATTACTTTAATCGCCTCATTCATCCACCGCTAGGCTCATTCAAGATCTCATTCAAGCCTAATTACATCATAGGAAAGCATTGATACGCCAATAATTTATCTATGTACATGATTTGGTACAATAAGCATAACTTTCGTTGTGGACATCGGATTAAGGTCATTTAAGTACAGCTTCAAATAAGACTTCGATTTCTACAACTTCTATGAAGACCCCAAAGAGAGATTTTACCATCTAAAGGGTCAAAATTGCACATTTATGTAGGTATCCCGAGAATGTCCACCCAGTAAACTTATGTCCCTCCAAATGGACATGAACAGTTCTAGAACACTAAAATTCCCGAGAATGTCTGCCCAACGGACATTTACTGGCCAATTTCTAGATTTCCAACTCCTACAAGTTACATCTAACCCATCTTATGCATATCTATCATTTTTAGCTTAATTTCTCATCATTCTCATCTCCATTTCAATTCAAAACATCCACAAAACACATCATACAAAATTGTTGATCATAATCACATAAATAGAACATCAACCATGTTTATACATGCTTCAATATTTCAACACACATTTAACTCCATTATAACCTTCCCTTTTCTATAAACTATCATCCTAATTCTCCTCATTTCTAGAAACTATACTATCCCTTTCTTTCTTTTTAAACTCACTCTACTTCATCTCTATTACAATTACTAACATTCACGTCATTACACACCAAAACAAAAGATATTCATATATACATTCATCTTCAATTTTATGCATGTATTTAACTTAGATATCATCTTCATTTTACTTCTAAGTGATCAACCTAACTTACCCCATTCCAAGACATTATAATACTTCTTATAAGCTCTAAACTCATGAATTATCATTCATCAAAACACAAAAGTAAGACATAACTCATTTTTACCACTTTATTCACACATCATCATATTTTAAACTTCCTTTTTCATAACCATTCATCTCTTAGATCTATCATCACAAATGCCTTATTTAACAAACAATTCATGAATAACATTAACACCCTATAATTTAGAACATGATATCTTTATCATTAATACGCCCACGTATCACATATAAAATTTCATGATCATGATCATTAATCTCAAATTACTCATCATATTAGTTGTCTTTAACATTACCCATAAATATTAAAGCATAACTTACTTGATAAAAACTTCAAACTCTTCAAGTCACACTTAACCCTAGCTTTCCACATAACCTATGAACATCATCATGAAGATTGGGAGGATTAGGTTTTCTACTGGAAATGAAGAAGACAATGAAAATGATAGTAGCAAGGAGGGGTGAGAGCAAAGCTTACTTTGATGGAGGTGGTAAATGTCATAGAAATGAAGAAAATGAGAGAAGAGATGGCATGAAGAGAAGAAGAGAAAGCAAGGAAGAAAACAATAAAATGGTCTTTCAAGGTTAAAGAGTGTATAATGTGAGTGAAGGTTGAGCGGTAAGTTGTAGGGACACTTGTCACTGCCACTTGTCACCTTCCTATGGTCCCATTTGGACCACTTTCATAACTAGTCCATTTTGTCTCCAATTTTTACTCCAATTGTCTCCCAATTTTCAATGACATATTTCATTAAATCCTAATGTCATTTATAAAAATTTCCACTATCATTTGACTGTTAATTTTACTTCCATTTACCAATTATCCTGTCACTTGTCATTTTTCCTAGTCTAAAAATACCTGAAAATTCCATAAATTTCCTAAATTTCACTAAAAATTCTAAATCAATACTCATACTCACCAATTTAATTTTCAATACATATAAACAACAATTCACATTTATAAATCAACTATACCCAGAAAATGTCAATGAATGCATGTACAATCATTTAAATGTGCAAAAATTAATATTCACATGTGCATGTATGTCATATTATGCATGAGCATGAAATGCACTTCCTAACTTCTCTATAATCTCTCGTGTACAGTATCTTAGGTTTTTAACCCTTATCATGATATAATGGGATGTTACAACTTTCCCCTCCTTAAGAAAATTTCATCCTCGAAATTCTTACCTGAGTCATCGAACAAATGGGGATATCGTTTCCTTATGTGCTCCTCTAGTTCCCAAGTTGCTTTCTTACTCAAGTGATTCTTCTAAAGGACTTTCACCAATGGAATTACTCAATTTCTCAGTTGTTTCATTTGATATCCCACTATCTTTATCGGCTCCTCAACATAACTCAGATTACTAGATATTTCGATCTCCTGAGCTGGTAACACATGCATCAGATCCGATCGATACCTCCTAAACATACTCACGTGGAATACATTGTGTATCTGAGACATGTCACTCAGTAGGGCTAATCTGTTAGACAATGACCCTATCATCCTAATTCTCCTCACTTCGAGACACTATACTATCTCTTTCTTTCTTTTTAAACTCACTCTACTTCATCTCTATTACAGTTACTAACATTCACGTCATTACACACTAGAACAAAACATATTCATATACACATTCATCTTCAATTTTCTGCATATATTTAACTTAGATATCATCTTCATTTTACTTCTAATTGATCAATCTAACTTACCTCATTCCAATACATCATAATACTTCTTCTTATAAGCTCTAAACTTATAAATTATCATTCATCAAAACAAAAAAGAAAGACATAACTCATTTTTACCACTTCATTCACACATCATCATATTTCAAACTTCCTTTTTCATAATCAATCATCTCTTAAATCTATCATCACAAATGCTTTATTTAATAAAGAATTCATGAATAAAATTAACACCCTACAATTTAGAACAGGATATATTTATCATTAATACACCCACATATCGCATATAAAATTTCATGATCATGATCATGATCATGATCATCAATCTCAAATTACTCATCATATTAGTTGCATTTAACATTACCCATAAAGATTAAAGCATAACTTACTTGATAAAAACTTCAAACTCTTCAAGTCACACTTAACCCTAGCTTTCCACATAACCCATGAAAATTATCATGAAGGTTGGGAGGATTAGGTTTTCTACTGGAAATGAAGAAGACAATAAAAATGATAGTAGAAAGGAGGGTGAGAGCAAAGCTTACTTTGATGGAGGTGGTAAATGTCGTGGAAATGAAGAAAATGAGAGAAGAGATGGAGATGAAAGCCATGAAGAGAAGAAGAGAAAACATAGAACAAAACAATAAAATGGTCTTTCAAGGTTAAAGAGTGTATAACGTGAGTGAAGGTTGAGTGTTGAGTTGTAGTGACACTTGTCACAGCTACTTGTCACCTTCCTATTGTCCCATTTGGACCACTTTCATAACTAGTCCATTTTGTCTCCATGTTTTACTCCAATTTTCTCCCAATTTCCAATGACATATTTCATTAAGTCCTAATGTCATTTATAAAAATTCCCACTATCATTTGAATCTTAGTTCTACTTCCATTTATCAATTTTCTTGCCACTTGACATTTTTCCTAGTATAAAATAATTGAAAATTCCAAAACTTTTCTAAATTTCACAAAAAAATCTAAATCAATACTCATACTCCCCAATCTAATTTTCAATACATATAAACAACAATTCATGTCAAAAATCATGTTTGTAAATCAATTATACCTGGAAAATGTCAATGAATGCATGTACAATCATTTTAATGTGCAAAAATTAATATTAACATGTGTGTGTATGTCATATTATGCATGAGTATGAAATGCACTTCATAACTTCTCAATAATCTTTCATGTATAGTATCCTAGGGTTCTAACCCTTTTCATGGGATAATGAGATGTTACAATGATGATATAACCCATGAAAAGAAGGTTCTTTTGTAGGAAAGGTGGATAAACCATAGTGAATAGGAGTATGAATTGTCAACGATAAATATGTTTTTTTTGTGAGTGATTTCTATGTTTCAAAGGATTTAAAAAATATGACTAAAATCTAAAAGGTTATATGAAATGAGCTAGGCATTCGTGACTTTTTAAATTTGAATTTCTCAAGACATTAGTTGATTAATTTGTTAGGTAATGTTTTTGTCACTCCCTTCATTTTGATTATAGATGGTGCCAATAAAAAGTTATCCTCCTTTTTTTTCATGCTCTTTCCCTTTTCACCTCAACTTCATATTTGATTTTTTTTTGCAAAATATTAGAATGGTTAGCCTAGTATGAGTCATTCTTAAATACAAAATGGATATTTTAATCATAAATCAAGAAGTGAACATTCTCTCTTCTAACTTAATCATTAATTCACCTTCCTTATCATTTATAATTGCTCTAGCAATAGTAAGGAAAGATCTATCTAAAATTAAAGATTCTTGATTGAACTCATGTATTTTAGCAATATGGTTTACACTTTGACAATCACTACTTAGATGTCCTTTTACACATATCTCATAAATCATCACTTTAGTTGATCTTATCAATGCACTTAATCCATTAATCTTTCACATTAAGGCCTTTACTTGAGATTTCAATGTGGTCATATCATCTAAGTTTAGTATAATTGTTGGTTCATTAGTTCTTGCCCTCTTTGATTTCTTCTGATATTTTTCATTTCCATCTCTTTGTTAAGCTTAAGGGTAGCATACACAGTCTTACTATTAAGTATGCCACTAGCTACTACATCAATCATCTGCTTTATAAAATAGATCAAACATTATAGAACATCTAAACCCACATCTATATTAGGAGGTTATAATGTAAAAGCACTACCTCATTAGATCTTCATATCTCTCCCACATTTCATATGATGTTCCATTGTAAAATAAATGATAGGCAAAGACGCCATTCCTTAACTTTATTTTCTTTGCTGTTAGAAAATATTTAGTAAGAATTTCCCTATTGGGTTTTAACATTTTAAGATTTATGATGCAAATAATTTCTTTAACCACTACTGAGCTCGATCCTTTAACAAAAATAGAAATAACCTCATTCATATTGCATCTTTAGTAGCTCCACTAATCTTAAAAGTGTTACAAATCTCTAAAAATTTAATAATGTTTATGATGGGATCTTGATATACAAACCCATTAACTTAAGTATAATGTTACAACATCTGAATAATATTTGAGCTGATTTCATAGTAATTCGCATTAATTTTCAATTTTCCCATATAAGTTGTAATATTGTTCTCTTCACTATTGTATTAGGTTATAATTCTTAGGCTTTTTGCTTAATTCATTCTCTTTTTATTTGAAGAAGTGTTCTTTCTAGCACTTGGCCTTCTTTAAGGAAAAAAGAGTTTCTTCTCCTCCTCATCCACCTAGTTCACACTTATAATTAAAATAAACTAATAATAGAAAAAATAAAATGACAAGACTAATAGCTTTTGAGTTTCATAAACACTAATTAGTTCCTAAAAAAAGTCAAAAACTTGTTATGTTTTTTCTGTTCTTAATTTTATTCTCTATCATATAATAATTACTCATAACCTAAGGCAACTGCACATATCATTTAATAAATAAAAATCTGTTAAAAAATTTAAAAACAATTTAAAACACTCTCCTATTATTAACTAGTCAAATAATTAAAATAAATTAATCGTTAATGAAGTTTATGAATATAATCAAATACAATATAAAAAAGAAATAATCAATAAAAAACAACACAAAGAAAATAGTCAAATAGATCATCCAAATATAATTAATCCATAAACAAAAATTCTATGAAGCATCATCTTTGCAGGCATGATTTAATAAACTTTAAAGGACTTTAATGTCTGGACTAATATAAATTCCTAGGATGTGTTATAACTAATGATAGATAAAAGTTCCCAATTGTAGATTCTATATGTGTCGTTTGTTCATCTACACTTGAGAACCTTGATCACTGGTACTTTAGATGTCAATACGCACACCATTTATGGATAGCTTGGCTCCATGCTTTTAACCTAAAGCTTACCATGTCTAACTGGAGTAAAACTCTAAATAGGAACAGTTAATTTAAGGTAAAAAGGAGATATGAAACTCCTCAGAATAAGTTTTGAAATGCTAGTGCACTTGATTTGAAGGAAAAAATGTAGGATTTTTTAGGACCAATCTCTCACTATTGAGCAAAACCCATGATCTACCTTTAAGATCAGAATAGTTGTATTCGTTAGAGGTCTCAAGTTAGAGATGTCACCAAAGCTCTACCATAATTTCTCTTGGCACTATATTTGTTCATATTCTAATGTAACTTAGTCCATAGATATTATTGTTTAAAGTATAGTCCGCCGAGTTACTCTTAATATTGTACTCTTATCAAGAGATTGTTAGGAAATTGGGATAGGATCTAATCCCGATAGCAATGGAATAATTACAAAACTTTTTAATGTTTTGATTTCCTAAAATCCAAAATCACTTTAATTCTTTAAAATGATTAACACATAAATGATAATAAAGCATAAATCGTAATTCATACCTTATTCTTAAGCTTAATCCTTTTCTTGTCGTATCAAATGAACTATTTTCTAAACTGATCCATCTCAATGATCATAGCTGCACAAGTGTCTGGCTTTTAAAGGTATCTATAAGACAAGTTTACAGAACTCTATAACTCTTACAAAGAGGGTTAAACAAGAAGTGTTAGCTCCATTAAAGACTACGCCCATTTATATTAAAATTTGGACATTTTAGTTATTGATTGAAATTAAATTCTAATTTCAATCAAACTTTAATTAGAATTATAAATAATCTAATTAAATAGCAATTATGCATAAATAAGATCCAATATCTCATGTTGATCGTTATTTATTAAATATCTTGTATTTATTCATAAAATTTCTTAAACTTTATAATCAAGTCCATCTTGATTAAAAATATATTTGTTTTCGTCAACCTGTTTTTTATGTGTGACCCATTAGGTTTCTAAATATGTTGCAATGACTATAAATTATAATTCTAATTCATAATTAGAATTAGATAAATTAAAATTTCTTTTAATTTATCTTTAATTCTCTAATTAAACAATTTATTATCATAGATCAAGATTGGCATCTAGTAATGCATCATTACCACCCAAATATTTAGGAATGTCAAAGTGGTTTTGACTAACCTTTTCATGCATAATTTTCCTGTATAATTCAATCCTTTCATTATATAATCTTCTGATTAGACAAAGCATGAAATTATCGTCTAATCTTTTTGAGTCTAATTATATTATTTCTTCATCGTTAGCTATTGATTATATTAATGACATTTATAAACTATTTACAAAGCATCATTATACCTTAGCCAAGGATTTTCGGAATCAATACTAATCAAGAACAATGGAACATTGCCCATAGTGAGCACTTGCTTAAATATTCAACTTCCATCTAAATTATCATCATAATTAAGAAAATTTTCCTAAATACATCCTTAGACCTTTGATGAGACCTTAACTCTTTTGATACACCCAATGGCTCTAATGTTCCATAGTACATTATTGTTTTAAACAATGCAAGGAACTATATAAAGTTCACTAAGGAACTTATTGACTCAATTAGTCATTTCTACTAAATGAAACATGTATTGTAGCTTAATTAGCGACCATTTCTAAATTGAAACCTTTCCAATTTTGAATGATATTGTTCTTAAGTAAAATAGACCTTAATTAGGATTTACTTCTAAAGTAAACATCCTTATCTCCTTGAACTCAAATATTAACTCATACATAGAATAATGGATATCTTTAACACTTTACACTTATCTGATATCTCAAATATTAAACACCTTTAGTACATTATCTATATACTTGGAGTTAGAATAGGTAAATAATAGGTAAATAACATCCAATTTATCTCTATAGATCTAATTCAAAAAATTAAGTTGCTACCTTTTCATATCTAATAAGAGTTGCTCTTGAAAATTATATGTTCAAGAATTTAAAGATAGAATTTCTATTCTCTATGAGCAATACGTCTCTAAATACTCGCACTTACCTTCTCACAGACAAGATAAATTCATAATCATCTCTAAAACAAAGTCTTTGAATTCATCAAGAATGTGAATCTTTCAATGTCTCGTAGTCTTTTAACTAGACATCAAATGTATAAACAAAGGCACTAGTTCCAATTAAATATATTGTCATAAGATTTGAACTTTTCAAAATTCATCTTATTCTCATGACTTATCTTAAAAACCATTCTCTTATAAGTATATATTGACTCAAATAATTTGTTCAATGGGTCTGTAAGATTATATCTAACCTTTTAGATATATCAAAACCTTTTATCATAACCATTTTAGATATAAACTTAATAGATAATTCTTGAATCAACTAAGCATCACATTCTTAAATTATTTAACTTTAACTTTTCAAAGATTTAGTATTTCATATCTAATATGAAATCTTGCTAATTTGATTCGACTGGAACTATTGAAGGTAAGCCATTATACTAGGAACAACTATAGAAAAAATAATATTGCATCACATAATATCTGATATTGTATATCTCTTTATACTCAAATATTAACTCATACATAGAATAATGGATATCTTTAATATTTTACACTTTTCTGATATCTCAAATACTAAACACCTTTAGTACATTATATATGTACTTAATGGATATCTTTAACAATTTACACTTATCTGATATCTCAAATACTAAACATATTTAGTACATTATCTTTGTACTTGGAGTTAGAATAGGCAAACAACTTCCAATTTATCTCTATAGATCTAATTCCAAGAATTAAGTTGTTACAATTTCATATCCAATAAGAGTTGCTCTTTAAAATTATATTTTCAAAAATTTAAAGATAGAATTTATGTTCTCTATGAGAAATATGTTTCTACATACTCCCAATTACCTTCTTACAGACATGATAAATTCACAATCATCTCCAAAACAAACTCTGAATTCATCAAGAATGTGAATCTTTCAATGTATTGTAGTCTTTTAACTAGACATTAAATGTATAAACAAAGGTACTAGTTCCAATTAAATATATTGTCATAATATTTGAACTTTTCAAAATTCATCTTATTCTCAGTACTTATCTTAAAAATCATTCTCTTATAAGTATATATTGACTCAAATAATTTGTTCAATGGGTCTGTAAGATTATATCCAACCTTTTAGATATATTATAACCTTTTATCATAACCATTTTAGATATAAACTTAATAGATAATTCTTGAATCAACTAAGCATCACATTCTTAAATTATTTAACTTTAACTTTTCAAAGACTTAGTATTTCATATCTAATATGAAATCTTGCTAATTTGATTCGATTGGAACTATTGAAGGTAAGTCATTATACTAGGCATAACTATAGAAAAAATAATATTGCATCACATAATATCTGATATTGTATATCTCTTTGTACTCAAATATTAACTCATACATAGAATAATGGATATATTTAATAGTTTACACTTTTCTGATATCTCAAATACTAAACACCTTTAGTACATTATCTATGTACTTAATGGATATCTTTAACACTTTACACTTATCTGATGTCTCAAATACTAAACATCTTTAGTACATTATCTTTGTACTTGAAGTTAGAATAGGCAAACAACTTCCAATTTATCTCTATAGATCTAATTCCAAGAATTAAGTTGCTACATTTTCATATCCAATAAGAGTTTCTCTTTAAAATTATATTTTCAAGAATTTAAAGATAGAATTTATGTTCTATATAAGAAATATGTTTCTACATACTCCCACTTACCTTCTTGCAGACATGATAAATTCACAATCATCTCCAAAACAAACTCTTTGAATTCATCAAGAATGTGAATCTTTCATTGTCTCGTAGTCTTTTAACTAGACATCAAATGTATAAACAAAGGCACTAGTTCTAATTAAATATATTGTCATAATATTTGAACTTTTCAAAATTCATCTTATTCTCACTACTTATCTTAAAAGCCATTCTCTTATAAGTATATATTGACTCAAATAATTTGTTCAATGGGTTTGTAAGATTATATCCAACCTTTTAGATATATTATAACCTTTTATCATAACCATTTTAGATATAAACTTAATAGATAATTCTTGAATCAACTAAGCATCACATTCTTAAATTATTTAACTTTAACTTTTCAAAGACTTAGTATTTCATATCTAATATGAAATCTTGCTAATTTGATTCGACTGGAGCTATTGAATGTAAGTCATTATACTAGGCACAGCTATAGAAGAAAGAATATTGCATCACATAATATATGATATTGTATTTTCCTCCTTACACAAATCCATATTTTTATGGAATTATGTTATGAAGGACTTCACAGAGAATCTTATTCCCTATAGATAAATGAAAATTTAAAACTTGCCACAACAATCGCATCGAAACGCTTTAGCATTCTCACTGCTTAAGTTCTACTTATATTTAAACAATTTAAACTTTTTGAAAATTTTAAATCATTATTTCATTTAATACCTATGACTATATCACATAAAGTCATTAGTAATCTAATGAAATATAAGTATTATTTTTTTTATAAATTGTTGTTCCATCCAATACATCATATGTATAAGATTTAATAATTCAATACCATCATCATTCTTTCCCCAAAAGTTGATTTAGTTATTCAACCTGACAAGATTCACGTTTTATATGATTCATAATTAAAAGGATACATATATCTTAATATATATTGATTTAACCAACGTAGCATAAAAGGATAGTCTCAATTGTCCAGCTTTGTATTAATACAACAAAATAAGGAGATTTTAGACGTTTATACCTAGACGTATATAATAAGTATCTTAAATAATCTAAGAATTGGTAGAGTTTTTAGACATTTGTTTAAGACGGCAAAATTTGGCTTAAAAAATACTTAAAAGATTCTAAAACTTCTAAAATTCTTCATTGGCGGGATAAGAATTGACACCTTTTATAATTTGTAGTAAGTATGCATCCAAGAATAATCCCGATGCCATAACCTTCTATGTCGGATTCTTTTTATATTTTTACAAAAATATTTTTTATTAATTAAACTTGTGACTAAGTCATAAGATATTTCTAACCACAAACAACTGTTGCCTTTACAAGCACCTGACTCGTCCCTTTTTTGGCCACTTCTACTCGTTATGTAGACCCACTCTCGCCCTATAAATACCCATATCTCCTACTCTCCACTCCTTTTATCTCCAATTCTCTTCATTTATAATTTCATAACCTGATAATTATTCAATGGATGCTCTTTCTCAATTATAGCCGGAATTATCCAGCATCGAAGGAAATATCTTCTGTCTCCACCTAGATATTATCTAGACCCAAATCCTGACTCTTCTAGACAGACCAACACTCACTTCCATCAGTTGTGCGTCACCGGAGTTTCACGCTCTCTCCACAGATGAAGGTCTTTGGAAAAACATTTATACCTCCACCTGGTAGTCGATTGATGATTGCGTGGTCTCCACATTCGCCACTAGTCATCGGACATTGTTCTCAGATGTGTATCCTCTTATCCGCGGCAAGCGCAAAAGTAATATGAACAACGAAGTTATGGCAACTGAAGGATTGATCTCCGCCGTTGATATTTACTAGCAAAATGTTTCGATCTTCTTGAAGGTCATGGAGACCGAGACTGTTACTAAATGATTTATGTGCTCACCTTTTAGGATCGAGCTACTGGAGCCCAAAGATTACTCGCAAACATGGGATGAAAGGGATGTCGAAAAGGAGAACAAGTGAATCACGCAACTGGAAGAGAACATAACCCTAAGCTAGATAGTGATCGACCCGGAGCTGAAGCGGGCGGTTAATAATCAAAGTTGCATTGAAGGATGATCATTCAATGGGAGGATGATCATTCAATGTGTTTTGCTTTTCTTCTTCTTTCGCAATGGATTCTATGAGAGCTGGCCTTTTCTTGTTGTTTCTTATCTTTGTTACTAGAAAACATAAGAAAGTAATCGATCCATAGTTTTTCATTTCTTTTTTGTTAAGAATATTTTTGAGAATATGCGTGTCTCTTTTAGCTTTTAGCTACAATTACCTTACATTCAGTAGTTTAGCTATGTTCTGACTTTCCTCCTTTTTTTTGAAGTATATCTCAGTGGTGTTTGTTCTTTTCTATTTTGTGCTTCTGATTATACAAAATCGATATAGCATAGAATTACAATGTGTTTACTGGAAATAATAGCATCTGTTCTACCTTTGATGTTTAATCATTGACAAACGTTTGCATGTTTTGTGTGTATCCATGTCTTAAGTTGTTTTGACTAGAGAACACAGAACTGAGTATTCTATTTTTGATTGTCTGTTATGTGAGGTACCAATTGTTAAAGACCATAGTGTTCCCCTTACCCCTTCATTTTAAACTTTTGTTCTTTACGTTTCCAGTTTTGCATTATCCTTTTACTTATTAATTATCCTATGATATTCTAGTTTAATCGAAGTCCTCCTGTTGGAATGAGATTTAGAGAAATTGTCTTTTATCTCTTTTTTAGCTCATCTCTCTGTTATAGAGTAATCTCTTTGATGTTTGTTGTTATGTGTTGTGAGATTAGTAAAATGGTTAATGTTCATTATGTACTTTCGCAGTTCCTGTTATGGTGACTAAATTAAGCACTCTATGGATAGCTTTTCTCCTTTCTATTCCATTGTTCATTCTGTGCATGGTGACTGGTTGATCAGAATAAGATTGAAAAAGAAGAAATTGGTTAAAGTAGACAAGGAAGGGCAAGCAATGCAAGCAACTACTAGAAATCATAGACTCGATGGTAATCTTGAAAAATCTGCAGAAACTGATATTGTTGCTTTGAAAAACTACCTTGATGCCCATTACTAAGGAACTTTTTAAGGTGATCTCTTTCTTATGCATGATGCGTTTGTTGGTCTGTTTAACATGATGCATTTGTTGGTCTGTTTAAATAATTCTTAAACCATTCCAATAAGTAATTCAAGTTTGCTAAGCTCCGACTGTTTTTGGGGTTAGTCAGTTCATGGGTCCCCTAAATTATTTACTCTATTTTACAGTTGGATACCTTATTTCTTAATAATAAGTCAAGAAAAGTCAAGCTATTCTTCACCATTACAAATGTCCATATATAATTCTGTGGGTGAGTGTTATAATCAGCTGTGTGTTCTGAAAGAAATTTCTAGACACTAAGAGTTTGTGGATTTTTTTTATCTAGGACATTTTGTTCTGCTCTGATTTCAAAGATCATCAAGAATAGTCAGGTACTTGTTTGTTCTTTTCCTTTTCCTAATAATAAAATGGGAAACTTGGATTAGAAAAAGTTCTTCGCACTGCATATTTTTTTAGTTGGAGGTTAGTTCCCCTCAACACTTCCTCGGTAGACCTTTTGACTATCCACAAGTCCCAGTTGGACCAGGTTTAATTTTTTTGTTTCTTTTACATTGATATTTGGTTCAAGAATTAATTTGTCAAAGCAGAATGTTCAATTTTTTTATTTTCAACTGGAATTAGCTTAAGAGTTTGGCTTTTGTTGTCTCATTGATGAATCAGATATGTAGGTTGCTGGTTCAAGTAATCTGAAATGGCATTGTTAATACTCATGCTTATGCCTCATTTTTTCTCTGGAATTTCTCAGTAGAATATTAGTTGTTATTACTGTAATTCCTTTGCTGATTAAGAGCTCATTTGCTGCAGAGGCCCAATCCTAACTTACACTTCTAATGTTTTGTGATTCGGTTAGGTCTTTTGTTTATAGATAAGTGTAAAGTCTACAGTTTTCATTTCTACTTTTTGCAACAATAAGAAAGAAACTAACTTGTCGTACCATCAAGTTACAAACTTACAGCATACTCAGGTTTGTTATGTATCTGTATATTTTAATTGTTTAATGCCCATATCTTCTACAGTATGATTTTTATTCTTTATTTTCTTTTGGTATACCAAACTTAGCATTGCAACTAGATCAAATCTATACTCGTTTATGTTAAGCTGATTCATAGGTTATGTCTGTTTCATCAGAGTTTTATATGTAATTTCTTATGGATTTTTCTATGTGATTCTTTTCTGCTTCCTATGTAGCACTGAAACTTTGGTTTGGAGTCATTTCTTTATGTGTCAATGGCTTGGTCTGATTAGATGCTTGTTGGAGGCTTTAGGTCCAGTAGTCAAAGTAGTCCTTTTCGTATCGATGCTTTGAGTTTTGCAGATTGCTGAAATTTTTTAACATGTTAAACTTCCATTTCTTTACAGCTCCTGGAATTTGCATCCCTTTTGGTCACATCAAAACAGTGTAATTGTATCTTTTAGGTAAGGAATGGAAG
Organism: Erythroxylum longipes; assembly: GCA_027563885.1. Lineage (NCBI taxonomy): Eukaryota > Viridiplantae > Streptophyta > Magnoliopsida > Malpighiales > Erythroxylaceae > Erythroxylum > Erythroxylum longipes. The sequence goes on from JAOQMS010000179.1 coordinate 24,465,267, forward strand.
TTTAGCACAGAAACAGAAGTACTTACCTAAGGTTCTACTTCCAAGACTTTGAAATATGAGACATTCCTGCTGAATTAGTTTAGTTCTTGGAATTTAAATGTTCCTCAATATGTCATTAATCTATGAGATGATCATTAGGATGCTTTTATATGGAACATTATGAACGCTTATCAATTATTTTAGTTCGTTCAAGTGGCAAAGTCATAAAACTTTGGTGAAGCACAATTAACGGGAGAAATTTTATTATTTTAGCTTGTTCCCGGTTTGAAGGTGGCTTTGCATATGGCATATTGTCGTGGAAATGAATGCTTTTAAATTTTGTGTCCCATAATGTTTAAACCCGAAGTGTTTTTTCTATATTCATGCCTCTAGCTGGAAAAATAAATGTTCCATTTTTTTCTCAATGCAATCATAAATGAAATGCCAATGTTCGCAGACAAGCAGATAAAGCTAATTTCTTCAATAGAAAGCATAAATTGGATCATAGTAGAAAGGAATATATTGAAATCCTTGGAATTAACTTATAAAGTTCTTATTTCTGATTAATTTATTATAATAAAAAATTTATTTGTAAAATTTATTTTAATAATATGCATATAAATATTTTAGATTAATTTGCAAATTTGATTATAATAATATGCATGTGAGTGATCATAAAAAAGATGCACAAAGTAAATTGTAAGCTTTTTTTTTTCCTCAAAAATGGTGGATTTTTTCGACATAAAAAGCTGTCTAAAAGCGAAAAATATTGACAAAGAGAAGCATCTAAAAGCTTATACAAAGCGTCTAAAATAACATTTATGTGTTGTCAAAAACCGTCAAAAATGTATGTTTTTGACACATCTATGTGTAAATAAATTTTCTATGCTTAGATTTTTGACACTTAGGTGCGTAAAAAATGTATGTTTTTTCAATGCTTAGATGCGTAAAAAAAAATATTTTTTCGACACATTTATGTGTCTAAGAAAACCGTCAAAATTAATTTTTGTGACACTTGTTTTTTTACGCTTCATAAAACGTCTAAAATTATTTTTAAAATGCAAAAAGTGTCCAAAAACTTCACTTTTTGTGTCTTTAAACTTCATATTTTGTTGTAATGATTCTTGCCTTTTATGTTAAGCATAAGTCTCATCGTATCCAACACATACAAACTATTTGTATAAAATTGGATCAGCTACTTTTACCTAACAATCTATTTCTTATCATGTATTGAACATTATAATAACGTTGAATCTAAATTTAATATCAAATACTCATAAAATGTACTAGAAATGTATATGATCTCTATCAAATCTCGTATATGCAACAAAAGTCATGTAATCATTTTCTTCTTATGATTACTATTATCATACTATAGAAAAGCCTTTAATTGATGTCTATGTTTATTCTTTTAGTAGGCTAAATTAAGTGGAACAATTCTTTCATAAGTAATGATCCAAATGTATTTCTCATATCGGGTCAGTTTAGTTTGTTCATTAACAAGCACCCACATGTTTATTTATCTCCCTTTAGTGTAATATCAGTGATTGCATGTACTATTTTTACAATGTTCCTAGATCATGATTCACTTGTATATGCAAATGTGATGTATGCAAATGAAATGCACTTCCTGAATTCTCATTTGATGACTCAATCTAACAGTTAAATTCCTAAGTATAAGAATGGGCTACTACATTTAGTCTATGGAATCGATTACTTCATAAGGAAAAACATAATTTGTGCTAACCTTTTTATGTTCTATTACTATTCAGTTTTAACAGAGCAATAACTAGGAACAATTTAGGATTAATACATAAATGTAATATAAATATCATAAGGATAATCTCATTTTAATTTTATTTGCAATTTATAATTATCTCATAGACTTTATTATATACATCTAAATATGCATAAGATAAAGAATATCTTTAAATTATTTTGTCACTAAACTACAACTAATCGATTGGTTGTAGGGCATAAACAAACAGAGATGTATTCTTTCATTTCAATGAATCCATTCACTAAACTTTCAAAAAAAATCTTAAGTTGTGAAATTACTCACTTCAAGTCATAACCACCTACTCTAAGTTAATTAATCAATGTGTTTATCCAATTAAAACTCTCAAAAAATGGTATTACGTTTTATGAAATTTCATGAAAGGTTAAATATCCTTAACTATTTTATTTTAATATCTTTATTTACAATAACCATGCTCCTCCTTCTCTCTATCTAGAATTGAATGCTTAGTATTATGGAGCTTACCTCCTAAACGAATTGTAAAGGTTAATATAACACTACAAGAAAATCACGTAATAGCGTCGGAATATTTCTGACGAAAATCAGTCCGTCGCAACTTACCGATGGAAAGTAAATATTCAGCCGGAAAATACAGTGATTTACCGATGGAAAATACATCCGTCGGAAATACTGTAGGAAAAACTTTCGTACAAAATCTCTGACGGAAAATAGAGACGCCAAAAGTCACGGCGACAGGAAAAAATGCGGGAATCGTTCCCGCAATTTAATTGCTTCGTTGATTTACCGACGGGAAATCTACCGTCGGTATTTACCTTTCATTTACCGACGGACGTACATTCCGTCGCCATATCTGAAAGCAATTTACCGACAGACAGGCATTTTCGTCGGAAAATTGTTTACAGACGTCGTCGTGTCGATGAAGACGAGACAATACACCAACGGCATAAAGTTTCCGTCGGTAACTGTCGGCATCTTTGTCCACCATTCGTTGAGATAACCCTAGTATACCGACAGAATGTCTGATGTCTGTCGGTAACTGTTTTCATGAACAAAGATTACCGACGGTAATATTATTTTGTCGGTACAATTGTCGGCAGTTATCAACGGAATGTCGTCTTGCCGTCGGTAACTGTCGGTAGGGAAACCTAGTTTACCGACGGAATTATTGTTCCGTCGGTATTTGAGTTTCCATCGTCATAAAAATGCCGCGCTTTTACCGACGGAATGGTCTTTTCCGTCGGTAACTGTCAGTGGACGCGTCCTCTGGAAACCTATATTACCGACGGAATGTTGTGTTCTGTCGATAATCCAGCGCCTATAAGTCGGGGGCCGACCCCTCCCCTCCCCTCGCGCCTTCATTTCTCTTCTTTCCTTACGGTCCAGAGTTTTCCGACTCCTTCTCTCGCGTTTTCTGATCGTTTTTCGATTATTGTCTTACTCATCGTGCGTTGTTTGATGTAAACTCTCTTATAAGTGTATTATCTTACAAAAAAAGTATGTTTTTAGTGTTAAACGTGAATGTTTGCTTAGGTTGAGATTATACATATTACGTATGAAGTGTTCGATAAAATGCATTTTATGATATTTGAAATATTTTTGTAATTTTTGTCTTAATTTGAGAATTTGAATATGTAATTTTGATAAAATGTTTAGTGCGAAGTTTTAATTTCTCAAATTTAACATTTAATTGTGAATTTATTGTATATATGAATATTGGCTTTAATTATTAATAATTATTATTATTATTAAGTATTAATAGAATTAGTATTATTATTAATAAGTATTAATTATGAATAATAAGTATTAGTATAATTAATTTGATT
>JAOQMS010000179.1:24468927-24481226 GCA_027563885.1 Erythroxylum longipes
TCAAAATTTTTATTTAATTATTTATATCTAATTAAATATATATTATTAATAAAATTTTTTGACGGTTATAATTTAAATGTAATGGAAATATATATTTTAAAAAAATTTTATAAAAGTTTTACCGACAGAAATATACAAGATTTCTGTCGGTAATTGTCTACATACTATCCCGACGAACAATAATTTCTGTCGGTAATAGTTCCGAATTTACCGACGGCAAAAACGTTACCGTCGATAAATTTACCGACCGTATTAGAAATATTCCAATGCTAAATTTACATACGGGTAAGCCACCTGTCGGTAAATTTAGCGATGGAATACTTCGGACGGTTGGTAACTATTCAGTTGATTTTACCGACGGTTTATTTTGTCTGTCGGTAATTTTACCGACGGTAGAAAAGCTTTCTGTCGATAAGTTTAGCTACGGCCTAATCTCCGACGTTTTTGGCCGTCGGTTTATTCCGTCGGTAATATTATATAGCGACGGAATATTTGTCATTTCCGTCAGTATTTTTCATCCTTAATTTACTATTTTATTGTAGTGTAAATAGGGCTGTGGTTAGGAATTCTGACACAACTATTTCAAGGGGTTTAATTCTTGACGATATACGTAGCTTGATTGAACGTTTTGTATGTATATAGGCGTGTGTACCATTACGCAAGCTGAGCTTTGGGGCATCTTGACAAAGTTAAAACTTGCTGGGAGTTTGGGGTGTAGAAAAGAAATTTGAAACCGACTCACAAGTAGCTGTTAACCTTATTTGTCAGTGAGCTGAAAACTCATCCCGCACTTATAATTTCTTCGATCTTAGTTTTCACGGTAAATCTTTGAGGAGTTTCCATCTATCACATATACGGAGAGACCAACTCCTCTGCAAACTGGCTGGTGGGCAAAGGTTTTTAACAAGATTTTAAGTGTGCTCAAAAGACTTGAGAACAAATTCATTATAGATATTAAAGAGGTAGATACTTCCTTTTATATTGCGGATCGACTTTCCAAGATCTTCTTTCCATCGTGATTCATGACCTAATCACCGGACATTTTCTATTTAGTATGGGAAATAGTTTGGCCAATTTAAAGATTAGACAGAAAAGATCCAAATTGCTGAACAGGGTAACCTTAGGTTTTAAAACTTTGAGCTATCAAAAAAGATTATGGGTTCAACACATTGGGTCAAGAGCAGCTGTACATACTATAAGTTAATAATTAAAAATCAGAAAATGAGTTTAACTCTGTGTACGAATTTGGCAAAGAAATCATTTAGTAACCAAAAATTATGGATCCAAGTAGAGCCGGTCTCATCTTTCATGCGCCATTTGGGTTTTTGAGAGTCCATCATGCATACTACCCCTTGAACACAAACAAGGAAATCATCCCTTTCCTACCGAAGATTTAATTATCCACATATTGGAATAGATTAATACAGCTCCATCTTTTCTCCTCTCCGAGTCTCTCTACAGGTTGAATTCATACAATCTAAAGGCATAACTTCAAACTTCAAGTTATCATTTTTTGAAAAAAATTGGACGCATAGCCCCTGCTCCTGGAATAATTAAGCACATTGCAAGCATATAACGAAAAATGAGTCTTGTATACACTACCATCTTTACTTTGACTAGGTTCATCCTAAGATCACGTTATTAATTATGTATGGGGAATAAAGTGTTTCATACGCTGTAAAGTTGTATGCTGCTTCTTCCGTGAGACACCACTTAATTCATGGCCATTACAATAAGGAAAAAACAAACGGATTTACTGATACGTATAAAACTAAGATGTGCCTGAGTGAACTTGTACTCAGCCCCGACCCTGGGCAGGGGCAATCTGGTCCACTACTTAAGACCCACTTTTATTAAAAAAAATTACCTATAAAGTGTAGTTTATTAAAAAAATTTTAATTTATTTTTAATTAAAGTTAAAGGCTCGTATCTTTTCTTTCGCCTTGAGCCTACAAAATTTTAAGACCGGCTTGTACTTATTTCATTTGATCCTGTTAATCACCCGTGCTTCTTTTATTATAACCCGATCCTATCTTATAAATTTCACCGTACAGTGGTGTTGTCAAATCCAGGAGCAGATATATTGATTTCTTTCGGATAGAATAGTTCTTCATTGTTAAACTTTGTGAATGGAAAGGAAAATTGACATTTTATTTTCATAAAGCCAACAAGATTCAATCGAATATTTACACTCTCTAAATATGGGGATTGAATTCCGGCTCAACTAAACGGATCAAGAACGAGGAAAAGCAATAAACACCCGCTCTAATGAAGGGATTAAAAAAAAAAGTTAGTGGGTCAGTGGCTAACGTTGATGGAGACCGATTCGCCATGGAATAATATCCTATGATACTATAAATGATGACAAGAGAACATCCACCAAAATTTCACTGTACAATCCCATATTCCGAGTAAGTGATGAGTTTGTTTGTAAGCAAAATTCATGGTATGCAATTAGTCAACGCTGTAAATTCCAAAAGAGGTTTAACGTCAATACCCTGACTTTACACTACAGACGTACGATTGCACTCGGTTATTGGTGGGGGCTTTAGGCACAATTGCTAGGTTGGTCCACATTCTTTCTTAATATTTGAATGGAAAATGACAGATTGAGTCCATGTACGTATCCAGATTCATGCATGGTTTTTGGAAAGAATAGAACGAGGGTGCTTCCCACGCCTTTTCGAGACTGGATTTTCTATTCACTTTTACGATATTTTATTAAATAAATAGTTAAAATTTATAAACAGAATAAAATATTATAAAATTAGACAGAAAATTCTTAGCCACCTTTCCTCTCATTTCCTCTTTTCCCGGACACAACGCATATGCCCTGTATAAGAGAGCTTCTAACCCATTGTACGGAAACTACAACCACTACAAGTTGCAACTTAATTGCTACTCTCACCCATTGTACGGAAACTACTACCACTATAAGTTGCAACTTAATTGCTATTCTTTTTCAAGAGAACTGCTAATATTGAATGCCATATATGTTTTGTCTCATATTGTTCCACAGATTCAGTTTTCTTCTAGTCGCACCAACAACGCAAGTCGGCAGCAAATTACTGTTAATAACAAATTCTACGTCCTCATGTTAAATGCTATCATCTATATATATATATGGGGAGTATTATTCCCCTCTTTTTCTTTTGTTCTTCGGGAGAGTAGAATGTTCTTTCACCACGATAAATGAAGTAGCTAATTCTTTATACCATCTGGAATGTTAATGTGTTTGTGAACATTTCTATGCTAAACAGTTGGCGGATTATGTGTAAGGTCTAAGATTCGTGTTGGAAGTTTCTTGTTTTCTGAGACGCCACAAGTTGCTGTGTGAAGATTGAATACTACTGCACCGACTACCAACTCTTGGGCTCGTCAAACAACTTTGTTTGCCTGCAGGACTCTTCGCATCTCGTTGGCAATTCCTTCCATGATAACCGGTTTCCTAATGACTCCATTTATTCCAATTTGCAAGCATCTTTCCCGCACATTTTCATCAGCATTGGCCGTCAAAGCAATGATCAGTGGCCAAGTACGGCTGCGGAACTTCCGAATTCGTGCTGCTACTTCAAACCCATCTAGCTCTGACATCTGAAGATCCAAGAGAACAATTTGAAAAGAATATGCAGAAGGACCAATAGCACCAAGACATTCAAATCCAGATGAAACAGCAGCAACACTGCAGCCCAACTTCTCAAGTAGCTTCCTGGTTACCGCTCGATTCAAATTATCAGCATCAGCTAACAAAACTTGCAAGCCTCTGAAAAGGGAATTGGAATGTGGATGGTCCGAAGATTCTCCAGATTCAGAGACGGCTATAGAAATGGAGGAAGGTAGTTGAAACCGGAGGACAAGCCCCATTTTTTCAGGAAAGCCTTGAGAATTGGGTTCTATCCATATTTTTCCATGCATCAACTACCAAACATAGCAAAGTTAGAAAATATCTAAGCCAAAATAACAAAGTTGAATAAAAAGATCCTCGCATCTTCTCAAGGGACTTAACAAGTAAAACTTCACCATACTTTGCATTTAGGGGTAATTTATTCAAGATGTGTAAAATAAGTGCAGTAATTGTTCACCATATTGAAGGAAAAGTACTTAAATCTGTCACCCAAGAGATATGCATGTTATAACATTAAGGAAAAGCATAAGGGAAGATTAGTTAGTATAAGATACGGGATATCCAAAGGAAGACCTAACATCGTGCATGCCTAATCACCATGCTGCTTCAGGGACAACGTACCATATCAAAACCGACAACATACAATAACAAAGAACTTCTACTAAATTCTAATAATTTTGGCAAATCAGCTATAGTAGACAAAGATTTGTTAAAATCATAAGCATTCAGTCATGCAAAATTCTAGTATATAGTCATCTAACGGGGCAAATAGATTGCTGCACTTATACACGAGAATAGAGTATGTACAAGATTTTACCTGGACCAGCTTTTCGCAAAGGCTGAAGCTCAAACCCTCCTCAGCTCCACTGCTTGCATACTTCGCACAACTAGGCTGTCCTGTTGAGATTGAGCCTTCTGATTCAAAAATGCTAGTAATTGTTATTTCAAACCTAACATTCACATCCCCTTCAGAAGTGTTTTGCCTCCAGACTGCCCATTTCTGATCATTCCTTTCCTGCTTTCCATTCTCAGACAGCACCCGAACTAGTACAGATCCTCCATTATTGTTGCCATTCAGCATATTCCCAACCATATGCAAAAGAACTTGAAAGACTCGCCTCTCATCACCCATTACATGGCCAGGTATTGACTTGTCAACAACAATTGAAAAACCATAACCCCTGCATACACACAAGCACTTGAAAAGGCAAGCTGCTTCTTTGATCAATGAATGTAAATGGAAATATCTCATCTCTAGTGGAATCCTTCCACTATCTTTTGCTGACATTTCCATCACATCATTTATTAAAGTTGAAAGGACGTTGCTAGTCTTCATCATTGTACAGACAATAATCCGTTGCTCACTACTCAGAATGTCATCCTGCATCATTGAAATCAGGCCTAAAATTGAGTGCATTGGCCTCTTCATCCCTTCACTCATGACCTTTTGAAATGCAGTCCGGGCCTGGCTTGCCATCATTGCATTCATTTTTGCCTGCTGCAAGTCTCGATTTTGCTGCTCCAACCTTTCCCTCATGAGCTGAGACTCTTCAAGAACTGCTGCATGAGACAGTGCCACGGCCACTTGATCTGCTACCACCTTAATTATCTCCAGTTCCTGGTTAGTCCAAGATCTGGGCTCCCCACCAGGAAGGACAAGAACAAGTATTGCATAACAAGCCTGAATCATCTCAGGAGTTCCACCTTTGAAATTATTAACAAGAAGCATTGGCATTCTAATTGCCGACACAGGCCCTGGCTCACCAGATTCTCTAATGCTTGCAGCAGCAAGTGCCGATTGAGGCTCCAGGATATTCACTCCATCGCTCCTTTTGATCCTTGTGACATCAGGATCAGTAATTGGTATTCTGCAAGCATCCAAACTTGAGTAATCAACTCCATTCAGCTCATGTGTTAAGATCATCTCCGTTTTTATCTCATTAGGCATCCAGACAGCACAATTCTGTAATCCCAGTGTCTTAGACAACTCAATGAGCGTTGTATATAGAATTGTATGTCTATCAAGAGACTTTCGAATTTCTCGGGTAAGCATACGAACATGCAAAGCAGCTTCTTTCTGTTTCATTATCATTCCAACTTCACGACCAAGATCCCATGCCTTTTTCTTCAGCATGAACTCTCTCACCTTCACTTTTAGGAGCAAAGGAATTAAAGTGACAAGGGTAATGGCAGTGGCACATGAAACCAGAGCAGTTAGAATCTTGAAGACTGTGAGAGCAAGCATCAGCTCAAAGTGGTGGGGCCTATAGGTCCAGCCATTAAGAAAGTGGGTCAATCCACAAAGGACAATGAAAGCAATGAACTCAAAGAGGACCCATTTGAAGGGAACGTTTGAGCAGCTAACAAAGTATAGCAGCTCAATGGGGATTGAAAAGTACGCCACAGCTATGAAGAAATCACTCACTTTTTGGGAATACAGAATGCTCTCTATGCTCCAAAAAGTGCCCTCATCATCACAATTACATCTGGGAAAATTACCATCATCTGCGGATGTTGATACACTGACCAAAAGAATAAGCAGCAGACCAGAAGTAAATGGTTTCAACATTGTGGCCGAAATGAACTGCAGATTCTGTTTCAATCCATCAAAGTCCAAGATTCCAATTATTCCAAAAACCAGGCAAAGTTGCAGCTGTCATTTAACTGAAAATCAATAATCCCCATTTCCAATCCAATTTCCTGTTAGGGACAAAGCAGATGATGCAGAAACAATTTAAATGCCTTAAACTATCGAAGGAGGTGATATGAATAGTAACTTGGGGATCTAGTAAAGAGTCAGGACAGAGGGGCAATTACTCACATTATCGAATACGAGTACACTTTTCAGTTACCTGTGCTTGCCTTTCATTTTCAAAAGTATTGCCGTATTATTTATTAGAAACTTAGGGTAACTTAAAACACGATATATTCCCCAGTCAATATTCAAACCATCAAAGGAGAATAACAGATTTAAGGAGAGTGCTCAAAAAACAAACGCCAACTGACCACTCTCCATCAGACAACAAAGAGGTCATTCCAGAAAAAACAAACCAACAATAAAGACGGAGAAAAAACAAGAACTACTTTCTGACATGAACAGAAAAATAAGTCCAAAAGCACAAGAAATAAAAGCTGAACAAGGAAGAGAAAAAAGTTTAAGGAAAAAGAGGCAAATGGGAAAACAAAATCCCACCTGAAAAACTTGAAATCTAATCAAGGCTCACCATCCAGATCTTCGTCATTCTGCAGCAGGCGGATGCAACAAGACGATAACAAGCTACACAAATAAAGTTGGAATGGATAAATGGACATTCAAACCTATGAATCCAGTCTCTACAATAACATATTTATACACAGCAGCATAGAAGAAAGCAATCTAGGTGCAACCCCCCTCGTGTATGCTTCCATCCCATGTTACAAAGAACCAAAACACTGTTCCAAGTCCCAATACTTTCCTCTTTCTTTCTTTTTCTTTAAAATATTTGTTCTCTCCAATACAGAGTTGAGTGTTTCCGAAACAGAAAACCACACACTGGTTTTATTTTTATTACAGATAGTAGAGTAGAAGGAAAGTTGGTAGTCTTTACCAATATATATTGTCATGTAAAACCTCTCCCCCTCTTGATATAGCAACCCAAAAGACAAAAACAATCAACACACGGAAACTAAAGACTTCCTATAAGACACCGGTTTTACCTTGCTGTACATTTGATCTTACAAACATCTTTAATTCTTAAGAATTTTGAAACCGGAAGGAAGAGTGGTAACGTTAATGTTAATGTCCGCGCCGTTGGTTTTGTAGAAGAGCGAGACAGGAGTAGGACCCACAAGTGGTGGGGATTGTTACATGAGGAGAACTTAGACGCAGTTTTGAACCAAAGCGTCTCCATCAAACTCCCAATTTTACAAATCTCTCCCTTCTTTCTATTTAAGACGCCTCTCTCTTTCCTTTTCTTTTTAATAATTAAATATGCCAAATAAATCAAATGGGCAATGGGTAACTTGCCTCTATTCTTGCTGGACCACATCCTGGATCCCCTGGGGAACTTTCCTGCCACGTGGCAGTTAGCAGAAAATTCCTATCTGTCCCATTCTCAATGGTGGCGCGTGCTTTCACCCTTTATTTGTAACTGGACCAGGTTTTCAGCATAGTTGTTAGATTTTGGAAGTTGTTGGCTTTACGTCAAGAAACGAAGTCAGTAGTAAACACGGCGGTGAAAACAATCACTCGTTAAGGGTTTGGTTGCAGCACAAAGAGTTATTATTGCACGCAATCTTATTCCTGAATAATAAAAAAGTAGTTTGGTGGGAAAAACTCGCCGACCAATAGCAATGAGCAATTTTTTTTGGGAAACAGTGGTACAGTACATATTTATTGAAATGTTATTATTATTTTTTTCCTTTTGAAATGGACATTATTGTGATTGTAAGGACAATAAAATCTAATATATGGAACTCATTTAAATAAATAGTTATACAATTACCTCTGTATAAAACTCCGCTTTATTCTGGAAACAAAGTTAATGTAAAAGGTAAAATCATAAAATTATATTTTGTAAACAGAGTAGAATTTAGGATATCCAGTAGTGATTGATAGTGAACCGTAATGTAAAATAATAAAGGAATTCCAGGCCATCTGTTAAATAAGAGTTCTTGTCTCAAAAGTCAAAACAAATAAATAGAGCAGTTATGATGTGGTAAATGAAATCCATGGACCTGTTCGTCTTTACCAAGACAACCCGAGCACCGGCGGAGAACAACTAATCTGGCGGGGTCCAACATGAAGACTACAAACTGTTCTGAATCTCAATCTTCTACCATTTTAAAAAAATATATTCATTATCTACTTTCATAATACATGAGCCGAAAAGAAGCTGTTAACTATTAAAATTAATAATTACTAATATAAGCTGTTGATTAAATAATGACAAACGTATGGAAACGTCATTTCTAGCAAACATAAACCATAACTTTTGTTTTGCTTCAAAATTAGCAAGCTTTTACCTTCCACTTAAAATGTATTTTGGTTTATTGATATAAGATTCACAAATTTTAATATTAAATTAAACTCCTCACTAAAAAAACATACATTAGTATTTGACGCAATATATAACAATATGTTATATTACACGTAAAATTTTAATAAATATTAGTCAATATATTAATTTATTTTGAATAATACATTATTACTTTTTGGATAGGATTTAATTTAATTATAAAATCACAAGTAAAGTTTTTAATTGTCCGTAAGTTAGGTAGTTGGGTTAGAAAAATATTTTTGTACACTAGCATCCCACCTAAATTTAGCACTTATTTACTTTTTTACTTTTAATTCAGGTTGATATATCTAAAGAATGAAATACTAACTCCTTTATTGTGACTTCAGATTAATAAAGACAAATGATATAGTCCAAAAGCAATTAATCTCAACAAACAAGATAATGAGAAATAAAAGATTCATTTTCTTGATTAAATAGGTGCAATCAATTTACAAAGTATGTCTATATTAGTGATGTTAGCTTTCCCAAGTTGAGACTGAATGGGGGAGAATATTTTTTTCAACATTCCTACTCTATTAGCTTTATCTTGTTGTAATTGCATTTTCATTTCCAAGCATTCAACTATCTCTTGTTCTAATTCCTTTCTCATTCTCCTTTACTTTTTGGTTCATGTCTTCTTCCGATTCATTCTTAATGGACTACAAATACTCAATTAGGAACTTTGTACAAGGATTCACTCTTCATATTATTTTTTTTCATGTTAGATGCTTTCACATCCCTTCTAAAAAGTTTATTAACGCTAGGCCTTATCATTCCCATATTAGCCACAACTTCATCTAGCTTTTAACTATCATTTTCCTTCTACACTTCTTCAAAGTGATCCTACAAAAGAAAATTTGCAGTCACACTAATGAATGCAAGCACCATATATGATTAAAAAAACTACTATAATTCTAGTTATACTATAAATAATTGATTTTGACAAGAAGAACAAAGCAACAATATAAAAAAGCAAAAAAAAGAATAAAAACACATGAAATAAGCAATAAATTTGAGCATCTCAATAAAGTAACAAAAAAATATGGAAAATTATTATAAGATCAACATTACTCATAATTTTCTCCCTTGTAGCTTCAGTAGATTGCTTGTACGCTTTTCCAAGCATTCTTTTGTAAGTTGTAAGATACTTTTTAGCATTAAATAGTGGAGTTTTATCTTCTCTTTCATTTTGCTATCCATGAAAACAATTGTTAATTATAATTTAGAAAATTTAAGTAGTTTCTTAATAGATTATAACTCATTGAAGAACTTACCAACTTAGCATAAATACTTGCAAAGTTTTTAGGACCAAATGTTTGCATTTCGGTTTGTTTTTTTTCAATTTTGAATATTTTTTCAGGAATTTGTTACACATTAAAGCATCATGTTAATTAGATATCATGTAACTAATTTGTAAAAAGTACTAATAATTATCACACCTTCACATCTGGGTGATTCCAATAAGAAATGAGCTCCTCAAAGACTTATTTGCTTATGTTGTTGGGATGATTGGTCATTCTTTCTACATTTGTCGTAAACTATTTGAAATGTTTTTGCTTTACTCTAGACTTATAACTTCTCCATGCATCTTCAACAGTTTTCAAAGTTCATTCTTCTCCCAGAATATATCTCTTCTGCAAATAAATACTCATTCAAATTTCATAAATCAAAATTGAAATGAGCATTAAAATAATGAGTTCTTTCATTAACATATTCCCAAAAGGTTCATTAGGAATCTTTCACCAATTAACATGGTTTAAAGGGGTAAGAATTTTTTTTTACGAGCTACGATACCTAAGAAAAGTGTGAATTCAATAAGTCTTTTCTCATCATGACCAATTATATGATAAGCATTAAAAAAAATTGGTTTGCATTGTTCCATAGATCTTGCATGAACCTCCTTGAGCAAAGTTAGACCTCTCCCCTTCTTCTTCACAAATTCTATATTCAAACTAATTATTAATGTTAGTATACATAAGAGAAACTATTTAAATAATAGTATAATAATGATTATCTTTTGCATTCAGCAGTAGTAATTTCTACAATATCAATGCTTATATAATATCCATTTTCTTATAATACATCTTCATGTAGTTCAGATTATTGTTCCATTATTTTAGTTATTATTTCTTGCCACTTTAGAAAAACATACTCTTTTTGAATAATCACTTCCCTTGCTTAACCTTTGAATACATTTTCACGTATTTCTTGTCCTCAATAGTTAAAAACAAATTTTTTTGTTCAAAAAAAAACAAAGATCAAGGTATTCCACTGGATGTAGAATGAGAACACCTTAAATTGACACTTTCAGATTTTCATGACTAACATATCAACAAATGAACTCTAGTTTCCTAAACTAGATTACATCATGAACCCTAGTAATTGTTAGCTCAAGGTTTATTATTTAACGATTTTGATGATAATAATATAATATTTCAAAATTCAAATTGAATTTTTTTCCTTTTATTGTTAATGGGTTAATTCTCAAAAGGAAATAAAATCATAAGAAATACGCTTCCTTTCTTGCAATAACCTTCTTTATGAACTTACCTTATTAGAAATGGTTTATTTGAAAGGATCCTACTAATTATAAAGGTCGCATATTAGCTCTGTGATCACTGGAAGAATTTTAGCAAAGATAAACATTAAAATTATTTAGATTCAAATCGATCCAGTTGATTAAGGATGCAAGTGAAGTAATGGTTAGTTGAAGGAAATGCCTATTTAAGGAAGAGTCAATGCAACTGTGAACAAGCAAAACTAAATGATATAAAAGCTTGAGAAGCTATATTGTAAAAATTCATCAAAAGCATAAACATTTTTGAAAGTGATATCTTTGTAAAATTTCTCTTGTGTGTTAGAAAGCAAAATTATGTTGAGAGAGATTACAGAAGCTCATATTGAGCAAATCTCATTTTTATTTGAGAGCGTATAGAGTTTAGTAAAATACTAATAGCATGGAAGGTTGAAGAACCTTGAAAAATATTAACTTGTGAGTTTGAAGATGCTCGTCAAATTACTACTTGATTTTATAGTAAAACACTCAAGTTAGATAATTGAGGACTGGACGTAGGCTTGAGTTGCAAGCCGAACCAGTATAAATTGACTGTGTCCTTGTCTTTTTTTAAATTTTAAATTTCTGCATTATATTTTGTGTGTGTTTATTTCAGCAAGAGGCTTCTTCACTTTATAACAAGCTCCTTTTGTTTTCAACTTGTAAGAGGTTCTTTTCAATTTTAACAAGCACCTTCTATTTTAAATTGTTTTTAACAAAACTCTTCATTTAGTAGGACCTGTCATTTGACGAGCTTTTTATCCCTTAATAGGCTCCTTCCGTTTAAATAGGATTCTATCGCACAATAGGCTCCTACTGTTTTGATTATAGACAGATTCCTGCCATTTCTTTTCGAACTGAAAGTAACCTGAAATTTTTTTTAATCAAACACTATTCATCCCCCTCTTGCGTATGTTTGCTTTATCATTTGGTATCAGAACGAGGTTTCACATTTTTTTGTTTTACAGCACATGATATATGTAACACCCTACTCTCGCTGGACCCGAACCCGATATCGACGGTGATATCCGAGTCCGTGTCCCGCGAGGGTGGTGTGCCACATCACTAAACATTCAAACAA
>JAOQMS010000179.1:24481326-24504174 GCA_027563885.1 Erythroxylum longipes
ATTGAAATGGGCCCAAGTGGCAAATAAAAGTTTTATTGATTTCATTGTTTGCATCAAATGGTTAACTCTTTATGTTTGTGGTTTCAAAAAAAATGTATACCGAGGTTTAAGTGTTAAATGATGTGACACGCCACCCTCGCGGGGCGCGGATTCGGATATCACTATCGATATCTGGTTCGGGTCCAGCGGGAGTGGGGTGTTACAGAATTGGACGAATTGGATTCGGGCCAATAAGATCAAAACAATTTAATTAAGAGTTAATTAAATTTGGTCTTAAGCCTATAATTAAATATTGGGCTTTCACTAATTAATTGTTAATTATAAACCCAAAGGAAAATTTAATATTGGGTTGGATTTTAATTAAATTAACTATATTAATTAAATTAAAATTTAAAAAGGGAGCAAAACTGAATTCTACAAAATGTAGGATTCGGT
Source organism: Erythroxylum longipes (assembly GCA_027563885.1). Lineage (NCBI taxonomy): Eukaryota > Viridiplantae > Streptophyta > Magnoliopsida > Malpighiales > Erythroxylaceae > Erythroxylum > Erythroxylum longipes. Next base: position 24,481,762 of record JAOQMS010000179.1, read on the forward strand.
AATGCTCTTCATTAAATGGTTTAATGGCTGTTTTTTAATGGCTTTTAAAAGATCCATTTTCTGTGATAGCATTCTTAAGTAATGCTTATCATCATTAAATTGTTTAATGGCTTTTAGAAGATCGAAAAACGTTAAAGAATGAATGTGTGGCTTTCTCAACTCTTATCCAATACATTCGATAAAGATCATCTTCATTAAATGATTTAAATGGTTGATTAAAGAATGAAGTGTGGTAGTGAAGAAAACATGCAGCCCTCTTTGTATTCTCTGATTAAGGAATGGAAAGGTAAGGTTTTTTTGCTATGTATCTTCACTCTCTCCTAAACGTCCAAGGTTTTGGACATGTAAGGACATTTATTTCATTTAGCTATGATGAAAAATGAATGTTGTATGATTCTCTCTCTCCATTCTCTCTTAACTAGCCAAATATAGCAAAAGAGAAGGTCTCTTTGTTTTGTTCTATATACTAATCGGTCATAGAAAATGAGAAGGTCTCATATTTATTTTTGGAACTAGTCGAATAAAGAAAAGATAATCTCCATTATTTTTCTTCTCCTTTCCCACAAAAGGATTTTGATAATTAAGTTGACTATAGAGGACAAGTGGTAGATCGGATTGGTTGAGGACATAGCGGCGAGGAGTCGAAGTTGCAGTGCGGAGTCAGTAATATTTTGATCTTGTTCTTATTTTATTTATTTTCATTACACCGTATCATGTATGGATTAAAAGCATGTTGATTTGGTATTTATGCTTCCGCTATATTGTGATTTCGGAAAAAGTTTTTAAAATCTACCGTTTAACCAAACCAATCATGTTTTTATTTTCAATCCAACAAGTGAGTGTGACTCATGGCTATGAGTGGTGTCTTATAACTATGAGACACCTTGCATGGGTGTGAGAGGTATCTCACACTAATGCAAACCATTTCACAGCTGTGAGTTAATGCTTATAGTTGTGACAATTTTGCATGGCTGTGAGTTAATGCTCACAACAATGCCAAATTAATTATATGGCTGTGAGTCTCAAACCTTATTCTTCATTAATATTTCTTTCTTCTTTTAATCTTCTTCTTCTTCTTGGTCGATTAAGGAAATAGAATATGAATCTCGAGAACATGGCTCAACAAGAATGCTTTTGGCTCACTTTAGCTATTACGCTTCTAAGTTGTACCTAAAATCAAACATGAACTAAAGTGAGTGTTTTAAGCATTTTGAAGCATTAACCACTAAGTGCAATGGATTAAATTTATCAACAATTAAGCATATATCAAGTTCTCCCACACTTAGCTTTTGACCATCCTCGGGCAAATCATCAAAATCAAAGTCATAAATAAAAATGCTTGCTCATTTTCCATATTTCCTAAGGATAGATATTCATAAGTAAAAATGAATGACTTTAAAAAACCATAGCAGGAACTCAACATCAATAGTTCTACTCATGATCAATCAACATTCATCACCTTTGGAAACTGAGCAATCTAGAGGTAGTTTTGGATAAAATGTGTTTAAATAAGATAGATCCATAGGTAGACTTAAACACCATTCATGATAATAACAATCCACTACTTTCCATATCATTTCATTTCTCCAACACTAAAAGTCACATGCACAATCATGAATCAAAGGATTTTGCTAAGGTTGTAATGTGAGAATAGGTAAGGTGAGATGTGTTTGGGTAAAGTAGCATAAAGGCTATCAAGCTTTTGAAGCAAAAGTAGCACTCAATGCAACATCAAGCGCAAAAGCAAGCATTCATCAAAAACTTTGTATCATCATCTATGATGAATGAAACAACTATGTTTTTATAGCTTAACTCAAGCTCTCACACCATAAACCACAAGAAAAATAAATAATTGGAAGGAACCACTCTTAAAAATCATTGATAACAATACTTGCAACCATAAAGAGTAATACTTCGAAAATAACATCTACCTCATAAACAATATACTCAAATCACCTATTCAATACAACTTTAGGAGAAGAAACTAATAATTAACAAAATTTCAAAACAAATGTATTTCCTCCTTAATACTTTTATTCCAACATTTTTTCTTTTCCTTTTTTTCCTTTTTTTCCTTTTTCTTTTCCTTTCTTTTTTTAATATACAAATTTAAAGAAGCTACATCAACATGGGAATTTCATCGATAAGACATAAAATGTCATCCCAAAAATTATAACCATCCTACACATATGCACACCCCCACACTTATATTTTTGTACATCCACAAACTTAATAATCAATAAATGCTCCACTAGCTTTAAGGCTTCGGTTTGACATTTGGTTAGGTTGAAAGTATGTAATATGGTTAGCACAAAAAGAAAGACTAATAAAACTCAAGGGGGTTTAATAAAAGGAAAATTTCATATCAATAGGTAGGTTATTTGGCTAATGTAGCTCATGAAACAAAGAATGTCTATATCATTTCCATGATAATGCTTATGATAAAAATGTGGTCTCAAATAGAAATTCAAGGCAATTTCAGGATGTACATGTCATGAAGGTCATACATAAACAAAAGACAATAAGACTTATATAGATGTGTCAGTCTAATAAGGCTCAAAATCTCATTAGCTTGTGTCTACCACTAGTCATTACTCTTCTAAAGATAATGCATATTGACCAATTACAAGAGCAAAAGTACATGCTAAAGTTACCATAGATTCTTTTAGTCAATTCACACTCTAATTATAAATATATATTATTAAAACAATAGAAAAAGAGAAAATATTTGATTTTGTATGTTTGATTTTGAAAACTGCCTAAGAAGCCACGTAAGAAAAAATTAAGCTAAAAATATGCAAAAAAAAAGATCATAAGCCCCACACTTAAAACTTACATTTTCCTCAATGTAACATTAAATGTAAGAAATGGAGCATTTAATGAAAATAGCAAATGAAAAAATGTAAATAAACATAAATCAAAATCCCTTTGGTTGCCTCCCATGTAGTGCCTTTGTTTATCGTCATTGGCTTAAATCTAGGTTGCTATAATTAAGTGATACCATTCATTTCTTCTAGTATTAACACTTCCAAATCGTTCGTTTGGAAGCCTTTATAATACGACTTCAAGTGATGGGCATTCACTTTGAAAGTCTTATCCATTTTCAGACTCTGTATCTATACTACACTAAAAGGAAAGAAATGAGTAATAACAACTGGACTGACCCAACGGGAATGTAACTTGCTTGGAAATAATTTGAGCTTGGAGTGATATAGCAGCACTTTCTAACCCATCGATAATCTTTTCCTTGAAATCATCTTATCATGAAAATCCTTCCTCTTCTCCTTATATATAATTGCATTTTGATAGGAGTCATTCTTCATCTCCTCCAATTCTTGTAGCTACAACTTTCTATGCACACCCGCTTCATCCAAATTCATGTTGCATCTTTTTAAAGCCCAATATGCATTGTGTTGTAATTCCACCAAAACATGACATGGCTTACCGAACACCATTCAATATGGAGACATCCCAATTGGTGTTTTATAAGCCGTCCTATAGGCCCATAGTGTGTCGTCTAGTCTTACACTCCAATCCTTTTTGTTGGGCTACACTGTTTTCTATAGGATTGCCTTGATTTCCATATTCGACACTTCATCTTTTCCATTGGTTTGGGGATGGTAAGAGGTGGAAACCTTATGCATAATTTGATATTTTTTAATAGTTTTTCTATTACCCTATTGTAAAAATGGGTTCCTTTGTCACTGATGAATGCTTTTGGCATCCCGAACTTAGAAAGAATGTCAGCTTTAACAAATTTTGCAATAACTTTGGCATCATTAGTTTTGATGGCTTTAGCTGCCAACTGTTTAGAAACATAATTGACTGCAAGCAATATATAATTTACTCTAAAAGATAGAGTAAAATTTCCCATAAAGTCAATACCCTAAATGTAAAATTTTTTACAAAAGAGCATAATAGTTAAGGGAAATTTATCCTTACAGGACAGATTACTTGACCGTTGGCATCTATCATATGATTTGCAAAAGATGTATGAATCTTTGAACAATAAGAGCCAGCAGAAACCACTCTCTAAAATTTTATGAGCCATCTTCTTTAATTCAAAATGTTATCCATATGCATGCGAATGGAAGAAGGCTAAGATAGAGGGTGTTTCACTTTCGAGTACGCACCTCCTGATGACTTGATCTGTGCAGTGCCTCCAAAGATACAAGTCATCCTAAATATATTTCTTCACTTTACTCCACAGCTTATCCCTCTAAGTCATTGAAAAACCAACTGTTAATTTGTTAGTAACTAAGAAATTCACATTGTTTGCATACCACAATGGTGTCACATTGGCAGAAAACAATTATTCATCTGGAAATGTTTCTCGTAAAGGAATGTCATATTCTTCTTTAATCAACCAACAAAGGTGGTCTCCAACCACATTTTTTGCCCCCTTCTTATCTTTTATCTCTAAATCGAATTCTTGAAGGAAGAGAATTCATCTTATTAATCGTGATTTTGTTGCTTTCTTCGTGGGTAAGTATTGTAAAGCTGCATGCTCAGAAAAAACAATTGCTTTTACAACAATCAAATATAAATGAATTTTTTCTATAAAAAAAACCACAAAAAGTTCTTTTTTGGTTATAGAGTAATTTAATTGATTTAGGTTAAGAGTTTTTGAAGAATAATAGATGGCATGCAAAGCTTTTCCCACTTTTGTCTTAAAACAACCCCCATTGCATAGTCGTTTTCATCATACATGATCACAAAGTGGAGGCTCAAATCCGATGGTTGAATCACTAGTGGGGATGTTAAAAAGCTCCTTAAGTTTGTTGAATGCTTCCTTACACTTATCATCGAACTCAAAAGACACATCTTGTTTTAATAGCTTATATAATGGCGTGACTATGTTTTAAAAGTCCTTAATAAGTCTTCGATAAAAACCTATATGCCCAAGAAAAGAACGCACTTCTCGCATAATTGAGGGGTAAGGTAAAGAAGAAATAAGATCAACTTTAGATTTATCTACCTCAATAGCCCTAACAGATATAACATGACCTAAAACTATACCTTGATCCACCATAAAATGTCATTTTTCCCAATTTAGCCCAAGGTTAGTTTTAATGCATTATTCTAAGATAATAGCAAGATTCTTAAGGAATTCATCAAAGGAGGAACTATAAACATTAAAATCATCCATGAATACCTCAATGATTTTCTCAACATATTAAAAAAAAGCTCACCATACATCTTTGGAACATAACGGGTGCGTTATATAATCCAAATGACATCCTTCGATAAGCAAATTTACCAAATGGGAATGTCAAAGTGGTCTTTTCTTAATCTTCTAGTGGAATTAGGATTTGAAGATAAACTAAAAAGCCGTATAGAAAACAATAATAGTCATAGCTAACTAATCTCTCAAGCATCTAATCAATAATGGCAAGGGGAAAATGATATTTATAAGTTGCTAAGTTCAATTTCCTATGGTCAATAAAAACTCGCCATTTGATTCGCACTTGATTAGGAACCAACACACCCTCCTAATTGGTCATGACTATGGTTTTAAACTTCTTTGGAACCAATTGAATAGGACTTACCTACTTACTGTCAGAGATTAGGTAAATAACCCTAGCATTGAAATGCTTAAGCACTTCCTTATTCAAAGTGTCCATCATTTGAGGATTCATCCTACGTTGAGCTTAACTTGTGAACGTGGCATCCTCCTCCAATAGAATATGATGCATGCATATAAAAGGGCTTATTCTTGTATATCTACGATCGTCCATCCGATGGCCTTCTTATGCTCCCTTAACATTTGAACCAATTTTTCTTTTTGTTTCGAAGTCAACTCCCCGAAATGATAACTGGGAGAGTTTGCTTATCTCTCAAATAGGTATACTTGAGGTGTACAGGGAGTGACTTCATTCCCCCTTTAAGTGCCTGTATATCAGAAGGTAATAAATTCTGGTGAGATTCGGATAATTGCATGGAAGCCAAACCTTACCTTTTAGGAGAGTTCCCCAATGATTCTAAAGCAGCTGCCAGTTCAACCAGCTCTTCTCCCACTTCAACATCATTATTGCCCTTTTGATTCCATACGCTCCATCAAGACTATTTTTAAATGATCCTTGTAACTCAACCTAAACATTTCCTACATTATAGGATCAATCACATCAACAGAGAAAATAAAATGATCATCATGAGGATGCTTCATGGCATCAAAAAAATTAGAATGAATCATTTCCCTATGACATTCCATAGTGAGGGTGCCCTCATAAACATCTATCTTGATCTAAGTTGTATTGAGAAATGATCTTCTTAACAAGATAGGTATTGGATTGTATCAAGTGTTGTCATTCATAGTAAAAACATAAAAATCTGTAGGAAACACTAACTTATTTAATGCACCAAACATCCTCAATTACACTATCAGGGTAAGCGTTAGTGCAGTTAGCTAATTGTATGATAACACTTATTTCTTTCAACAAACCAAAATTCTAGGAAGCATAAATTGATCAAGGCGTAACATTAATTGAAGATCCCAAATCCAATATAGATTTATTAATTATAGTGTTACCAAATTTGGAGCTATCTTCTTCTTAAAAACCACCGACATATTCTCATCCATCATCACCTTTTCATCACCTCTCAACTTCCGTTTTTGAGTACACAGTTCTTTGAGGAATTCAGTGTACCTTGGTACTTGCTTAATTGCATCATACAAAGGTATGTTCACTTCCACTTTCTTGAAAGTCCCCACTATCTCTTTATCTTTCTCCTCTTTATTCAGTCTTGTCAATCTGCTACGAAAAGGTGGAGGATTAGTCTTAATGATACTAAGGCTTTTGAAGTTTACCTTTGTACTTGATGAAGTTTTTTCTTCCTTTCGTAACTCCTCAATTTCTTCCTCATTAGCAATCCATGGTGGAGTTCTCTTGAGGCCCTCAATCTCATTTGCACTCCTCAAGGTTGTAGCACTTACATTCTTTGCATTCACCTCGGTTTGAGATGGCAGGTTTCCTCCATTTTGTGATTCTAGACGATTAACCCTCACTACCATTTGACCTATTTGGTTTTTTATGTTATGTTTACTTGATTTTTTCTCTTGATGATGTTGTTGTTTACACTGATTAAGTTTCAACATACTATGTTATTGCATATTATGTTGAATTTACTGCATACCTTACTGAACTGAAGATCGTTAGCAGTAGAGGTCTTGATAAATTCATCTAGAGATGTACCTGACCTAGAAAAGGAGGCTCTTTGTGCTCTTTATTGCCTTGGTTGAAATTATTGTGCTCCTTGTGAACGATTTTAGAAGTAATTATGCTGCCTATTCCCTTTGTAACTCAAATTAGGATGATCCCTCTAGCCTGGGTTATATATCTGCAAGTACGGGTTATGTAAATTGGGAAAGTTCCTTCCTGCAGCATTCACATACTTCATACTTCCTTCTTACAGTTTCAGACACTCATCAATTGGATGGCTTGTGTTTGAACATATCTCACATGCTTTTACTTGTGCCTGTCCAACTGCAATCTGTCTACTAAAAGATGTTAGCTCATCTAAACGATGTTTGATATAAAAACTAATTACCCCTCAGTTGTAAGACCATGAAAATTAGGTAACAAATGTATTAACCCAAATTTAAGCTCAAAAGTAACATAGCAAAATTAGAAAATGTAATGCATAAAGGTCTTTAGGTTAGGTCTAGTGAAGTAAAATCCCTTAGCATTCTCAGATTTACCATCGTTTCTTTGAATTTAGGTTCTAGTTTTACTTTAGAAGTTGTTTTCTCTTCTCTCCGTAAGCTCCATAGTGTTCTCTCGATCTCCGGATCAAGTTGCTGAAGTTTTCTATATTTAAAAATTAACAAATAACTAAAAGAAATGTTTATAAACAAATATATACACAAAAAACCAATTAAAATCAAAACAAAAATTAAATCACCACAATCCTTGATAACGGTGCCAAAATTTGACAATGCGTGTCAAATGCACTGCAATATTTACCTAACATTGCACACTAAAAACTTGTAGATTTGATGAGTCAGAATCGTATCCTCAAGGAATATTCAGTTAATTCTCATAATGAAAATAATTAATAAGAAGGTAATAAAAAGGAGTTTTTAGGTTTTATGTAATTGAGAAAATAAAGTAAAATTAAACTAGCAAAATCAAATTATAGAAAACAATCGAAAATGATAAGAGTGTCGAATATGTGAAAAGTCCAATTTTAGGAACAATCTTAGCATAAACACGATTAAACATATCCCATCATTCTAATGTTTTCACATCTCTCTTTGAACTATTGATCACGGACTAACAATACACTTTGCTAATCCCGGTATTTCATTAGGTTGTGTTTAACTAAGAGATGCTCGTTAATTAAACCTAGCTATTGACTAACCTAGGATACGATCTCCAGATTCAATTGGGTAGTCGCATTATGATGGGGAAAATAATTCAATATAGGCAATAACCTCACATGTTCAGGTTATATAACTTAAGTTACATTGTTTATAACGATCTAAGTTCATTAATGACTAATCACAAATATCAAAAATAAGGATTATAGATTATATTCAATAATCTAGCAATGGGTTCGTAATAAAACAATCCAATGAATACATTAAGATTATCTTTACAAAACCCAATTCAATCAACACAAAACAATGATAATAATTGGAAAAGAGAGATTCAACATTAAATAAGATGAGATAAGCTTAACTGTGACTCAGGTGTCAATTTCACCTTGGAACCGGTGTCAAGAAGTTACCCCTCCATCTTCTCCATCAATCTCCAAGACACAGTTATGAAATTCATCTGTCTTGTTGAAAACTGACGAGAGAAATGAAGAAAAATGCTTCTGTCCACCCTTTGTTCTTTTTCTACGAAACCCAGAATAAGAAAGAATAAAATAAAACATGTTTTTTCGACCGTCACAACATATTCCTTATATAGTAAAAAGATAGGTTAATATGGACAAGTAGCATAGAAGCCACTAGCACGACTGCTTTCTTACAGGTGTAAGTGTGTCTCAAAGACGTGAGTGGTGTCTTACTGCCGTGAGACACCTTGCATGGATAGACTACAAACCATTTCATAGTCATAAGTTAATGCTCACTGCTGTGACAATTTGACAAATTAATTGTATGGTTGTGAGTCTCTAACCTTACTCTTCATTCATTTTTTTCTTCTTTTAATCTTCTTCTTATTCTTTCTCTATAAAGAGAAAAGAATATGAATCTCAAGAAGATGGCTCAACGAAAATGCTTTATGCTCACTTTAGCTATTATGCTTCCAAATTTTACCTAAAATCAAACATGAAGTAAAGTGAGTGTCTTAAGCATTTTAAGGCATTAACCACTAACTGCAATGGATTAAATGTATCAACAGTTAAGCACATATCATAAATCATTCAATACAGTACAAAGAAAACAATCCTTAAAGACAGATTCAGCATTAAACAAAGAGAAAATATGCTTAGTCATGACTTAGCATTGATTTCACCTTTGCACAGGTGTTAGGAAGCTTATCCCTCCATCTTCTACATGGGTCTCCAAGAAATGGCATCTACTATCATCTCTCCTTTCCTAAAACCCAAGAAAATGAAGTCTGAATGTTTTCTGCCATCAACATAATGTACTTACAGCAAAACTTAGGTTTTTGGGTGAGCAAGCAAAAAGTTATAGGCATGACTTGTAGTATCATAACTATGAATAGCCTCCATAGAAGGCTCATAGCTGTGACACACTTCCTTGTATAGGTGTGCAATGTGTGTCACACCTATAACAAATTTTTCACGGGAGTGAGATACATTGCATAGCCGTGAGTGATGATTGATGAGTCACTGTGCCTTACAACACACCATATACACTTTATTTTCTTGTCTCTTCTTTGTTTTAGTCCTTCTTCTTATTCCATGAAGACAAATGAGTGTGAATCATAAGAAGACGACTCAAAGATTATGCTTTCAACTCACTTAAGCTCTTTTGCTTCTAAATTGTACTTAAAGCTAAATATGAATTAAAGTGAATGTCTTAATAATTTGAAAGCATTAATCACTAATTGTAATAGATTAAATGTATCAACAATTAAGAACATATCAAGTTCCCCCACAGTTAGATTTTAAGCATCCTCTGGCAAATCATCAAAATCAAAGTCACGAACTAAAACACTTACTCATTTTCCGTATTTCCTAAAAATAGGTAGTCATAAGTAAAGAGAAATAACTTCCAAAATTATAGCAAGAAGTTAACATTCAATGTTTCTACTTATGATCAATTAACATTCAATACGTTTAGAAACTGAGCAATCTAGAGGCAGCCTTGGACAAAATGTGTTTAAATAAGATAGATCCAGAGGTACACTCAGACACCATTCATGATCATGACATTCCACAACTTTTCATATCATTTCATTTTTCCACCACTAGGATTCACATGCATAAACATGAATAAAAGGACTTTTGAGATGTATTTAGGTAATGTAAGATGAAATCCACCAAAGCTAGTGAAGCAAATGTAATACTTAATGTAAAATTAGGCACACAAGCTAACATTCATTCAAAATTGGATACCATTAGCTATAATTAAAGTAAAAAATATGTTTCACAGCTTAAATTCAAGCTCTCATGCCATAAACCACATGAAGCATAACCAATTAAAAGGGATCACTCATAAAAATTGACCAAAACAATACATTGAAACTATAAGGAGTGATTCTTCAAAGTAACATCTACCTCATATGCATTATACTCAAGTTGCCCATTCTATACAACTTTAAGAGGAGAAACTAATCATGAATAACTTTTCAAAACAATTGCATTTGCTCCTCGATACTTTTATTTAAACATTTTTTCTTTTCTTTTTCTTTTTCTTTTCTTTTGCTTTATTTTTTTGATAAAAATTGAAAAAATCTACATCAGCATGGGAATTTCATTGATATGACAAGAAATAGCATATCAATAATTATAACCATCACACCCCGACATTTATACTGTTGTACATCCACAATCAACAATAACCAATAAATGCTCCACTAACTTTAAGGCTTAGGTAGGACATTTGGTTAGGTTTCAAGTAAGTAATGTGGTTAGCACAAAAAGAAAATGCAATTAAATCTTAAGAGGGCTTAACAAAGGAAAAAGCATATCAACAAGTAGGCTATTTGGATAATGTAGCTTACGAAGCAAAGAATGCCTATATCTTTTCCATGTTAATGCATGTGATATATATGTGGTCTTGAATAGAAAGTCAAAGCAAAATCAAGATGCACATGTTATAAAAGTCATACATAAACAAAAGACAATGAGACTGATATGGATATGTTAGTCTATAATGCCTTAAAATCTCATTGGCTTGTGTCTACTAATAGTCCCTACTTTTCTAAAGATAATGCATATTGACCAATCATAACAGTAAAAGTATGCTAAAGTTGCCATGGATTCTTCTAATCAATTAACTCTATAATTATGGCTATATAGTCTTAAAAGAATTAGAAAAAAGAAAATGTTTCTGTTTTTCTTATTGATTTTGAAAATGCCTAGAAAACCATATAAGCAACGATCAAGCTTAAAAACATATCCCACCTGTACACTTAAAACTTACATTGTCCCTAATGTAACATCAAATGTGAGAAATGAAGTATTTAACGAAAATAGCAAATGCAAGAATGTAAATAGAAAGAGATTAACTTCCCTTTAGTTGTCTCCTAAGTAGTGCCTTTCTTTATTTTCATTGGCTCGGCTTCATGTTTCTCTCATCAAATGATGTCATTCGCATCTTTAAGAATTAATGCTTCCATATCCTCCATTTGGAAGCCTTCATAATATAGCTTCAGGTGATGACCATTCACTTTGAATGTCTTGATTTTTTTCAAACTTCATATCTCTATTGCACCAAAAGGAAAGACATGAGTAACAACAAATAAACCAACCCAATAGGAACGGAAGTTACTTGGGAATACTTTGAGCTTGGAGTGATAGAACAACACTTTCTGACCCACCATAAAACTTTTCCCTAAAATCATCCTATCATGAAAAGCCTTCATATTTTCATTATATATCATTATGTTTTGATAGGAGTCATTCCCCATCTCCTTAAACTCTTACAATTGCAGCTTCCTATGCACTCTTGCATCATCCAAATTCATATTGCATAATTTTATAGCCCAATATGTCTTATGTTGCAACTCCACCAAAATGTGACATGGCTTCGATAACACCAGTCTATATTGAGACATTCTGATTGATGTTCTATAAGCTTTCCTATAATCCTATAGTGCATCTTCCAACCTTACACTCCAATTCTTTCTATTGGCCTGAGCTGTCTTCTTTAGGATCGACTTGATTTCTTGATTCGACACTTCAGCTTAGCCATTGGTTTGGGGATGGTAAGAGGTGGAAACCTTGTGCATAATGTGATATTTCTTTAACAATGTTTCCATCACCCTATTGCAAAAATGAGTTCTCTTGTCACTGATGATTTCCTTTGGCATCTTGAACCTAGAAAGTATGTTAGCTTTAACAAAATATGTAACAACTTTGACATCATTAGTTCTAGTGGCTTTGGCTTCCACCCATTTCGAATATAATCTACTATAAGAAATATATAATTAAAACCAAAAGATGGAGGGAAAGGGCCTATAAATTTAATACCCCAAACATCAAAAATTTCACAGAAAAGAATAGGAGTTTGTGGCATTTGATCCTTATGGGATAAATTACCTGACCGTTGGCACCACTCGCATGACTTGCAAAAGATGCATGCATCCTTGAAAAATGAGGGCCAGTAGAAGCCACTCTTCAAAATTTTACAGGTTTTCCTCTTTACTCCAAAGTGTCCTCCACATGCATACGAATGGCAGAAGGCTAAGATCGAAGGTGTTTCACTTTAAGGCAAACACCTCTTTATGAATTTATCTTCACGGTGCCTCCATATATATGGGTCATCCTAAACGTAGTACTTCTCATCATTCTTGAACTTATCCCTTTAATCTGTTGAAAAACTAACAAGTAATTTGTTAGTAACTAAGAAATTCACAATATCTACATACCATGGAGGTGTCAATTCAGTGGAAAATATTTTTTCATCTGGAAATGTCTCTCTTAAAGGGATGTCAACTTCTTCTCTGATCAAGGGATTGAGGTGATCTGTAACCACATTTTCTACCCCTTCTTATCTCTCATCTCTAAGTCAAACTCTCAAAGGAGGAGAATCTATCTGATCAACCTTGGTTTTGTTTCTTTCTTTATGAGTAAGTACCTTCAAGTTGTATGATCAGAATAAAAAATTATTTTAACAACTAAAAAATATGACCAAAATTTTCTAAAGAAAAAACCACAGATGAAAGTTCTTTCTTGATTGTAGAATAATTTAATCGATTTGGACTAAGAGTCTTTAAAGCATAATAAATGGCACACAAAGCTTTGCTCACTCTCTATTTTAGAATTGCTCCCATTGCATAGTCACTTGCATCATATATGGTCTCGAAGGGTAGGCTCTAATTTAGAGGTTGAATCACCAGTGAGGATGTTAAGAGCTTTTTAAGTTTGTTAAATACTTCCTTACACTTATCATCAAACTCAAAGGAGACATCTTGTTGTAACAACTTACATAATGGTGAGGTTATCTTTTAAAAGTCCTCGATGAATTTATGATAAAAACCTACTTGACTAAGAAAAGAACACACTTCCTGCACATTTGAGGAATAAGGTAAATAGGAAATAAAATCAATTTAGATTTATCTACCTTTATACCTCTAGCAAATATAGCATGCCCTAAAATTATACCTTTATCTATCTAAAATGACAATTTTCCTAATTAAGCACATGGTTAGTTTTAACGCATCATTTCAAGATAAGAGCAAGATTCTCTAAGCATTCATCAAAACGAGAGCCATAAATGCTAAAATCATCCATGAATACCTTAATGATTTTCCCAATATACTTAGAAAAAATGCTTACTATACATTTTTGGAACGTGGCGGGTGTGATGATTAATCCAAATGGCATCCTTCAGTAAGAAAATGTACCGAATGGGTATATGAAGGTGCCTTTTTTTTAATCCTCCGATGTAATCGGTATATAAAGATAACTTAAAAAGCTATGTAGAAAATAATAATACTCATAACCAACCAATCTTTCAATCATTTAATCAACAAAGGGAAAGGGAAAATGGTCTTTACGAGTCACTAAGTTCAATTTCCTATAGTTAATACAAACTCGCCACCTGATTTGCATTTAAGTAGGAACCAACTCACCTTCCTGATTAGTCACTAGCATGATTCCAGAAGTCTTTAGAACCACTTGAACAGGATTAACCCACTTACTGTCAAAGATTGAGTAAATGATCCTAGCATTGAGAAGCTTCAACACTTCCTTCTTCAGATTTCCATCATCAAAGGATTCAACCTAGGTTAAGCTTGCCTTGTGGACATGACGTCCTCATCCAACAAAATATGATGCATGTATATAAAAGGGCCTATTCCTTGAATATTTGCAATCTTTTATTTGAACCAGCCTGTCTTCTTGATCTGAAGTTAACTCCACTGAAATGATAACTAGGAGAGTCTGTTTATCTCCAAAATAGGCACACTTGAGATTTGTAGCGAGTGACTTTAGTTCCACTTCAGGTGCTTGCACATCAGAAGGTAATAACTTCTGGTGAGATTTGGGTAACTGTATGGAAGCCAATTCATACCCTTTTAAAAAGTTCTCCAATGATTCCAATGTAGCCTCCATTTCCACCAGCTCTTCTCCCACTTTAACATCATTGTTGGCTTTTACATCTATACACTAAATCAAATTCGTTTTTAAATGATCCTTGCAAATCAATTTAAACATTTCCTACACTAAAGGATAAATCACCTCAACAAAGAAAATAGAGTGATCATCATGAGGATGTTTCATGGTATCAAAAATATTAAAACGAATCACTTCCCCCATCAAATTCCATCGAGAGGGTGCCCTTACAAACATCTATCTTAGTCTAAGCTATATTGAGAAACAGTCTCCCTAATAAGGTAATCACTGGATTGTATAAAGTTTCATCATTCATATCAACAACATAAAAACCTATAAGAAATACAACTTATTTACCTTCTTCCAAATCCAACATAGCGCTATTTATCACAGTGTTACCAATTTTGTAAGGAATAGTGAACATAATTGGATCTTGGTGTTTTCGAGTTATCTTATTCTTAAAAACCACAGACACGATCACACCCATGATCACCTTTTCATCACCCCTCAACTTTCTTTTATGTTTACACAGTTCCTTGAGGAATTTTACGTACTTTGGTACTTATTTAATTGCATTTACCAAAGGTACGCTCACCCTTTACCTTCTGAAAAGTTGACAGGTGCATCATAATGCTAATCAAAATAAAATAACTAAACTACTAATATCGAAGTGGTGAGTCTAGTTCGATCCCACAGGGAGTGTTCGGTTAGCTTATGAAATGAAATTAATTGATGTTTAGGTAACTAGGGGGTGGTTTGTATTTAATAAGAAAATAAAATAAAATAAATTAATGAAAACAAATTAAAGAAAGCATGTGAAAAATGATAAAATTGGGGAATTCGATAGGGATCCGGTTCTTTGATTCAATCTTGGCCTATGATAGGTGTGCATTAGGATATGTTTTTATAGGTAATTGGCATATGTTTTCTAGCATAATTGTTGTTTATTATTCTAGTTTAGGATTCATCTCATATGTTTTCAATAAGTGTGATTTCCATTGTTGTTCTTGTGTGTTTGATGCTAATTGATTATTTATGTGTAAGAAGGAAGAGGGAGCAACTTGAAGGTTGAATAAAAGATCAAAGAAGAGAAGACAAAGAGACTGCATTTGAGAATCATGCAAATTCCCACAAACATGGGAAATCACAGTACAAATGAGAAGTGCATCTTTGTGTAATTCTCACGCTCTTGGAAATCATGCAAATTCCTATGGGCGTGGGAATTGTAATCTAAGGCAATCTGCGAGGCTTCATTAAACCTAGGATTTTTGGACTATAAAAACATCATTAAGCCTCCATCTTCAAGGGAGACGACATCCACCAATAGAAACACCATCCTTAAGTTGAGAACACAAGTTTGGAGCATTGAGGAGGGATTGAAGACAAGGATCATCATCAAGATTGGGCAAAATAGTACATCAACACCAAAATTCTAGATTTTGGCAAAGAAGAGAAAGGAGTCTTTTTATTTAATTTTATTTCATTCTAATCTTCTCTATTATTTGTAAAAATGGTTTATTTGATTGTTGATGATGTTATGGAGACCATGTTAGGCTAATTTCATTTTAGGGATTGCTTTTGAATTATTTTGTCAAAACTCCTATTTTATTGAATTGAATGAAGTGTCTTTGATGATTGTTGTTTTAAATTGTTGTCTTACAATAAATCGAAAGAGTGAGTGAGATGAGATTTGTGTAGGATTGTACGACGAGAGTTGGTGATCTATAGACTAACATTATGTCAATTCAATAGTTAGAAGAGAGATCTCGATTAGTCAATTGATCACCCATAGGATTGTTTAATATCTAATTGAATCGGTAGAGTCATTGGGTAGGTTGAGAGATTGTTCAATCAATTCCCATTAATTCGATTAGGGAAAAATATTTACACCTTAAGAGAGGGTAATTGTTACATTCAGAAATCTAGGGTGAGACACAATTCAATCAATAAAATAGGAGGGAGACAAAACAAGGAAAAAGTAATCTCTAGCACTTAGATTCTTAAATTCAGATTTTCTACAATTGCAGTATTGTTCATTGTTTACATTAGTCTTTTAATTTTAATTTTAATTTTTTAGATTATTTGCATTTCACAATTTAGTTTCTTAAATGAAGTTGTGTCTAAATTAAGTGGTGTCTAGGCATCAATCCTTGTGGGATCGATATCCGCTCTTTTTATTACAAGTGACAACCCAATCCCTTGTGATTTTTTAGCGTAAAACAAGTGGATAAGTTTTACCATCAACAAGTTTTTTGCGCCGTTACTAGGGATTGATTGTTGAACATTGTGTTTGATTTAGATTACTTTGATTTAAGAGTTTTTGATACTTTTCCTTGTGTATTTGTAGGTGCATGAACACATACACAAGGAGTACATTAAGGACGAAAGAAGCTATAGAGGATGGATTTCCTGATATTAAGAAGCACGAAAGAGAGATAAGAAAAGCAAAGCGTCTAAATTTTTCAAATCAAGATACGACTGAAGAAGGAGAGCAAGGAGGATCAAAAAAGACACTCATGGATTTCATGAGGCCAGGGTTTAGTCCTCAAGGAGTGGCAAGGTCGGTAGTTCAAGTGAATAATTTTATGATTAAGCCACCGCTACTCAACATTCTTCAAAACAGTGTGTGGTTTTGTGGGCTATCCAAGAAGGATCTAAATGCCCACATCAGAAATTTCTTGGAGATCTATGACACATTCAGATTCAGTGAAATGTCTGATGATGTGGTGAAACTACGATTATTTTCATTCACGTTGAAGGATCGGGCTAAAGCATGGTACAATTCTTTGAATCCAGGCTAGATCACGACTTGGGAGCAGCACGCCCAAGCAGTCCTCACCAAATATTTTCCATTGACAAAGACGACAAGGATTATCAAATAGATAACAAATTTCTAGCAAAGCGACAGAGAATCTCTCTACGAAGCTTGGGAGAGATTTAAGGAACATTAGAGGAGCTGTCCACATCACAACCTCTCGAGGGAATTTCTACTTCAAAAATTCTATAATGGAGTGAACCTGAGCACAAAGGGTACAATTGATGCAGCAACTAGAGTTTCACTAATGAGAAAAATAGTAGAAGCAACTCATGATTTATCAGAGGAGTTGGCAAGTAACAGCTGCATATGGTCGAGTTAGAGGAGTAGAAAAGGACAAAAGGAACAAAAAGGTATGATACCTATTGACTCAGTTACTGCCTTGAAGTCTCAGATCACGGCATTGACAAAGCAGCTAAACAACATACAAGGAGCTTAGCAGTTAAAGCAATACATGCACAATGTGAGTTAGGCGGGGAGAACAACCACAGCTCAGCAGAATGTTTTCTATTGGGAACTAGCGGGATCGAGTAGGTAAGCTATTTAGGCCAGCTACAGTGAGGTAATAACCCATATTTGAATACATATAATCTGGGTTGGAAAAACCAACTAAACTTTTCTTGGAGTAACAATAATGCAGGTGGCCAACAAAAACCACAAGGACCGCCAGGATTCCTACAAGATCAAATTGGAGCATTGGAAAGCAAAATGGATAAGATGATGGAGGTTTTGGGTTCCAAATTGGTAGCATAAGAAAAGAATCATAAAAGGATGCATGCACGCCAGAAGGAAAATCAGAAGAGGATGGAAGCAAAATTCAATCAGATTTTAAAGAATCATGTATTATCTATCCATAATCTGGAAGTTCAGGTAGGCCAACTAGCTAACGCTTTATCTTCGTGAAATGCAGGTACTCTACCAAGCAACACTAAGGTGAATCTGAAGGAAAGAATCATGGGCATTGCTCAAATGGAGGAAGAAAAAAGCAAACATGGGGAGAAAGATGGAAACAAGAAAGAAGAACAAATAGTGTTGGAAGTCCTTCCAATTGGACCAGTAAGTGAGCCGATTAAGGAACTTCAGCTTGGACTTCCACATCAAATTTTTGCTCAGTAGAAGCCATCTTCAAGTGAAGTAGCTCAGAATTCTAAGGAAGAGGAGTTAAGCGAGATGAAAGACATAACAAATCAACTCTAGACAAATTTCATGTTAACGGGATCGTTGAAAGAAGAGGTCATCAATCACATATCAGGAGAAAGTTCGCATGTAGTACAGAAGAAAGAAGACGTAAGAGACTTTTTTATTTTGTGTAGTAGAAATGGAGTTAAGATAAATCTAGAATTTGTGGATTTGGGAGTAGGTATCAACATGATGCCGTACTCGTTCAGTTAGAAGTTAGGTCTAGAAGAGCGGGAGACGACTAAGACATTAGTGAAAACGGCTGACAAAACAGTGCATTTATTGAAGGGGATCATAAAAAATGTGCAGCTACATATTGATAACTTTGTCGTTCCTGCAAATTTTTATATATTGGATATTAATGAAGATGAGTAAACCCCTATGGTCCTTGAGCGATCATTTCTGGCTACTACTTGTGAGATTATTATTGTTGGTAGGGACGAGTTAATATTGAGAGTAGGGAAGGAGTAGTTAATATTCAAGGTGTCAAAGAATAATTATTGTCCTACTCTACCCTTGACAGACATCAAAGAACCTAAACTCCAAGGAGGATGGGAAAACATTGAGGACCCTTGAAATGCGTTCAAGAAAAAATGAATGCGTAGGAGAAGGCGAAGAAAGGAAAACAATGATAAAGGTGGGGCCTAAAAGAAGGTAGCTCCTATACAAAGTCTGAGATCAATTTATGCACAACTATCATTCCGGTCATTTGAACCGCTATAAGGAAGAAGGAGAGTTGAGATACCGATGGTAACATAAGCACTACATGCGAGGCAAACCATGGGAGTCAACTAGCCTTTGTTTGTTTTTATTCAATTAATAGTTCATTTGAATTCCTTAGTTATTATCATGTTTGAATTGGATTTGATTAATAATTGTGTTGATTTTGTTTAGATTTCAATTTGTTCTCTTTTCAAATTTCTTATTGATGATATTATCTTCATGTGTTTGTAGGTTTTGGGATCATGAAGAATGTATATAAGCTTGGAAGAAGGTTTAAAATTTGCAAGGATTACCAATTCCCAAGTCTGTGGGAATTCTTGTGATTCCTATAATTCCTACAGATGTGGGAAACCTCTGTAGAAAGTTTTTGGAGAGGAATCCCATGCTCGTGGGAATTTTGGAGATTCCCATGGACGTGGGAATCCTCTCCAAAAAGTTTCTAGAGAGGAATCCCATGATCGTAGGAATTGTGTCCGAAAGGGAATCTACCTCCCATTTTTTCTCTCACCCTATCTTCAAAATTTTCATACTCTCTCTCTCCTGCCCACGAATTTCTCTCCTCTCACTCTCTAAAATTCTTCAATATCCCTTTACATTCTTGGTATTTTCTCCAATTCTTTCATTATTCTTACATTCTTTTCATTTTCATGCACTAATCTCTCCAAACAACAAGGATTTAGGTAAGTTTTGTTTGTTCTCTCTCTCCAAAGCTCAAATTTCACTTTCTCTCTCTTATTCTTACAGGTTTCTCTATGACAATAGCACCGAAGAAGAAGATGGCTCGAAAACCAGGTGAAGAAGTGTGCTGTCAAGTTTCTAGTGAAGGCAAAAGTGATTTGGCGGCAACTTACCGATCTCCCTTCTTGATTTACTCGAAAGACGAAGGTACGTGCTTCCGTGATTTTAAGGATAAGGGAATAATCACTCCGAGCTATTTCGATTTTTCATTGTTAGAGGACAGAGGAGTGAGGACAAAGATTGAGCGACTAGCTGATAACACAGGGTGGAATAGGTTCATTCGGTGTGACATGCATAGTCACCCTATGATGACAACTGAATTTTTCACTACTGTCCGTTATACCCCAAAAATGGACGTGTTTTGGTTTAGATTATTCGGTGTTATATATAAATTGGATTGTAATGTCATACGTCATCTTTTTTATTTTCAAAATACAAAAGTTTTAGATGATCATCCTGAATTTGATGTGGATTCCTATTGGAAAATTTTAAAAGGGGAAGACAATTTTGATTCACTTAATGCACCGAATGCTTTAATATAGTGTCGAACATTTGCTGTTGTATAAATTCATGTGTTTAATTGTGTTTAATAAAACCGAAAGTAGCAAATGTTCAACTAAATAACTTTTCTTCTTATGGTGTATGGATCACAAGGTTAGAATCAACACACCTTTTTGAATTTTTAGATCAATTGTCAGTATTGTCAATAAGCAAAGTTCATATTTTGGAATGGGGCACATTGTTACTACTTTAGCCTATTTTTATAACTATAATTTGGAAGAGGTGCATACAACACTACACGATATGTTTAACATATCATTTTGAGGCGTCTCGAGATTGTGGAGGTTCATTCTATGGAACTCCATAATCCTCAAACGTGTATTGTAGTGAAAAACTGGAGAAACAGCAGGATCCAGAGGATAAAGCGGAAGCAGCAAAACCTAGCGCACCAACAAGGGTTGACCAACTCCTACAAACCTTTAAAAAAATAGCCTCCAACCAACAACATATGACATCTCAACTAAATGAGCTCAGCACACAAATGCGGACAGTACATAAAGAGTAGCGTAGTTTGAAGAAGAGGTTCCTCAACTTCTGTCGGAGGAATAATTTTGAAGCTCCTACACCATCACCGTCACCACCATCATTGGAATAAGCTTTTCTTATCCCTTAAACTTTTAAATTTTATTGTTTCTTGTTTGTGAGTGGATTTCGTTTCATATTATTTGTTTATGTGTTATGTCTTTTGTTTAGTTCTAATTTCTTTAAATTTGGTTTGACTTCAGTATCTTTTGTTTGGTTTAATATCATTCGTTTGTTTAAATTTCATTTGTTTGTTTTTTTTTTCATTTTTTTGTATGGTTTAATGTCATTTCCATTTATTTGGTTTTTGACTTGTCATATTGAGGACAATGTGATCTTTAAGTGTGGGGAGGTGACATCAAAGTTCTTAGTTGCAGTTTTTTTTGTTGAATAGGATGCATGTTTAGGCATATTGTATTTGCTTTGTGTTAGTAATGGATCCACTTTTGAGTCACTCTTATGAATATTTGCATGAAATTCTGTCATGTTAGTTGGAATTAGATTGAATGCATACTTAAACTCAGATTAGGCTACTTGAGTAGAAAGCGAACCATATATAGTGATGAAAAGTAGTTGGTTATATAAGGTTAGTCACAAATCGACATTTGAACAATGAGGTAGTGTAGAGATGCATAATGAGTTTTCAGTTGATCCAAAGTAAGAATTGAGCAATATGACTCCATCTATAGTCATTTCATTTCTTTTTTGAGTGTACTTCTATAGGTTACTACCTTCAAAACTTGCTTTGAATCTGTTTAAGTCTACTGGATGCATGCTTAATAGAGATGATCTAGGCCTTTTTTGTATTAACCCTCGGCTTAAATGACCTACCTGTTAATTATCCCTTGCTACCCCGTTGAGCCTTAACCTTTTGTTTATGAAACACCTGAAATTTTAAAACTTTAAACCCCATTATCCTACCCTTTTCACAATCTTAGTAGAGTATTAAGCAAAATATTAGTTGGGATTGTGTGAAAGTTTTATCAGGACAAATTGAGTACATTTCTGCCTATGGACTACATTGTATATAGTGCTAGTTTTGACTAATAGTTCTTCCATGTATAAAGAAAAAGAAAGAAAAATGAAAAAAATGAATTAGAAAAAAGAAAAGAAAAAGGAAGAACAAGTGAATAGCATCAATAAGTGCAGAATATTAGTTATATTTGTATGTCTCGTAG
>JAOQMS010000179.1:24507616-24534570 GCA_027563885.1 Erythroxylum longipes
CTATACCGTCGGTAAATGGCGAAGCAATTAAATTGCGGGAACGATTCCCGCTTTTTTTACCGTCGCCGAGACATTTTTCGTCGCTATTGTCTGTCGCAGATTATGGGTTGAATTTTTTCCTACAATATTACCGATGACTTGATTGTCCGTCGTAAAAATTTTCTGTTCTCCAACGGATTATTTACGTTCCGTCGGTAAACGGCGACGGAAATTGTGTCGTCGGTAATATTCCGATGTTAATTCGCAATTTTCTTGTAGTGTTTGCAAACACATATTATTCACAATTCTCCACATCCACTACAATTGCATCTAGTAGGTGGTCCACATCAAATGAAAGAATCATTCAGCTTGAGAGCACAATAAAAAGGCTGATAACTCAATTCCATTAGTTGATGGAGTATATAACTCAACTTTGTAATAAGATGAATCAGTTAAAGGGAGGGACAATACCTCATTGCAGCAGTTAGAGTATTCGCCTGCACCACCTACATAGCTTAGATGAATAAGTGAATATATTAGATATTAGATATTTTGCTACTCGTAAATTTTTATATAAATTCTTAATTTGCAGCTACTTTCAAGATACTAATTTGCGTACATTTTATTTTTTTATTATATTAACAATCAAGATAATGTTTACTTTATATTTATTTTTGTTGGTAATTTCCATCGCAAAAACTTATTTTTCTTGTAGTGAACGTAACCTCATAGTTACAAAGAAATAATTTTACTAGTTACTCAAATGCTTACCCTCCAAAAGTTAGTTAAGATGATATATAAAAATTCTTTCATATGCTCTTACATCCTAAGTATCATAACTAAATAACCCTTCGAAATTAACTTTGAAAGGAATTCTCACCGCTCATATTAATTAAGCTTACAATCCTTTCACCACCTTTTGCTATTTCAGAGGTACCTTTATGACGTTATTTTATTAGTCTTAAACTACTCATGGGAAACCCTAGGTCAATTAATTGTTTAAGCAAAGCCTTTCTGGTTCATTAAAGGGTCGTAAATGCTTTACCGCCATTCAGACGCTAGCCAAACATCAGTTCTTTAGACTCATCTCTTGTAAACCACCAGCATTGTAACTCAGACTCCTCTCTTTAATATCCCGATGAATGATGTAATTTGCGCGAAAATACCATGATGCATGCCTTTCCATAACAATCTTACGTAGCAGGAAACATGCAAATGTATGATATTATTTATTATAACTAGCTAATCATCATAGCTAATCAATGGATGCATTATTGCGCTTTCAAAGGCCGAAGTAAACGTACGAGGACTTTGACAATTGTAACTCAAGGTCTTCTTAACCACTCCCCGCACACAAAAAAATAAAAAGAAAGAAAATACTCGTATTCATTTCTCACTGTTTACTTTCAATATTCCAAGTCTCAATTAGCGGATGTGGAAACCCTCTTCTATATTCTCATTGTCGTTGCAAATGCATTGCAAAGATAAAATAAATGTCATTTTCCCTAATTAGAACGCTGTTTTTTGAAGTTAATGTACAATGATGTTATTTGATGTATGTAATTCTCAAGGATATGGATTGTATTGCAGAGTTATGCTTTTTTTGACGGAGGTGAAGTGAAAATATAATCTCCGGCAACAAGGCAGACAACTATTAATGTTATCATTAAACAAAGCATATTTTTCAAGTCAACTAATCACCCCACTTCCACCTTTTAGCAATGTAAGTATTTCGAATTAGCATTTGATGTATATGGAGGAATAGCAATCAACAACGATATGAAGAAGTACCCATCTTATTGTGAACAATCATGAAATGATGAAGTCTTCACGTTGTAATTACACGTCAAAAAGAAACTAAATATCACTTCCTATCACTAGCTCTCGTACTCTGGGACGGATTCTGCTAGTGGATATGCTGGTGCATCTAACCTCGTCAGAACTTCCGATAATCCAGCAGTGTCCCTTATTATCTGTGTAAAAAGTCAAGCAAAGAATTAGATTATTAAAAGTAAACCACTCCAGTTCCCTCTCATTGTATCAGTCCTCACAGCCCGAGGCATGTAGACGATTATTGGTTAACATCCTTAAACTCCAGCACTCAATACATTAACATAGTCCAAAGCTATCATAAAGGCACCCTCCACAGATCAAACTACGAGAAAAAGATGAATTCAAGGAAATAAAGCTCTCCAACTTATGCTAAAGAAAGTAAAACAAAGAAACTACAAAAAGAACTTTGTATTCCGACATGCTTCTCCAGTGCTCTACCTACCAACATCATTAACTAAATGCTGTTCTAAGTGTCCAAGAAAGATCCTTCAAATATTTACCTGGAAAAATCTAAACACTGCTAACAAACTTCATCAGTCCTACATTTCTTCTTCTCCTAATGCCTTCCCAATCCATAAGGAAATTAATACAACAGGAGCTGCACTAGTTAGTTTTCTCCCTTCTAGAATATGCTGCAAATGTTCTTTATAATGCTTGATGTATTTTCGATACTTCCATGGACCATGCTGGTATGCAGTAACCTATAACTGAACGCAGTGATGTAATAATACAAGGGCTTTCAGCACCATATATATTTCAAAATGAAATATCAATCAAAATTCTGCCTTGCACCCACCACAAGATATACTATGTTTATTGATTTCTATCTTTGATTCCGCCTAGCAAGTTGCACAATCACCATCATAGAAACACTAATGCACCAGCTCATGTGGCATGTAGGTATAAAACAAGATTTCATCCGATTATTAAATGATTGCACACAAAAAATTGAAGGCACCGCACATACAACTGCGCTAATGTCAGAGGCAATAAACTTAAAAATGTTCTTACTAGTATCTCCTCATCAAGATAAGAAATCATGAAGAGTCTCTGAAAAGTACCAGCTGCAAGAATGAACCAGGTATAGGGGAAGCAAATTAGAATGGATTCACTACGGTAACTCCAGAGGCATAAATCGAAAGAAACACACAGCACAATTAGAACTCCGCAGATCTTTAACTTATTGCAAAGAACCTAAGTTCATATCACGATATTCAAAAGGGAGAACCATGCTAACAACAATTAATGGTCTAAAATTACTATTTTGGGGCCAAATCACGTCAACTATAATTTGATTAAACAAAGAGTATAATTTATGGGTTATATACAACCCCTTAAAACATCTATTACAGAAATTTCTTTTGTAATGAATGAATTCCAGTGAACTTTAATATTAGCTGTAGGTGCCAAAAGCCTCCTTCGAGATTTCATATTCCATCCTCTAAATAGTCTCAGACATTCATGTTAAATAGTATACAGAAACAGAAGGGAAAAAGGAAAGATATGCAGTTTGAATAGACTTTTCTTCTCTTGACTAGAACATAAATGTTCCATACCATCATCCCAGACCAAATGTCATACCATCATCCCAGAACAAATGTCAGAGATGTGTAAGACAACAATATCAGTTAATTAGAGAAGATTCGCAGCCACAAAGATAGACCACATAAATTATAATGTCAAAACACAACTCAACTCAATGAGAACACAAATGCGAAATCCTTTAGATACCTAACCATATTGAAAATATCGAGTAGGGACTTGCAAGAAAGAGGAAAGCAATCTTATCGGCAACTGAAGGAGTCTCCGGGAAACTATCAATGATTGTTTTAGACAAACTAGGACAGTTCACAACAAGAAGAAATGCCCAGCTACAAATGTGCACATACCCAAAGCTCACACATGTCCTGAGGGACCTTTGGACCTCAAATAGATTAAGTGAGAAGCAGAGTAAATTATATAAGAAAAATAACAGAAGGCTTACCTAAAGGAACTTTCAGTCCACTCGAAATTGCATCCCTTATAGGCACAGGTAGTTGTTGCATTGTGCTAACAGCCTGACCAAGTACACCTTTTAGCTGTTCTGGCAAGGTTTCTTCAATGACCGTTGGTGTCTCTAAAGTCCCTTCAACATATTCCTCTTTCATTCGAAGAGGTCCCTCTACAGATAACCTGGATGACAGAACAAATTTGCTTTCTATCTGCATTACAACAAGGAAGATGCATTCACAATAAAGCTTGAGAAGCCGTAAAAAAAAGCCAATGAGTAACAGAAGAACATTTTACAATGCCATTACAGAAGTTATGTTCAACCATGCATCAGCAAAGACCAGAGTATTGTGGCAACTGCAGTTCCCGTTGTACATGCAAAACAAGTAGGTATGACCTGGTAGATTGGGACCTGATTGCATATTTAACAATTAAATTAAAGTCTAGGCATAAGTATAAAACAATGTTCAAATTTTGAGTATGCCAAATAGTTTCAAAAGCATGCATAGTTTCAAAATCATGCAATGTCAAATCACAAATTCTAATCAGCCTTTCACTGTTCTTCTATAGGTCTAACTTATCTTCATTCATTAATTAACATAATCCTGTCACAGAAACATATCACAACTTTGACAGAATGAGGAAAAAAAAAGAGAAAAGAATCATACACATAGTCAAAGCAGGCAACAAGTTTGAGATAAAGAAAAAGATGAAACACTTCACTCATCCCATATCAAGTCAACAGAATTCAAATTGACAAGAATGAAATAGGTTGATGACTGCTATATTTTTGTAAGTTGGGTAGAAATATAAAGGTTTGAGTATCAACCCAAATGAAGCAAAAGACCTTTTTTGTCTGTATGTTTACGTTATTTTAGCATGGGAAACATCATAGAGATGTAAAGCATCAAAGTAAGGTAAGAGTGACATTTCAAATTTTGCACAGTTTTGCATTACCTTTTAAGGTGTGGGGAGAGGAAAAGGGTTGGGGATTGAGGGAATGATTTCATTCCACCTAAACAGCACATTCGTGCAAGCATATCAAAGAAGATAATGAAAGATAGAAATGTACCGAGTAGAGTAGTTTCATATTTGCCGTAACTTTTGCAATACCATCCTTGATCACCACATCCAGTTTAGATAAATTAGCCAAATTTGAGGGAAATCCCCTGAAAGAATGTATACATAATATTAGAACCTAAAACTGTCTTTGTCTACACTGACTGACTCAAAAAAAAAAAAATGATAATAACAATATGATAAAAAAAAAAGTAGGAATTGAAACTAGCAAATCCATTCAAGTGAAAGTTACCCCATGGCAGGACCCGTTACAACAGGAAAAATCATATAAGTGCTGGAGGAAACTTAGAAAGAAAACAGAAAGAGATCCACTGACATAATAGCACTCACTGAAACATAAATCTGGCCGCAAATAAACCAGGGCTTCCAGAACCAAACCACTCAAAATTCCAACGACCTTCAAGAAAGGGTGACCTGAATACTAAGAAACATTTAGACATATCTTTCTGAAAAAACATATTCATATGAAATGCTCAGTACAAATGAGCACCTACGTAGTTGGTCGAGGAGTAGGATTGAGACGCTCAAGACCAACTATCCTTTCATTCACATCAATCCGTTGCACGTCTGTGATAAGTCCAGTAACTAAAGCGTCAAAACCCCCAGCATCTTTGAGCTGAATCAATAGCTAGCTATCAGTACAGAACTTCCAACAAGAACTCTGATTAACAATGCAAATGTTGTAACTTTGATTAAGCAACGATTGCATTTCAGCGGTAAGAAAATAACTCAATTAAATTAGGTACTGCATTAAAAGGACAATACAAATGAGCATTGAGACACAAAAGGCAAAAATTTTCCTTTTCACGAAAACAAAATGAACTGGATACTCAAAGAAATAGTAAAAGATTAAGAAACTTAACAGCGAGAAGCAGTGATTCCTTAGCAGAGAGTCGCTCCATCTCTTTGGCGTAAGTGGCTGGGGATCCCTGAACAGCCTGTTGAACCATAGCTCTGCAGGCCACTCTCCCATTTAATTTCCTCCGGCGAATCTCGGGCAGCTTGGCCGGAGACCCGAAGCGAACCGTAGAGGCAGTGTTAGAAGGAGAAGAAGAGGAGGTGATCGCTGAAATCGTAGAGAACGAGCTGTGTAGTGTAGCCATTTGGAAATAATAGAAGAAGAAAGCTTTTCTAGTGAATGGAATGGACAGCTGAGCTAGTAATTTGAGCAAAGGGAGAACATCGTCGCCGCGATATGCGGATGTAATAATATAGGATCCGATGTGTGAAACAATAAACAAATAATGACATTTATATTTATTTAAACATCAAAATAGGTTTGGAGATGCGGGGTATCGAACCCCGTACCTCTCGCATGCAAAGCGAGCGCTCTACCGTTTGAGCTACATCCCCATGTGATGAAAACACGATATAACTAGATTGTCTCAAAGTTAGACTACACAAATGATTTATATCTACAAAAGGTCAGAGGTCCGCAATAATGCTCAAATTTTAATGCATCCAGATGAAGTGACCATTTGGTCTTAGAAGATGAGAGTGGAAAATTCAAGCTTAATGTATGTGAGAGGGTATATGATGATCAGTGGTCTGTGGTCTGTGGTCTTGTGGCATCTTAGAAAACGGAGAGGAATGATAAATTACATACGATGCATAATCATTTGCATGGAAAAGCATAATAATTCTTTCGTTCATTATCGAATTTATACATCATTCTGATACAATAAGATTCCAGAATAGTAATAATTGTCAATACAGCTGGTGTAACAAACTTATGGATAATAAACAATCTGTCTTCATCTTGGCCTTTGATCCTTAATAACCTCCTTTTGCGCTATCTGTCCAGTACTTGCCTACGCATCAGTTTTCTCAAGACACCCCCTCAAACTCAAGTTCCTTGGTTGGAGATTGAGTTTGTTTCGCAAGTGAGTGAATTGATCAACGGAGATAGCTTTGGTAAAGATATCTGCCACTTGTTCTGCAGAAGGAATATGAAAAATCTGAACATCTTTATTTGACACCATTTCACGGATATAGTGTATGTCAATCTCGATATGCTTGGATTTACTGTGAAGAATTGGATTGTGAGATAGAGAGATAGCACAGCGATTGTCACACCACAATTTTGGAATAGTGTCTAACTTTATCTGTAGTTCTTTCAATATTGACTGGAACCAGGCAATTTCAGCTCCTACCTGAGCTAGCGTTCAGTACTCACTCTCAGTACTGGATCTTGAAACAGCTTTTTATTTCTTCGAGCTCCAAGCTACACATTTCCACAAACTTGACAACATATCCTCTAGAGGATTTTCGATCAGAAGGATCACAAGCCCAGTCAGCATCTGTAAAGCACTCCAATTCGACAATCCCTCCTTTCTTATAATGTAAACTCATGTCAGAAGTTCCTTTAAGATATCGTCGCACTCGCGACTGCTTGCCAGTGGATTGGAGATGGAGTTTGCATGAACGGGCTCAGCTTGTTCACAGCATAAGTAATATCAGGTCTGGTTATTGTAAGATACTGTATACTTCCAATTACACTGCGATATAAGGTAGGATTAGAGAAAGGCTTTTCTTGAGTTATAAACTTTTGACCAGTTGCCATTGGAGTATTACATGCTTTGTTGTTTGTCATCTGAGTTATTTCAAGCACATCCTGAAGGTATTTGTTTTGACATAGAGCCATGATGTTATTGTTTCTACGAATCTCTATTCCGAGAAAGTAACTAAGTTCTTCGAGATATTTTAATGCAGATCTCACTTCAGCTTTGTGACAACATCCTCTATAAGACAATTCGATGTCCCTGCGATTATAATGTCATCTACGTACACAAGGACTATGACTAGATCTTTTCCTTCATGCAAATAGAAAAGGGAGGATTCTGATTGGGAGGAGTAGAATTTCCATTCGTAAAGAGCATCATAGAGTTTCTGAAACCATGCCCTATTGGCTTGCTTCAATCCATAGATTGCTTTGTTGAGTTTGCAGAGATGAGAGGGATATTTGGGATCAATAAACCCCTCAGTTTGTTCCATATAAACAGCTTCAGCAAGCACTCCATTTAGAAATGCATTGTTTATATCCACTTGCCTCAGATTCCACCCCTTCACCATGGCCAAACTCAATACAAATCGAATGGTGTTGAATTTCACAACTGGAGAGAATGTTTCAAAGTAATTTACTCCCATGGTTTGCAAGAATCCCTTGGCCACAAGCTAGCTTTGTGCGTAGATATTGTTCCATCAGGGTTTTACTTAAATTTGAAGATCCGTTTGCAGCCTACTGCTTAACATTTGAGTCTCTCGAAGCTAGAGTCCATGTTTGATTCTTTTGCAATGCTTCAAACTCTTCTAACATAGCATCTCTCCATTCTTTAGAGTTCAATGCATCAGCCACTGAATTTGGAGTGAGATCAGATAAATTTAGCTTTGTGGTTTGAAAGACTTTTGGTTTAAAACTTCCTGCCTTCCTACGAGTAATCATGGGATGAAGATTTTGAATTGCAAGCCTCTGCACGACATTTTCACTCAAATTTTCTCCATGTGGATGGTGTTCCCCAGTAGTTATATAAGGACTCATATTATTTTGTTCAAAACCAAGAGAGAATAAATGATGATCAGTAGTTATCTGCGGGATAGTGTTAGCCGAAGACTCTGCAGAGGATAGTCTTACACATTGATGACACTGAAGTGTCTCATTGGCAGGCACCAATAGGAACTGAGATGCGAGAGAACAGTTAGAAGTAATTTGTGTGTGGTGATTCTTCCTGTTGAACAGTTCCTGATATGGAAACTCTAGCTCATTGAATCTAACATCTCAAGCAATGTAAGTTTTGCCAGAGGGATGAAGACACAAGTAACCTTTGTGAGAATTTGAGTATCCAAGAAACACACATTTGCTGGTTCTAAAATCTAGTTTATGGTGGTTGTATGGACGAAGATTGGGAAAAAATGCACACCCAAAACATTTCAAAAAATTGTAATCAGGTTTGTTATTAGTCAGCTTTTCCAAAGGTGAGAGGTGATTAAGAACAGGCGTGGGTGATCTATTAATGAGAAACACTATTGTTTGAACAGCTTCAAACCAAAAATTCAAGGGTAAATTAGCTTGGCAAGAAGTGATAGGGCTGTTTCAATGACATGTCGATGTTTTCTTTCCACCTTACCATTTTAGTAATGAGTGTAAGGACAGTAGAATCTGTGGGTTACGCCTTCTTCTTTGAGAAAGCTGGTGAAGGCCAAGAATTCTCCACCGTGATCTGTTTGAATAGTTTTGATCTATTTTTCCAGTTGTTTTTCTACATGTTTTTTGAAATCTTGGAAAGCTGCTAGAGCTTGGGATTTTAAGGCTAGAGGATAAATCCAAGAGAATCGAGAGTAATCATCAAGGAAACATATGTAGAATCTAGCACTATTATATCCAAGTAGAGGTGAAGGGCCTCACAAGTCTGCATGAATGAGTTCCAAAGGTTGTGAGCTAGGAAAGTGCTGTTTGTGAATTTTTTCGAGCCGACATGCTTTGCAGAAATTGAAATTTTATTTATTGGAAGAATGATTCTTAATAGATCCTGATTTTAGTAATAGCTGAAGTATTTTTCTACTTGGGTATCCGAGTCTTCTATGTATAATATCAAGAGAAGAACAGTTAGTTGAGTGCCGCACGAGCTAAATCAATATTTTCAGTAACTTGGAGAACCGAATTCTTACATTTTGTAGGTTGGTTCAACATGACTTGATCAGATTCAGAATTTGGAAAATTAGAAATTGACTTAGCTCTGTCATGAAAAGCTAAAAGAGTGGTGTTGGATTGAGACTGACTTTTGAGCAGACCATTTTTTCTTTCAACACGATAAAGACCATCCTCAACAACCTTGAAGCACCAGTCTCCCCTTTTTGTGCTTCACAAAGCCGTAATTGTTAATGAACAGAACTGTCACACTATGATCAGAAACAAGCTTTGAAATACTCAACAACTTTTTTTTTAATAGAGGGAACAACTAGAACATTATGCAGTTCAAGAGTATTTAATTTCAGTTTAACAAGATGAGATATAGGAAGTGCTTAGGGACGGCAATTTCGGCTCGGCCCGTTTTTGGCGGATCATGTGTGGGCTACAGGCCGATCATGGTCCTCCCTGATCGAGCTACGGTCAGGTCATTTTAGACAAAACGGCGTCGTTTTGTCTAAAATAGCCGTTTTATATTTTTTTAATTAAAAAATGTACACAAGCCAGGCCTGCTCATCCCGACCCACGGTTCGCCGTAATTGAGACTTGACTGGGCGAGCTAAAAGTAGCCTAAGCTTAGCCTGATCCATTGACGTCCTTAAAAGTGCTTGTCTATTACCTATAGTCACCTTCTTAATACCTCGATAATCTTCCTTTAGGGTCAGATTGTTGACATCAACGGTGATATGTGGCGCACCACTATCTACTACCAATTTACTCGACCGGTCCGCCCATTAATATCCTTAGAAGTGCTTGTCTGTTACCTTCTCGATACCTCGATAATCTTCCTTCAGGATCAGATTGTTGACATCATTGGTGATATGTGTCGCACCACTATCTAATACCAATATTTTACTCGATAATCTTCCTTTAGGCTCAGATTGTTGACATCACTGGTGATATGTGTCGAAGCACCACTATCTAAATACCAATTTAAATCAGTAGTAAATTCTGACTGAGGATACTGAGATGTGAAACTATTTGAGTTGACAGCATATGCCTAGTTGTTTCGGCGTTGGTGGCTCTGTGATGATGGAGTAAACTTCCAGTCAAACCTGTGCCAACATGAGTCAGCAGAGTGTCCATAATTCAAACATAATTGACAGGTTGGCTTGTTTCTAGCATTGTGCCTTCTCCTTGAATTTTTTGGTTTTTCTCTTCCTCTTCCACGATAGTTTTGATTTACTGGTGAAAAATTACTCCTTGATTGCTGATTTTGAGAGAATGCTACTTGAATATAGTTGGCGTTGTGTCCATCTAGCGCTGAATTAGCATGCAACCTTTTTCCAATCGAGCTTCATGATTTAACAGTAGAGTGTATATCTCCTGTAAGGAGGGAAGTTCCTTTAGGGAGCTTGCAATGGAGATAATTGTCCCATATTCCATGCTTAGTCCTACTAAAATCTGTAGGACCAGTTCTCTCTCAGACACAGTCCTGCAAGGTTCAGCTCATTTGAATATTCATGCATCTTGTCTTAATAATCTGAGATACTTAAAAATCCTTTACGTTGATTTTGCAATTGCATTTTCACATGCAGGATGCGTGATTGTGACTGTGTTTCGTACATTCGTTCAAGTGTTGTCCACAGCTCATAGGAAGTGTTGGATCGAGAAACTTTACGAAGAACACTGTCTGAGATGTTTGAAAATAGCCAACCCAGCAAGGTTTGATCATGCTTCTTCCATAATATTTAATCAGGGTTATATAGATCTTCAGTGTTACTAGAGTCTGAGGCAATAAATCTGTTTGGCATGACTTTGGTTCCACCTATGTACCCTTCCAGATCATTAGCCTTAATCTGAGGGATGATCTGTGATTTCCAGGTTCTGTGGTTGGTCATAACCAACTTGGATGGAACTATGAAGTTGAATGAAGCCATGGAGAGAATGGATTGGGACGTGACCTGTGATTCGGAGTGAATGAGAGGCAGTGTTAATGGAACATTTTGGTTGTTTAAAGAACCGACATTTGGAGGAGCTGTTGTTGCTGAAACATTTTGATCATTTGGTGAGGCCATCGAGAATTGTAGGCTAGATACCAACTTGGAAAAAAAGAGGAATGACATATGACATATTACATATGATGCTTAATCATTTGTATGGAAAAGCATAATAATTCATTCATTCATTATCAAATTTATACATCATTATGTGTAGCATTCCATTCCCGTACTAAGGATTAGAATCCTAAAATTCGGTACATGTGAGATCAAAAAGAAATTAAGACAAGTGCATTTCATGCTCATGCATAATGTTAGCATATACGCACGTGAATTTGAATTTTTGCACACATTAAAATGATTGTATATGTATTCATTGACATTCCGGGTATAATTGATCTATAAATGTGATTATAATTGGAATTGTGAATTATTTGTATTGAAAACTGATTTGGAGAGTGAACCTTGTGATTTAAAAATTTTTGGTGAATTTTAGGAAAATTTCCAAAAAATGTTGGGTATTACTGGTTAATGAAAAATTTCAAGTGGTGAGTAAATTGATGAATGGAAATAGAAATAAGAATAAATGATAATGGAGGATTTTTATATGGACGACTGTGGGAATTTTTAAGAGATAGTAGTGAAAATTTTGGAGACATTTGGAGAAAATTGAAGATGTGTAAACTAGTTTTATTAGTAAAACTACTTAAAGCTTTGGGAGATAGATAAGTGACATGTGTTACTTATTAAATTAAGCTTTATTATATTATTATGTTGAGAAGACCAAGTCTCGTTCCTTTTTAAACTTGACTAAGTTACTGTTGCTTCTTAACTTAGTTATCTCCTTCGTAGCTTTCTTCTTCAAACTTTCTCTTCTTTGATTTTTTTGATTCACCGAACCTTCACTAAAGAAAAACCTTGTTTCCATCTACCTTTCTACTCCAACTTGTTATCCATTTCTTTTTTCTCAAGAAAAACCTAACTTAAACCACCTTCAAGATGGTGTATGTGGTTGCATAAAGAATTAGGGTTTCTTAAGATTGTGGAACAATTTGAAGTTTTATCAAGTAAGTATCTGTAAATCTTTCTAGGCGATTGATTTATGAGACAAATTTGGTGATTTAGTTGATATCAAATTATCATGTAAAAATGGATATTTTCATGTTTACTGTGTATGTAGGATGAGTTTGATGATATTTTTGTTTGAGTGTTTTGAGGATCAAGATGTTATAAGATAGTGTTTAAATGATTTTTGCAGTTGAAAGATCATTGAAAATGTGTATGAGAAGAGTGTAGAAATTCATGAAAGAAATTATTCTTATATGCTCTATTTCCCTGAGTATTATTCACTGTGTCTTCAAACCATTAAAGTCACGGTCGTGACAAAGCACGATCGCGACATTCACCTCTTCTCATGGGAGTGAGAGATGAGAGTCAAACCCGTGACTTTTTCTACACCTGACCAAACTCATTCAAAAGTTGTCTTGGCTATGACATGAGTTTAGAGATAAAAGGATAGGTTTAAGGTGATGTAGGGATGTGAGAAAAAATAAATCAATAAAAAGAATGCCAAAAAGAAAGTGTAGAAAAGCATACAGAAAACATGCAGAGTTACGTGAAGAGATACATGCATAAGTTTGTGTTTTTGATGTTTGTGTTTAATCATGGTTTTGATCTATTTGTGAGTGTGTTGAGCTGAATGGGAATTGAAAATGGAGAATGTACAGAAAACTAAAGTGTAGAAAAATGAAAGATGAAAATGCAGAAGACATGAAATATATGCGTGAGTGTGATTTTTGTTTTTGATGATTTTGAAAAAAAATGGTTTTTTGACTTGTTTATGAATGTTTAGAGTTAAATGAAAGTCAAAAATGAGGTTGAGATAAGCTAGAGATGTTAGAAAGGATAATCAGTTTAATGAAGAAGAAGAGAAGAATTGTAGTAGTTCGGAAGAAGAAGAAGAAACGAAACATGTCGCTCGGCACGATCACGACTCTACTGGTTAAGAAGGGAAGTCGCGATCTTGCCTCAGCATGATCGCGACTCTGTTTATGGAGGACAAAAGTTGCGATCGTGCCTCTACACGATCGCGACCCGAGAGGCTATTAAAGAGTGATTATTTTTATTAAACATGATTTGGTATTTTGATGATATCTTGATCTGTAGATGTCCGAATGGAATGATTCTTGATTTTGAGTAAACAAGAGACATAGGGATACAATTTGTCTAAAGAAATCAAATTTTAATTCTATCTCTAAGAATTTCAATTTCTGGACTGAATTTGCCACTATTACAGTTTGGAGAATAGTCTGAATTATTTGTAATGTAACTTTTGGAATACTGAATCAAAATGAATGATCTTGTTGTTAATAGAAACTTAAGAGATAGAGGAACAATTTTATAGAAGAAAGTATCCTTGAATTACTTCATTTTCTTGGTTAGAAAGAAAATGGAAAGTTGACCCGAAAATATATCTTAGGAAAAATCTGATTTGACCAGATGAGTTATGAATTTTGATTGTAAAGGTTTTAATGAGGTGAAAATATAAGTATAAAATATATTTCAACGATTTTTGATATATGATGGATGATGTGACTTGAATTCAGGAAAAATACCCAGGAATGTCATTGAACATGCATTGTACATATTACATATACATATATGTGTATTAATAGACACTTTTACAATTATGCAATTAATTATGTGTGTAGATGTGTATGATG
Organism: Erythroxylum longipes; assembly: GCA_027563885.1. NCBI lineage: Eukaryota > Viridiplantae > Streptophyta > Magnoliopsida > Malpighiales > Erythroxylaceae > Erythroxylum > Erythroxylum longipes. The sequence goes on from JAOQMS010000179.1 coordinate 24,521,845, forward strand.
TTGATACACAGGATAGAACGTCTGCATCTAGACGCTTCCGGATCATGAAAGCTATTACTTACTGATTATTCTATTTGTATTATGTATTGAATGAGTTTGCAATGTGAATATGATTGTTCTGATTCTGGACATTGAATGTCCGAGGAGTTTGAAATATGTGGAAACATTGAAGTGCTCCTTGTATGTGAATTTGGTGAAATATGTGATACATAACTTGATTGTTAAATGTCGGACCTAGTTCCAAAGAAGAATGTGAATATGCATATAAATGAAAAAGTGATTCTCAACTTAAATGTTGAATGCCGGACTAAGGTCTGATGACATGTGAAAGTGACTAGTTGACCATATATGATTGATGCATTTCATTACATGAAAGCATGAACAGATAAAGGTTGTTATGACCTAAGTAGCTACCGAAAAAAAACTTAAAGCTCATAATGTGAAAAAGAGTTTAAAGCTCAGAAAGTGATTAAGAGTCAAAGGCTCACTATGTAAAATAAGTCCGGTCTCTCTAACGAATACGAGACAGTTATTAATAAGCCCAGTATCCACAATAGATAGGGGATAGTTATAGGCACTTGGTCATAACAATAATAAAAGAAAGTGAGTGTCATGAGCACTGCATATACATATGATAGGTATATTTTAAATAGTTGGCTGATTTATGAATGTGATTTATGTTGAATGTGAAATGTGAAATGAATGATCAAGTGATATGCGATGATATATGAATTGTATGTGTTATGTGATCGAGTGAGCCATCGAGGATGGTCACTCATTGAGTTTGCAAAACTCACCCAAAATTTGCAATATTTTTTTTAGGCTCAGAAGAGTTACCCCATTAGGCAAACAGGAGTATAGCCACTACATTTAAGTAAGAGATAGAGGTAGGGATCAATTCACATCTACATTTGTATTTTCTTATTTTTGTATCGAATTGAGTCTTTCTCAATTATTGTAACTTGTATTATTCAATACTTCTGTTTTGTATTAACTTTTGACATTGGAAATGTTTTGTAATTGAAATTGATCAAAGTGTAATAATAATTGTGATTTCGAGTTTTATGGAATAAAAGTATGGGCCCGAATTTGATTGTTGATTTCTATGTACGCGCGTGGAAAAAAATTTTGATACTGAGTTTTAAGTGTCTGACTGATTGATTGTTCTAGTATGCCACCCTTGCAGGGTACGTACTCAGATATCACTCAGGATGTCGGGTACGTGTCTTACGAGAGTGGGGTGTTACAATTTACCTAACCCTACACACTAAAAACTTGTAAATGTGGTGAGTCAGGATTGTATCCGTAAGGAATGTTCGGTTAATTCATGCAATGAAATTAAATAATTGATGCAAAAGAAATAAAAGGGGGGTTTTGGGTAGATGCAATTGGGATAACAAAATAAAATTAAACTAACACAAACAATTTATCAAAAACAGTTAAAAATGACGAAATAATTGTTTGTAAAACCCGATTCTTTGTTTTAATCTTGACATCTGTACATTTTAACATATATCATTGTATTATCGTCCTCATACCTCTTTCCAAACTATTGGTCATGAATTAACTACAAGCTTTGTTTATCCCAGTTTTCCTTAGGTCATAATTAATTAAAACAAGCTCTTTAATTAACCTTAACTATCGAGAAACTTAGAATAAGCTCTCTAAGTTTATTTGGATAGTTACATTACAAGTAAAAAAAACAGACCAATCTAAGCAATAATCGCACAAGCTCGGATTATTTAACTTATGCTACGTTATCCTTAACAATTCAACATTGTTAGTTACCACATATGAGCTTTAACATAACTATTATGTATCGTATTCAAGTTCTAGCGATGGGTTTTCATGAGAAACGATTCAATATAGCATCAAAAGCATTCTTACACAATACCCAATCATTAATCTCAAGATAACGTAACCAATTCGAAAAGAGGGAAAGAAAATGATACACAATGATACTATGCTTAATATGCTCCTCGATGTCGGTTGCAATTCCAAACCGATATCAGGATGGTTAGCCCTCCATCTTCTCCATCAACCTTTAAGAATCAGCCATGAATCCTCTGTTGGTGTTGGAAACAGAGAGAAATGATGAAGAATATAGGTTTTTCATTTGTGTACCTGAAATTGCTCTTTTGGCCATCACAACATTACCTTTTATAGTTAAAAAGTCACAATATAGGTGTGACATGTTTAGTCATTACCGTGAGAAGCATTGATCTCACGCCCGTGCAATCCCTTTTAAAGCTGTGAACCATCTTATGTATTCTTCTCCTTTGTATTTTCAACATATATCTCATGTTTCTTGGCAATTTCTTGTCTTCTCTTACTTTTAATCTTCTTCTTCTTGATCTATAAAGACAAGTGAGTGTCAATCTTCGAAAAATGACTCAAATATAATGCTTTTGAGTCACTTTGGCTTCTTCGCTTCTGAATTGTACCTAAAATAAAATATGAGCTAAAGTGAGAATCTTAAGCATTTTAAGGCATTAATCACTAAGTGTAGTAGATTAAATGAATCAACATTTAAGTACATATCAGGCATTATCTATCAAGGTATCTCTTCTTTTTTCTCTCCTACTTTACTTTATGCCATCAACTGTTTTGAATTATTTCATGATTATTCTCTTACATCGTATCTTTTTTGAACAAATTTATGTAAATACATTAGAAATTTTATTTCTTGCATTCATGACTTGTTCGAGTTTGAGTAGGAATGCCGAAAGAAAAAAAAGGCTAATGGTTGTCTTAACTGTATGGTTAGAGATGTGTAATGCTATTAGTTAGCTATTGAATTTATTAACATCAGAGGCATCTTTATATAGTTATAGGCTAAGGGTTTGACATTATTTTCCTGATTTTTGTGCAAATCAAGATTATGTGAGGCAAATTGTGCATGACAATGATGAGTCATGTATTTAAATGATTAGGATAAATAGGCAAACATTTTTTAAATCATGTGAAATGCTAGAAAGCATAGGAGGATTAAAGTCAACAAAAAACATGCTTATTGATGAACAATTAGCAATTTTCTTACATATTATTGCTCATCATGTTAAAAATTGAGTTATTAGGAAACCTTTTACAAGGTTAGGTAAGACAATTAGTTGGTGTTTTCATAATGTTTTAAATACAATGATGCATTTACAAGATCTTTTATTTAGAAAACATGAGCCCATACCAATAAACTTTTCAGACCATCGGTAGAAGTGGTTTAAGGTAGTTTAAGGTAGATAATCACCCTATTACTTTTATAAGAAAATATAGTGTACGTGAATAAGGTTCCTCATTATTGTTTATTTCATTTGAATTGTAGAATTGCTTAGGTGCTTTAGATGGGACATATATCAGGGTTAATGTGCCAATTAAAGATAAGCCTAGATTTTGAACTCATAAAGGTGACATTGCAACAAATATGTTAGGTGTGTGCACACCTGACATATAATTTTGTTTATGTTCTTCCTAGTTGGGAAGGGTTAGTAGCTGATGGTACAGTTCTTCATAACGCAATTAATAAGAGACATGGGCTAAAAGTGACTTATGGTAAGCTTTCCTATATGATGTAGGAAGGTTATTTGAAATTTTGTATATGAGATAATATAAATTAAATAACTTATATAGTGGTTTTTTTATATAGGTTTCTATTACCTAATCGTTGCATGTTATAAAAATTATGAGGGCTTCCTTGAACCTTTTAGGGGTCAAAGATATCATTTGAATAAACGATTTCAAGGTCACCAACCAAGAAATCCTGAGGAATTTTTTAATATGAAACATGCAGCTACACACAATGTAATTAAGAGTGTTTTAAGTTACTAAAAATTAGGTGGGCTATTATTAAAAGTTCATCATTTTATCCAATAAAGACACACAATCGAATTATTATAACTTGTTGTTTGCTTCATAATTTTATTAGGCAGGAGATGAGTTTTGATCCTATAGAGAGTGGTTTAAGGGAATATTTTAACATAAATCCAGTTGTTAAGGAGGATTCTATAAATACTATTGGCCTAACTAATGCTTGGACAAATTGGAGAATTGAATTGGCAAGTGAAATGTTCAATGAATGGTAAACATCTAGGCAAAATGAAAATTGACATTTTTTAGGTGTTCTATTATGTTTGAGTGTTAAGGGGTTTTATATTATTGTTTCTACAAGTTGTTATCCTCTTTGTTGTTTATGTCGTACTCTATTATTGTACATTATGTTGTTCTCATAAGTTGTTAATGCCTAATGTTAATAAAATGAAAAATTTTATAATGTTTTTATTTTTCCTTTATGATGATCATTATTTTTTTATTTGTCAGTACTACTTTAATTTGCTAGATAAGTATGTCAATGAATTCCCCATCAATTACTGATTTTCAAAGTTTAAAAGGAACAAAAGGAAAGTGGAACTATAAAGAGGATGTTGTGCTAGTTTGCTACATGGTTGATTTGCATAATATAGGAACTTACAATGTTGACATTGGATATAACGCTGGCTATCTAAATGAATTAGAAAGATTGGTAGCAACAAAACTTCCTAATTCAAACTTAAAAGCCAGACCTCACATAGAGTCTAGGATTAAGACTTTAAAGAACGAGTGGAGCACTGTATATGATATGGTAAGGAAAGATATAAGTGGATTTGAATGGGATAGTGAAAGGAAGATTGTCACTGCTAAAGATCATTTATAAGAGTCTTTCTTAAGTGTAATTATTAAACTTTTAAATTGTTTTAAGTATTTTCTTTAACTAATTTCTTGTCATTATACAAATTATTAATGTTGTTGTTTTTTCATCTTGTTAGAATCACAAAGATGTTACTCAATTTCAAAGGAAGAGTTTTCCTTTCTATAATGAGTTACAAACTTCTACAGATATTCTTAAAGAAATGGAAAGGAAAGGAGGTCTAGCTGGGATAAATGAAGGTGGAGAAGATGAATATGAAATTGAGCATGGTTTGCATGATATAGAAGAATCCTTAACCCAACTTTAAACATCAACTGTTGAAAGACAACCTGAAAATATTTCAACAAAAAGGAGAGAAAAGAATAATGATGCAGGAGAACTAAGCCATGTAAATTCAATTATTGCTGCTGTCAAATTGTTGGGTGATAACATAAAAAAGGTGAGAAAAGAATTGTGTAAGAGTATTATGAGAAAAATGAGTATTCAACAAAGAGTTGAAGAGTTAGATGGTGCATTGGGTCAGATAGAGGGATTGATTGATGATGAAAGAGATACTACTTTAAACAAAATTCCTGATCATCTTAGAAAAATTCTTGTATTTTTCAATCTTGTGCCTTCTTGAAAACTTGGGTAGGTGAGAAGGTTTCTTGTCACATATTAAAGATTATCTTGAGGTTTAAATATTTTGTATATTTATTTAAAATAAAGTTCAAACTTATTTTTTGTTCAATTAAATAACTTTTTAGTCATTTAAAGCCCGAGGCTATGTTTATTTTCAATATCGTTCCAATGTCATTTTATACTATAATTGAGACTGTATATAATGAATTCTGACATGAGTCGAACCAAATTGACAAAGTATATGAAGGAAAAATTAACCACTGCATAGTTTGAATCATGATGGGTGATAACGGAGATTTACATTATGATGGATATTAACAAAAGCTGACATTCGAATATTAAGAAGGAACATAGATAATAAAACCTAGTAGCCAACATATACAGTAGCATTAACTATGTAACAATCGTCATTCTTATCCCCCATCTCTTCAACACGTACACCACTTGAGCATATCAATCCGCCATCAACAACTTCAACATTAAGAATCTTGCCACTGTAGACATAATAGAAAGAGAATAGATTAAAAAAAAGTTCAAGTGATTACATTGTTTAGTAGCTGAACACCACAATTGGCTAGAAAAATGACGGATTAAATTGTAGTCAAAATGTTGGAAAGCCATTTGATAATTTTATAAAAATATATGTATTAACTAAAAAAAGAACGAACAACTCTCAAAGATTGAAAAATGCACTATGTAAGGCGTCCAATAATAAGAATAATAATAAAAATAAAACTAATAATAATAATAATAATAATAATAATACTTCTTGTAGTAGTAGTAGTAGTAGTAATGTAATTAGTGGGTGCTATAATGGATATTTTGATCTTTTTATTTGTTATTCCTTTTTCATTCCAATTTTATATTTTCAAACTAAATATTGACATTATATCATCATTAAAAATTTGTAGGAATAAACCAAACTAAATAATACCAATTTTATTTCATTTCTCATATATTTTATCCATAAGAATAACTATTTTATTCCTTATCTATTCTAGCTAGTGAACCCAACAACCTGCTAATTATTGTTTAAAGTCACAATAGGTTTAGTTATTACTTATATTTAATTTTATTGTTATTATATTTTTAGGTATATGATAACTAATTATTATTACCATTGCCTATTAATATTATTAAAGGCAATGTTTTGAAATATGATGCATTATAATTAAAGGCAATGTTTTGAAATATGATGCATTATATTAATTTTAAGCAACACATTTTGAAATGTTACGAATAGAATGTTGCATAAAGCTTTTTTTTTTTTTTGGTTATAGTGTGTTTCACACAGAGAGCATATATTAACCAAGTATAGATTTATAATATATATATATATATATATATATGGATGCTCTCACGTTATGTTGTATAAAGGCTCCCAGAATATTTCATGATATATAGGCTCCCAGAATAACACCGTAATATAGTTGTTGGAATTGTGGAAATCTAACAAACTGTCAGATTCTGATTTAGTTAGCTTCGAATTATTTCTGTGTAAAACAGGCAAGCTAATGGATCAATTCAATTTCCAAGATGACCTAAAACTTTAGGGCGTATAATTTCACACCACAATTATCAGAAACTCAAAACTACGCTAGTGTTTAATTTCTGCGCAAAAAAACATACATTCCGGGATTTAAGTTTTGGTGTAAGATAAAGGAAGGAAAATATATGCAACCAGAGGCCATAACTAATGATAATGAGAAAATAATATACAATTTAGTTTAATATGGGAATGGGGATCACTGCGCACTGAAGTATATGAAGGCTAGGTACAACTTAACCACTCAAAAAATTGGAGGTTACTGATACAAGTTCCTGTTGTAAACAAAAACCTCTCTTCATTTGGTTCACTGGTACTTTCCTAACTCCTTAATAATTAAAACACTGTTAAGCCGCTAGCTTTATATCCTAAACCGAGTTATGTATTTGTCTAGCTTTGCTTTTGAATAATTATTATATGTTTTAAGTCAAAAATATTTATTTTCAGCATTATCCACTTAGTAATGCCGCATCTCTTAACCAAACTAGAATGAAATAAAAGCTACATAAAATTAATGGAAAAATATTAATTCTTTCACACTTTAAAGTAGTTTACCGTGGAAGCCGTGTCTATCATTGAATGAAACGGGATAAAAGAAAAAGTAACGACAATTGTACGTTTAAGGAGAATTTTAATAACAACGAAATAAAATTAAACCAGAATATCACTATCATTGGTTATCTTGCAAACATGGCAATATCGAAGGAAGTAAATAAGTTTCTATTCAAGTGCATGATACGGTCCATTAAAGTCAAAGATTTGAGAACAACTTTGATGACGTTAAGAACTATATATACCTAGTATTCTTTCATATAGACATTCTTTTCTGTCTCTTCAAAAAACGCAGCACATAGGAAATTAAAAGGATGAAATTGAACCAATATCTTAAACATGGAAATCCTGTACTTAAGAGATATGCATAATAGGATGAAATTGAACTGCACATAGTAACTTCAATATCTGAGATATATTATAGGTAGGCGTATCAAAGAAAATCAATTCTTAAAGTATTTAAGTCGTGTCTTTTCGTTTACTGTCAGTAAGACGTATTTAGTGCCCCTAACACTGTTTTTACCATGAGATGATGGAAATAAATTCTAGGATTCATTTCTCTAGGAAACCAAGCTGATGATAACTTGGGTTTATGGCCAAATAGATTCCGTATTCTGATAAAGAATTTTGTCATGTCAAGTGTATAACAACCAATCAGGAATAATTAAACCTGTTCTATTTCCCTTAATGATGTCTGTGACGGTTCTCAAAGAATCTACAACATGTATTGATAGTGTCAATGGAGAATGCAGTCTAGGATCACTAATGACAATTGCTATTGCATGTGATTTGAAAAAAACAAACTGATATTGCAAACAGAAAGTCATGAGGGTTTTCTGGTACATTAGAAGTTGAGAATACGTATAAAACGTGATTACTCTACTGCACTAAGCTCTAATATGGAGCAATCTTAGCATAAAATAAGGTGTCGCTATTCATAAGGGAAAAATGCACTTACATCATAAAGGATTTAAACTAATTAAATAACGGACTTGGAAAAGTTGTTGCCCATGATGATATGAGAGGAAACAATTGCGCTCAATATTTGTGACTTATCTTCTTTATAGCATCAAGGTAATTTCCGATTTGCAAAGGAAACATTTTCCATGACAAGCTGCACAATCTAATCAAGGGTAAATAAACTAAAAAGTTGCGGACTATTTAGATTTCCTTTGTGGATATGAAATCACCAATCTTCATTAGTTGCTGCAAATTGCTAGGTCTAAAATCTGTGGACACATTTTAATAATTGTTAGCTAGAAATTAGAGCGTATGACTATAGTTAATATCAATTTTATGGCTCAAAATTCAAGAGGTGCGTAAGTTTTTCCCAGCCGATATAGAAGGGAGATAGACTCCTAGTATACTAGTTAACTGGATAGACTCCTAGTATACTAGTTAACTGGGTTATATATGTTCTAATCTTTAATTTATATATTTCCACACTAAGAAAAAGTTACATCTTCATCATCACAAACATTCCTACCCTTCAAACAAAGTTTGAAGCAAGAAGCAGTAAAAAAGAAATTAAATGACATAGAACGTAGTACCTCAAGACTAAGCTGAGTGAGACATTTTCACTGGCATATAGAAAAAAAAAAAAAAACCAGTATTCTCCTTCCCAAATGCTGTTGCTGTCCGTCTTCTCTAACTTACTTGGTACTACCTTCATATATATGCATATATCACGGAGTGAAGAAACATAAACAGAATCCATCTTCATTTGGTTTTCGTGAGACAGTAACTGGAGAAAATATCCCCTATACACTGATTTCTATAAGAGAATCACGGATCGTGACCAAGTCGAAGCTCCAAATCTAGTTCATCTTCGGTTGAAATTCCTGGATTCAGTTGACTATTTTCCGTGGCTGCATTTCCTATTTGCAAGCTCAAATTAGCACCCCAAAGATATTCGTTCACGCTCAGAGGTTGAGCGCTTCGACCAAGAAGATCATTTCTGTGGTAATAACCAGGTTGCTGCCTAGGGTTAGACCCAAATTGCTGATAATACGAGTGATAGTTTCTTTGAGGTCCGAAAATCGGATAGTACCTTCCGTATTCACTTGAAATCGGGGGCAGATAACTGGGGTTTAGGTATTCCTCATTATTAATCACTTTGGTCGGTGCTGAAAAACCTAGGGTATGCTTGGCCTTGGCTCGATCTTTTCTGTGGATGTTCATGTGCCCTCCTAAGGCTTGAGCGTTGGTGAAGCCTCGCTTGCAAAAGGTGCACTCATAGGAGCGTTTAGTAGTTGTAGAATTAGTGCCTTTGTCTTCTTTGGTTTGTTCCTGAAAATCATTTTCATCGCTTGAAGTCTCTGGGTTTACTTCTTTATGTGCTTCCATCCTGAAGACCTATGGCGCCACGTTGGTACGAATGGAATTAAGGGAACTGCCCAAATTTTCTTCAGAACTCAGAGGGGGGAAAAGAGAAGGGAAATAGGGTCAGGTGACCTAGAAAGGAAGGTGAGTGAACGTGAAAAAGAAACAACAAGAATACATTGCTATTCTCATAATGACTTGTGTGTATTTTTAGTTAGCTGAGCCATCTTGGCTTTTGCAATAAGCCACTTTCTTACAGATCGGCTCTCTTGTGATGTACCATTTTTCTTCAATGATTTCGTAAGTATTTGCTGCTTACGTAGCTTTCAACGGTCTAGGTTCTATATTAGACCTTAAGTTGCTTCATAACTTTGTCCTAATATGTGAAAATCATCCACATATTGTACTTCTTATCGCAAAATTCCCCAAAAAATCATGGCTTCATCTGCTACACGCTTTTAAATATCAATAAGCCTGCATGCTACCTCCATAACACATTTACAGGTGTGAAACCTTCTGGACGTCATTATCCTGTTTTTGGGTTACTTCTTGCTATCCCAATTGACGTCAATGGGCTGCAAATCTCACGGCAATTAATACGAGATATCGATGGTTATTCTAAGTAGTTTTATGTCGGCATTTGAAAGAGAGGTGATGGAGCAGTTATTGATCAACTTTCATGATATGCTGGATGGAACCCCAAGTTTCTCAAAATGGTCACTATGAATTTCAAACTTCGCTTCCTCAGATGAAGGGTATCAGATGCTTATGGCATGCATATCACATGAATTATGAGCAATAGTATTACCAATTATGTGATTCAATTGCTCTTACTTTTCCATCTAAGGTAAAGCTGCATTGACTGTCTAAAACCATACATGCTAGTGAAACCACTCTTACGGTATATCTCAGTATCCACATCACATAATAAATTCAATCTAGTCCCAAACCCTAACTAAACAACGGTCTCTGATCGATAATTTAAAGACTCACCGGGCAAAGATAAACGAGGGAGTATTTCAAAAGGAATAAATGACGTAAACTCTTGAGCTGTATTTATTGGGAAATCTCTAACATACCATATGTCTCGTAGTGCTTGTGCTACTTGTGTTGCTGGTTTCTGCTTCTTTGAGACATTAAGACGGCCAAAAGACGTGCTGTACAGGCAATTTAGCATTAAAGCATATTGCCAGTTCGTTGCTCTTGCCCGATTAAAGGATTCTTTTGAAACCTTTTTGACTAAACAAGGCCACTTTTGTGTGAATATAAGTCATTTTACCGTCCGCCTTTTGATTAATCAAGTTTATCAAGATCTAAATTGTAATTTGCACTAGTAATTTAAGTCGAAATCGCTAAAATGATTTACTGCAATTACAATTCAATCATCCATAATTATTATAATTGTCTACAATTTTATCGTAATTCACTACTTAAAACCCTATCCATACTAATATACATGGAGATGTAACCTACCAAAATTTATTACTTGTTAAGATACTAGAAGTATTATTGAATTTAATTTACTTTTCTTGTCAATGTAGATTAGTTTATAACTGATTAACTTCAAACTAAATTGAGAATTTGATTAAAAATGACTTAGTTGGATAGGTATAAATTTCATTAAAATCTACCTACTTCAGCTCAACTCATTTTATTTTGTATGCCATTAAAATATTATTTGGCATTTTTTAGTAGATATAAGACAAAGAGAAATTGTATTTGTAACGTGTGTATGATATAAAGGACGAAGGCTCCTTATATAGTGTACAATTGAGCAACATGCAAGGAAGAAAAATATTACAATATAATTGTAGAATATTTTAGGGCATAATTAAAGGGATTAAATATATTTACATATAATAACATCCCTCCTCAAATTGAAGGTGGGTAAAGCAAAAACTATTTGAAGTTTGCTAATAAGATCATGGAAGTATTAAGGTAGATAAGCTTTAGTAAAGATGCCAGCAGCTTGGTAACTAAAAGAAATTGAGACAACCTTGGTAAATGCTTTAAAAGCATGACGTTGGACAAAGTGACAATTATTTACAATATACTTATGTGCTTATGAAAGACGTGCAATTTGAATTGCATAAGATTATACAATATAAAGGTGTGGGAAGAACATGATTGATATCCTCATCATTAAGCAACCATCAAAGTCATACTAGCTTAGAATAAGTTTTGGTAAGAGCCTGACATTTAGATTTTATGCTAGAATGAGAAACCACAATTTACTTCTTAATTCGCTAGAATGTTAAGGAATTGTCAAGGAAATATCTAATCAATTAGTAAGATATTCAACCCAATTAACATTATAATAGAATTTTAAGTTTAATATAAATAAACTAGAGAAATAGACATCATGAAATAAGGTCCTTTCATATAACCAAGAATATAAAGAACTGTGGCAAAGTGAGTGGTACGAGAAGTAGACCATATGAACGACATAAGTTACATTAGCATGGTAGATAGTGAGATAAATAAGAGTACCAACCAACTATCAATAAAGAGTGTCATCATTAAGAGGAGTGTCAATAGCGCAAATTAATGAGCATCAGGTACAATAGGAGTACTAGTTTTCTTGTCATCAGTAAGACCAGCTTGAGAAAAGAGATCGTAGTATATTATGCTTAAGATAAGTAGCATGCTGTAGAATCAGATGATACCTTAAGACCAAGCAAATTGTCGAGATGCCCAAGATTTTTCATTTCAAACTATTTACTCATAAATGTTTTAAGGTCACTAATCCCTTAAAATCACCACTAATGATAATCATGTCATTAGGTAAAGAAGAAAGAGAATCAAACCTTTCTTAATCAAACAATCTACCAATTCATCAATCCAAGTTTAGTAAATTAGGCTCGAGGAGATTGTTTTAGGCTATAGAGAGATTTACAAAGACAATAAACTTTATTAGGAGGATGATTATATGTAACATCCCCTCACCTATGGGAAGGGTAATTTGGTAATTTGGCACGGGTTAGGAGTGTATAATATTGCATTGACA
>JAOQMS010000179.1:24540135-24582965 GCA_027563885.1 Erythroxylum longipes
TGAAAGGTAGAAAATTTAAGAAGCATGAAAGCATGAATAATGATGGAATGTATGAGCATTGAAAATTTTGTTTATGTAGGCAAGAGAGAGGAACCTGTTTCGTTTGTTACGTGCACGATGATCTATAGCCTTCTCCCGGCTGCCCGCATATGGCCACGAGATCCTGAGAAATCGGACTTGTTTCGTTTCACGGTGTAAACTTCGGTTTCGCCGTTTCGTTCCACGGAACTCTTGAGCCATTATGTTGTGCATTGCATTTTTGATATGTTAAATTATGATGTAATTTGAGTGTTATGCTTGATGATAACTTTCTGCCAATATGTTCTTTGTGATGATGTGTTGTAATTTGAATATATGTTGTGTATGGTTCATTATCACCGGCTATAAATATATTAGCCACTGAGCTTTCCGGAAATTTTCTACTCCTCAGGTGAAGAATCAGCAAATCATAAGTGAGCCTTGCAAAGTTTTGGCAAATCTCCAGGAATTTCAGATTTTATGTAACTAAGTTAGTGTGAATCATTGTTGGATGATCTTATAATCATGTTAGCATAAACTTTACTGTATGTATTTTGTATTGTGCAACCATGATACTGTTATAGCATTGTGCAATGAAGTATGAAAATGTGTATCAACTTTGTTGTTGTAAGTTGACAGTGAAAATGGACAATGAAAGTTGACAATAAATGCAGAAATTCTTCTGATATATGTATGAATAGTTATATATGCAGAGTTTTTCTTCCACTGTTGAGTTGGCTTGTGTTGAATGTTGTAAGATCATTGGATGGACATGTTTGAGGTAAATTGTGTATCAAAAGAGTTTTGTTATGAATGGAATTGAATGTTGGTTCAGGTCTTTGAAATTTGCAGTAGGGATGTTTGTGATTAGATGAATGAAAAGCAGAGAATAGGGTAAAAATGAAATCTGAAACTTTAAGGAATAATTTGTATTGTTATAGGTAGAATTATGCCAAGTAGTCTTCATAAAAGTTGTATATTATTCTTTTAGCTTTCAAATGGTATAAAGATTGAAATTTTTGGACTTCAGATGCAAGATTTATGGCCTTTATAAGATAGCAGTGTTGGTGTGAAATTTTTGCAGAATTGGTGTAAAATTTGACTGAAATGGTAACCTTTGCTTAAATGATTCAACTGTATTGATCTAGGCCTAATTAGACAAAGTTGTCTTCATGAAAGTTGTAGACCTTTTTCTTAGATTTCCAAAGATATATATTTTGTAATTTTTGGACTTCTGGATTGAAAGTTATGTTTTTTAGAAGTAAGGGTGTATAACTGGGAAGTCACGATCATGACACAGTACGATCGCGACCGTCCCAGAATTTCGGAAAGTCGCGATCGCGACCGTCCTGAAATTTTTTAGGGAATCGCGATCTCGACGGTCCCAAAAATGTCCAATGTCCCGATCGTAACATGGAACGATCGCGACTCCCTTCGTTTTTCCTGCTACTGTTCATTAAAAGTCGCGATCGTAACACGGTACGATCGCGACTTTCCTATTTTCTGAGCCCTCTCACAGGCGTGAGAAACGAAAGTCACACCCGTGACTGTGCTGCTTATGAATTAAGATTTTCATTTTCTAAATCCAAATTGCTATAAATTCTTTTAACACCTAAATTATTTATTCTTTGCTCATTTTTGCTATGGAAAAATTTTCATAAAATTGTTGAGTATTATTTTTTTTCCTATGAATTTTTATTTATTTAATATAATTCTTATTTATTTCTTTTATTATGATATTGTCTATTAATTGTGTATTTTGTTAATAATTAATTGATTATGTTAAATCATTTGTTTTTGAATAATTTAATTTTATGTCTAAAATCATTCTATGATATTTTAATTATTATTTGTTTATATCAGATAAGTCCCGCCACAAATCTTCTTTGTCTAAACTTTAATTAAATTTAAATGTTATATTTTATTTTCTAGCATTGTTCCCAAATATACTTTTATTATTACAAATAAGTGACAATGATGACACGTAGTCGCCATAAAATCCGTATGAAGACTCGGGGCCAACATTGGAGATGGGAGAAGGCATTGTGGATGGCATGAATATAAAGTACATTGAATAAGAGGAAGAAGGAATAATATGAACAATAAAGAGAAGGTGAAGAAATCATCGTATCTTTTTTTTACACTTTGTCAATTGAGTCTACCTTCATTCTTGAGGATACAATATTTCTTTCCAACTCCTCTGAGTTAATAATTAAGTAATGCCATAAAACTTTCACTTTTGTTAATTTAAATGTAAAATTATATCATTATCTTAATGATACATTATATATATATATATATATTCATAACTTTTCCTCAATAAGGAAGAGTAGTGTGGCAAGCTTAACTTTACAAATATCTAATAAATAGGATATTATTTTAAGCATATTAAACTATTTGGAGGGTTGGTGAATTTTTCCAAGGAAAAAAAGTCCTTATAAACCCAAAATTTTGGGTGTTCAACAAATTTAATTCTTTCAATTTCAATTTCTCACTAAATGAGCCCTTAGACTTCTAAAATATCACCTTCAAATCCCCTAATATTAATTGTCATCCATAGTTACAACTTTAAATTTTAAATAACTATATGAATTTAATTAATTATATGAAAATATGAAATAATCCATAACTAGCTTATTGTTAGTCAACCTTCACTCACCTAACCTATACTCTCACCAATATATTCCATAAAAATTAAAAGTATTCTAAATCTCTAATTAGCACTTATAAAATTCACAAATCTACAAAATTATTTCTGAATTAAATCTATATGTTGTATGTTTTCCCATTATTTAGTCCTATATTCTCCATAAATTCGTATAAGATTAATCTCCTTAAAACCATAATGCACCTATCAATAGATGATGATCGTAGTGAAGTACCAAAGTCTTTAAGTTGACTAATTTCATTGTAGACGGTTTATCATTTCAATGTATAATATAAGTAATACATGACCATTTTGTTTAGTTTTTTCTTCATTATTGTATAAATAATTAATTACAAATTTTGTTTAGTTGATAATCCCTAAAGATTGTAAGGATTCCAAATCCCTAACTTCAAATTTGAAAACCCAGATAATATATGTATGGAAGACTCATCTTTAAAAGTCCATTTTTGGTGATTTTTATCTATCATGATTGGAAAGACTCAACCACTATATTGTTATTATTATACTACTTTAAGTTGTGTTTTACAATGGGTTTATGATTGAGAGCACATAAATTGCTATCAATTTGAATTGAAACATGTTTGATTATGTGAAGTGATTTAGAAATCTAAATAGTAGGGACCTTGAAATTACAACTTATTAGCTTTCCATATTTTGTTACTTGCACACATATAACATTATTAATAGCTTTGGTCTTTATCACAGTAGCGACATGATTATATAATATTATATTATCTTCATCTTAAAATATTTATTTATTTTATTCTTGATGTATATGAAATCCATATGAGTCAGTGTGTTATTCTTTTTCAACTGTAGGATGTTGAAACCAAATGAAAAGGGGATTCTATTACATTATAAGGAACATATAGTCAATAATAGTCATGGTATTTATAACGGTCGCAAAAGGATGCCACTTAAGGACATTATCCATAATAAATCACATAGTTTATGAAAGAAAAATAATAATGCATTATTAGTATATAGGTTAGATATGATTTTTTACAAAGGCCCAAAATTAAAAGTGGACAATGGATTAATTAAATATACAAGGATGATAGACTAAAAGTGGTTGAGATTTAGTCAAGTTGATATATACTTTGAGATTTTATTTATTCTTAAGTAAGAAAATAAGCAAGAAAGAAGGGAGGAATAAAAAGTCCTATAAACCCAACCTACTAAAACTTTACAAGTTATCCCATTCATTAAGTTTGATTTGTAAGTTATGGGTGTCACAAATGCTAAAAATTAGTAGTTAAAATAAAGAGATTATAGTAATACTAGATGATGGTAGGCAGAAGAGAGCATAAGGTGCTACTGGTGAAGAGAAAAATGATGCTAATGATAGTGAAAGTGAAAATGGTAGTTGATATTGAATATTTAGTGATAAGTATAATGATGAATTCTAATGAGTTAGACATGAGTATAAAGATAGGAGAAGATATAAATTGGAAGACTTCAAGTATGAAAGTGAATTAATTCCTATTGACAAAGAAATCCCATACATAAAAAATGCTTATATACAAAGTTGTAGTGAATAATATGGTGTAGAAAAAGGGTGTTATTATCTTGAAAGTGACGATCTAGATGAGTTCATATCTAAGTAAAAAGACAGTGGTGAAAGATTTGTTATTACAAAATCTAAGTTGTATTATGATCCCAATTACTGTATTTCAGCCTAGAAGGTTGGTTTAAGATTAAAAAATGTAAGGGAGTTTAAGGATGGTATCATTAAATATTTTATGGCCATGTCTCTAAATTTGAAGTTTGTGAAAAATGAGAAGTATAGCTTTAGAGTGAAATGTGTTAAAAATTGTTACTGGTTGATTTGTACATGTAATGAGATAAATGATAATTGTTTTATTGTTAAAAGGTATGAATCTATACAAAGTTGCTCAAAAAAACTATTAATAAGTTGATCACATTTATATAGCTAGAAATTATATATGCAAAGGATCATATGTAAGCATAACCAAAAATTAGAATTACAACGTTGAAAGTCATGTTTCATAAGGACTTGAAAACATATATTAGTTAGAATATATGTGAGAGAAAGAATGTAGTTGTACATCAAACATTACATAAAGGTCTCACTAGTAAGTTTTTCTAATTATTGAGATATGTTAAGGAGTTGAAAAGAAAAAAAAGCCTCGATCAACCTAGAAGATCAAAACTAGCACTAATAACTTATATGGTAAGCAAATTTTTTAGCAAAGTTATGTATGTTTAAAGAATTGCAAAAAATGGTTGGATTGAAGGGTGAAGACCAATAATTGGACTAGATAGTTGTTTCCTTAAAGAGATTTGTAAAGGAGAGTTGTTAGCTGCTGTTGGGAGAGATAAGGACAACTAAATATTCTTGATTGTTTAAAGTGTAGTTAATGTGGAATGTAAAAAGATTTGAAAATAGTTTCTAGAGTTAATTTCAGATCTTTAACTTCAAGATGATGAAGGAAACATATTTATCTCTAACATATAAAATGTTAGTTTTTCATTTTAAATGTTATTTTAATAGTTAATATTCATCTTTTTGTTATTATATTAAATTGAAATAAATGAGTTTAAGTTGATTTTAACATGTTGAAATGACGAGAATAATATCTTCAACTATAAATTAGAAAGAAAACATAAGTAGGTAAGGTAAAAAATATTTCGTGTATTTAAATATACAACGTATTTAAATGTATGATGGATTTTTTTGTTTGTATCTAATTCATTTTCTTCTACAATAAATGGATGTGTTAGCAAGGACTCATAAAGCTTGTTAAGGATTTACTCCCTTAAGAAAAGTATAGGATATAAGCTAGTCTGGAACATCCATGCTAGTTAAAGAAGTGATGACTTCAAAATCCAATTTTTTACTATTTTATATCAACATTCATGCTAGAATTCAGTAACTAATTGTACAAGTTAAAGATATTAGAAAGGAATATATAGAGGAATTATTGGAATATACAAAGGAGATATGGTATAAGGCATTTTGTGTGGATGAAATAAAAAGTTATTACATTGACAACATTTGTAAAATATCAAATGTTTAGATTTTAGAAGGAATATTGAATCCATTCATATCATTTTGGATCATATTAAAAATGGTCATGAATACAATGCATAAAAAGAGGAAATTTGCTTTAAAATAGCACCATAACTTTGCTTTTAGGATCATGGCCAAACTGGAAGAGAATAAGCAAGATAGCTTCAAGTACTACATTAACTAGAATAAGACTTATGGGTATAGAGTAGAGTATAGAATAGACAAATTTTATGTTAAGTTTCTATATGAGACTTATACATACAGAGTTTAAAACTTGACAGGAATATCATATCCCTATATAAAAGCAATCATTTATCATTACATTCATAAGTGATATAGTAACAACTCCCTCTACCCTTTAGATGTTGAAAGATTTTGGCCATCATGTAAAGTTATAAAAGCTCCCATAGTAAGGAGGATGAATGGTCACCTAAAAAAAGAGAGAGAAAGAAGATGAAGATTTTAACAACCAAAGATAAGAAAATTTTCTAGGCACGAGAGGATTATGAAGTGAAACAACTGCACAATTTAAGTAAATACTTAAAGAGGGTGTAAGAAAAGTTATGTTATTTACTTTTAATTATAAATTTTGTATAATTAAAATTTTCCTCAATATGTTAATTATGAACCAATATTGTAATAAGGAAGAGACACAGATAAAAATAGTCCAATAAGTTAAGTAACCAATCACCAAAAACTCATAAATATAAGAAATAATCACCTAATAAAGCTAACTAATTGAAGGAATTCAATATGAATTGCTTATAAGAGAGTTAGAGGCAAAGGCATAGGTAAAGAAAAAGGCAGGGACAAAGGATCATAAACCAACAACTAAAAGAACCAAATTGAAATAAAAACTAGATATAACAATTCAATCATAGATTGAATACAAGATAGAGAGGTAGAGGAAGAGAAATGGTTTAATGGCCTTTAGGTTATCGAGTATACTATAATGAACAACCTATGCAATATAATATCATGTAAGCATTCTATACTATATAATTTTAATCTATAATCAATAAAAAAAGATAATTTTACATAGAAATGACATTCAATTCAGATGTTGACTCGTTGATCAAATTCAAGACTAATCATAGATAATCTAGAAATTAGAGACACAAAGATTATGGAATTTTCTTGAATTTGATTTTAGACAATTCATTATTGTCATTAATGTTGACATATTTACTTTGTGAAAGCTACCAGTTTATATATATGTATATGTCATTAATTTAGTGTTTATAAGTCCACTTTGTCTTCCCTAGTTTTGGTTTCCTTATCACACACAAAAAGGTTTAATCTAGGTACATTTCCACAAACAATGTTTCATGCAATTGTAATTGAATCATAGACATTTAATTGATAATTAAAACAAGTTAATATTAAATAATAATAGTGTACACTATCTTATTAGTGGTTTATCTAACAAACTTCAAAACTAAACGTCAATTTTTTTCTAGCTAAAATCCTTAAAAGGAACTTGTTATATAGCTTTTCTACAATAAGTATAAACAATATGGATATAGATATCATGCATATTAGCTTGTAGTAAATTGCCCACTTGTCTCCTTTATCAACAATAAGGTTTACAACCCCCTTTAACTCGGACAACTTCTTTTCGTTTTGACCATTTAATCTTCTATTTTAAATTGTTTTTGACAAACTTGACTTTTTTTCTTCCAATATACCAAACTAATAAATCAATTCCTTTATCTCTTCATCTACTTATTCTCAACTTTTAAGGAATATTAATTATACATTTCGCCCTCTATATCATATTTTTATCATACCAAAGAATAAATCGACAAGCTCCTTCCTACAAAGAAAGATATAATGTTTCAATATTAATTCAACCACGTTAACAAATAATCTCTTACAACTTACTTCATATTGTTAACAATTATAAAATCTTCTACCAAAATTGATAGTAGTCTATAAGGTCATCAATGAGCTTCTTATTCTACATTGACAAAATATTTATTCATCACTCATTTGTCTTTTTCTCAGACTCCTTTTTGTTGATATTAACAAATCTATATTTTCATCCTAATTTTAATCATTTATAACTAATAAATGAGATTAAACATTTACTGTTTATATACCTTAATTATTGTGTAATAACAGTACTCAGTTAAATATTATTGTTAAGAATATCCTTATTAACATAACTAATTATCAAACTAGAAAGCCCACTATTGCATATGTCATTAAAGATGTTAGTTGACACTCAAATGAAAATTAAAAAAGAACAATAAACACTGCACAATTCAAAATCTACATAAACCCCATTTTGTACACTATTACATAAAAGATAAATTCATAATGTCACTAGTTGTAGTTCTTACCTATTTCGAACTCCTATAAATAGATTCAGTAATGTTGGTGATTACCACCTATAGAATAATATTTCTCCTTAAAATTAGGAGATAATGAATTCAATTTGGAAAAATTAATGTTTTAATACTTATGAAAGTTCCTAGTAGGAGGAAAACTTATATATTTACTCTTCGGTAAATTTTAATAGGATCTTTATAGATTACAAATGATGCATATGAAGCACTTTTAACATCAAGGGTTTGAACGTGAGTTTTTTAAAGTTTAAAAGTCAATTTGTTAAAAAAAATGTTAAGAAGTAAAATGTTCCAAGCATCAAAGTTTACGGATCTTAAATGACTATTTTCCTTTTCTAAAATAAATTTTATTTTACCAAAAACTAAAGCAATTAAAAAATTAAAGTATGTGTTAATAGGATTTAAATAATTTTTATCTTATTTTGTTCGATTTGAAATCTAAATAAAAATTAAAGTCTAAGTTTCTAAACTGCAAAAATCAAACTCAAAATTGAAGTCCTTTTTCGGGGTCTCAAAGGGTCGTGGAGACAGATAAGAACTCTTGAATGGAAATAGAAAGAAGATATAAACCTAGTTCTTTCAGAAATGGTAAGATCTTTGGCGCAAGAAGAAGGGGGTTGATTCATATCATCTTGACTTGGTTCTGATTTCTCTATTTTTTTTTTAAGAATACTAAGTCAGGGTCTTCTCCTACTTATATCGAATAAAACATGTTGAGCCAAATCTTCTTCATGTAAAACCTGCTTTATTTAGATCAAGAAAATCATACGCTTTTACGAAACCATATGCTATGGCTCGAATCCGTATTCAATCCTATTTTTGATAGGAGCAGTTGATAATTGAATCCAATTTTTTCCATTATTTTCATATCCATAATAATGCGAAAAAAAGGCCCGACTCCAAGTTTATCAAAATTAGATTAGTGAGGCAACTGAATCTGTTCAATCTTCATACTAAATTTTAAGAAACAAAATAAATTAACGAATTTAATAAATTTTGTAGAAGTCACTCCTTATGTTGAGTAATTATAGTTTGTTTTCTTTTTTTATTTTCATTTATAAATTAAATTGAAAAAATAAAACTTTTAGCTAAACAACAATTTCCTTTTTTTTTTAATCTGTTTCTTCCTTTTTTTAAAAATTCAAATACAGTCTTAATGTCATAAGAGCATAGACTGGGAGAGAAAGGTACAAAGTGGGAAGTAGTGCATTGTAGGTATGCTAGTGACTGCCTTGACTAAGCACCATAAAAGGAAAAAGGTTGGGTGTCTAAGCTGTCTGAAATACTTTGAACTGAGCAAAAATCTCTGATGCTGTTTAAGGAAATGTCATCATGCCATTTCACACCCAAACACTGTCGGGAACATGCAAACCGTCAGGTATTGGGAAAAGTATCCTATGGACTTCCCTTCTTCTCCTTTTACTCCACTCCTATATCATACAAATGAAATCTCCCACTCGCTATTTACCTCATCATATCATGGGTATAGTATTACCAGTACTTAGTCTAGCATCAGCATCTGTAATTGAACACACAACATGAATGATGGAGATTGCTCACTCATACCTGTCTCCACCTTTGTTTCTAATGTTACGTTTCACTCGTCCAACATTTTGTTCTTCATCATTATTGTACTGACTGTCAATGGGTTGCTATAGTTATGCAAATTCAGATCTTTGCATATCTCTTATCCTTTTTCTGGTTGCATAATTAATTGGGAAAACTCCAAACAAGTTTTTACTTTTCGCTATTCAAAATAATATTGGACATACTGATATGAGCAGAGTGTAGAATCTACTAATAAGAATTGAGCTTGGGTCAACTATTGTCAAAATAATTAGAACTAGTCATTTAGATAATTAACCCTTATTACTTATAAATCCTTTAAACATTTTCATGTTTAATCAATATAAGATACTCTAATATTTCCCCTCAAGTATAACTGGAACTGGATATTCAGTTATCAATATAAGATGTTCTAACAAGAATCATATTGGATACACCGATACCAAAATTTACATAATTTCCTGCACAAATTTAATCTCGATGAAAATGTACTACGGCCTCTTTTATCACAAGGGTTTGACAAATCTTAATTTTGTACATTTAGAAACATAATAAGACAGCTTAATATTATTGCACTATAACAGCTTTTGCTTAAGTGCCACAATTAATTGCTCCCCCTCAAATTTTATAAAGTAAATTTCAATTTGTGAATTTTGAAATATTAAGCAATCAATTATTATTAGTGTATATATTGGAGACTATAAATATTGATAATTCTCCTACTTATATTCTTTTCTAAAAGGTTTAAAGTTTTGCAAATTGAGAAATATTCCTACAATTCCCTGATCAACGGGTTAATCCTTAAGCCTTACCATCTTCTTATTGCCTAGTATTTGACTAACAATCCTCATGGAACGACTTGCAAAAGGGTTTTATTTGGTCTCTGTAGTCAAATATTGATTTTCGAAGTCGAAAGGGAAATAAAGAATGAAAAAGGTTGGTTGAATAAAATTGCTCATTTATAACTACAAAATTATAACAATCTTTTTATAAAAATTACAAATAAAAGATTTCGTACATTGAGTATCTTTTTTAACTTTCGCAAAATGAAGAAAATTTGTTTTTTCAGTACATTAGAAAGTAAAAAGAAAAAAGAAAAAATGTTTGTTTTGGTCGGACGCCATGACCTCTGCACATATTTACACACTCATGAAGTATGTATTGGAACTTGGTTCCAACAATTACAATAGCACGCCATCGTGATAGGAATAATGCATGACATTGAATTGGCTGAATATGTGGAAAAGGACTCGCGAAAAAGTTAGACAAGTCAATTTTATTCATCTTGTATGGCGATATGTTCCAAAACTCCAAACAAAAATAGGGCCTCCTTCCTCCTTTTTCTTGAACGTAACATAATCAGTGCAAAGCATTTCATGTATTCAGCCGATACAGCTTTTTAAAAAACCTTTTAGACCATCAATTGATCATAATTCCATTTTTCAAAACATTTTTCGTAAATAATTAATCTTATATCCATTATAGCATGCGTATCTTGACAATATTCAGCAAATAAAGTTTTTATAAATTAATACCATTGAGCTGGGCTTTTAAAATTTATCAATTGAAATATTTATGTATTCACTGATTAAAAATTAAATTAATCTATTAAATCAAGTCAATATTGTAAAATTTATTTTATAATTCGATTAATTTATTAAGGTTTTACATAATATAAGTTCCTAGTGGGTGATGCACAGGGCTTTTAATGGAATTGTGTATCAAAACAAGTACAAAAATAAACTGACATTTTTTGTTTTCCATTGATAAAGGTTGACGAAGCTGCATACCTCAATAGAAGTGTCATTGCTCCACGTGCAACGATACGTACAAGTCATCTAGAGATTGAATATATTGGAAAATGAGATTGATATGCAAGTTTATGACTTTCTTATCAAAAAATAACAAAATCCCACTTCCCATATTATAATCACTAATTCCCAAGCCGTTGGTAAGTATGCAACCAACTTTGCGATTGTAGATAGAATTATACTCTTTTAGTAAGTAGGAACTTGTGAGTCTAGGTAGATCAAGAGTTACATGTTGTTTTACTTGAATTTATCTTCCTGCTTCCAAGCTTAATACATATAGGCCTCTCTCTTGCAACAGATGAATAGGCGTAAAAGTTTCCATCCACTTAACTGAGCAATTCTTCTTGGATTAATAATATAAACTGTTTATGTTGTTAAGTAACACAACCTAACATGAAACGGGAACCAATAATAGTATTAACTAGAGTGACAAAAGAAACAAATGAAAAATTTACGTTTCTTTTTGAGCATAGGATATATAGCAGGCACATAAACTCTCTCTCTCTTCACTGCATAGACTTCATGATTGTATACATCGAGCATAAACAAATTTGACAGCAGAAGATTACATTACAAAGATAGAGAAATTACGTGGTTACAGATTAAACATTCGTAAATAACATCCGTTCCAAACCATAAGTGATAAGGGGAACCTGGAAGTTCCACAGAATACCCAGATACTAAATGTTAAATAATCCAGCTTAAGAACGAATACAAACATCAGCCGTCAGCCAACATGTTCTGGCTGTTCTTTAGGAGGCAGCGAAACTAATCCAACTAGTTAGAGGATCCCAATCGAAGTTCCAAATCCAGATCCTCCTTCGAACCATTAAGAAGACCAATCTCCAAATCTAGCATAACAACGTCAGCTTTTCTCAATAACTTATGACCATCCTGGCCCAAAATTGATTTTCGGGTTTCCACTTTTGTTAAACCCGAGGTTTTAGAGTTTGCGGTTAATTTCGGAGGCTCAATTTGAGGACAATCAGCATCCCATTTCTTGTTCTCACTACAAGAAGCAAAGGATGAAGATAAAGTAGAAAGAGGAGAAGAAACCAAGGAAGTCAATGTGCAAGTGCATGGAGATGGAGGAGAGTAGGTAGGGTTAGGTTTAGGGCCAAGGTTAAGGTTAAGACTACGGAAATGACCATCCCTAGGAGGTGACTGCCTAAGCCTGGCTCTGTCTCTCCGGTGAACATTCATGTGACCACCAAGAGCCTGAGCAGATCTAAACTCCCTTTTGCAGAAGCTACATGTGTATGATCTTGGAGGCCATGAAAACCCACCAAGATAATCTTCCCCATGGCTTTGGCCTTTATAGTTCCATGAATCTTTAAGCTTATACTTGGCATCACTGCTGCTATTACTGATCTTGTTGTTGCTGGCTCTACCTCCAATACTATGATCTTTGAAGCTGTTACTCAAACTTTTTCTCTCCATGTGCACTTTTCTGATACAGTCAGACCTATAGTAAGATCAAAATGCAGAACAGTAGCTGCTAGCTCAAATGATATCAGTTCAAAAAGAAACCAAAGAAATGTTATGATGTAGAATTTCTAAGGCTAATGAGAGAAATATATACGTGAGCAGAGACTGTGTGGTTATGATTTAGAAACTTGGTTTTGGTTCTTAAAATTGAAGAGGGTTAATAAAATTGAAGGAAAACTCATCAAAATCTGAACCAGAAGCTAGAAGTTCCATTCAAGGTTATCCAGTGGAAATGCCCCAAATATGTCTTGGTCACAACTTATGGCTATATAAGGGAACCCTCTGAATGCCAGATTATCCCTTTTTGCCAAATCTAGCTCAGATCCAGTGGATGTTTTTTAACTCGTCTTTAAATTGTACCCAAGTACTTTCACGCTTGTGCAAGGTCTTTTTAGTGAAACTAAAAGAGTCATATATGTAGATAACACAGCTCACTCAGTTTGACCAGCTGTTAAGATATAATTGGTTCAAACTGCATGATGGTAATTAGAGCTTAGAGAAAGTACCTATTTCACTAGGAACCAATATGGTCTCGATATTCATATGAGCTCAGGTGCTTTCATTAACACCAAGAAGTGTACATCAACTTTGGGAAGAATTAAGACTGTACCAAAACACTAAACTTGAAAGTTGAAATACTAAATAACCTTCCCATCTGATCCTAGCTGCCCGCTCGACAAAACGTACTTGAAATAAGGTCATTCAATGCTTGCACCCGTGCACCGGCTCCAAATCCTTCAAGTATTTTAGATATTGGAATGGATCTCAGATCTGAAACCATTTAACAAGGATGGATGAATAGTTTTAAGTTCTTTTCTTAGTACATGAGCCATATTAAATTCAATGACTGCTTGCAGATAATTGTTACGGTTATTGCACATTAACATAAGATTTGGATGATCTGGAAATTAAAAGATTGATAGTGTATTTGCAAAAGGTTCCATGTAAATTATACGAAAATGCACGTTTTCATATAATGAAGGTGTTTCACCACACAAAAAGAAAAGTTGTACCAAATTAACAGATGCACCAGATAAGATGTTTTGGTTAGCAAGAAGTAACTCAATTTTCAACGGTGAAGAAACCAATTAGTGGCTTGGTGCAAGGTAAATGAAAATTGTCATCAGAGCAATTTGTATTTTCCATCTAGCCTGTGCTCGTTGTCCAACTTTCGTATAATAATTAGCTAAAAACGTTAATAAGCAGATATTGCCATGCATGTGAGCGCGCGTGTGTGTATTCCAATTTGGAGACCAATTCCTAGTCAATAAAATTCCAAAACTACATTAATCGGGATCTAGCAAAAGCATGATGATTTACGAAGGATATAAATCTTAAGGTCTCTTTGGTAACTAGTAATGAAAGAATCAAAATAAAAAAAAATGTGAATAAAAAGTGGGAATTAAAATGGGAATAGAATTATTGATTTTGCATGTTTGGGATACAAGTATTAGGAATATGATTATAGAAGTAATACTTATATCTATCAAATATCAAGAATGGTAATGAAATTTTTTTTACTTATATTTAATTATTATATGATTGATTTTGTAAATAATTAATTAAAAAATATAATGATTTATAAAATTATAAATCTTTAAATAATTAAGAATAAATTTTTTTAAGAAAAATATTAATAAAGTAAAATAAAATAAAATAATTGTTAAAGAAATTAATATAAAAGATAATTTTAATGATAATATTCTAATAATAATCAATATCTTGATAATATTTTGATAACAACTTGACAATATTATAATAATATCTTTATCTTTTATTCTTGATTTTTTATTACAAAATATATTCACACTCTTCTTTAGGAATAAAATTTTAGAAATATTTAAGATTCATTCTAGTTTTGCCATTCTCTATCTTATTTATTATCTCTAATCAAACAACTAAAAATTAAAAATGTAGGTTACATTTTCAGTCTCAATTCTTCATTAGTTGTTACCAAACAATACCTAAATTATAAACTTACTAAAATAACCACAATTATGCTGGTAAAAAATTATGTGTATTTATATATGTATATATATATATATATATATATATATATATATATAAAGTCACTCCGCCAAAATGATTTGTTATCATTTGCCCGGAGTGACTTCTTGATTTGCAAAGTCGATGCCTTTTGAAAGACTAATCAAAGTGACTATTTGGTTTATTCGTTCTTCATCTAGGGCAATAGTAAAAAACAGTAGCTATAGTTGCTCTACTGCACTGGAAGCCAGTTTCATATCATCTTTTATTTAGAAAAGCTTTGATTTTTGCACAAACATATTATTTCAAAGGGCAGGATATCGCAGCGCAACCAGATTTGTTACCATTTTCAAGTGAACGGAAGAGAAAGCTTTGGTCAGAGAACCCACACAGACAAAAGATCCTGCCACATATAACTTAGATTTGTTGAAAGACTAGTGACCAATGGGGTGAGCTCTTGCTATGCTATATATGGTTATCATGTTATAAGGGTTCTCTAGCCGAAATTGCAGTGTTTACCTACAGTATAACAACTTGCCGTCTCTCATACTCATACAATTTAAGATTGAAGGCTTATTAAAACCTGAGCTAGTTAGCTGCTTGCAAATGGGAAGCGAAGAGGATAAATAACTAAGAATAGCAAGATCATAATAAAGCCAATGAGGGTTTGGTTAGTTTAGTTTTATTGACGTTGACAAGGAATAAAATTTTCCCATTTGATTGCTGTCCCGTCAACTTTGAACATTGGTTTCTTCCAGCTGAGAAAACATTCAATCAAACACATGCTTTCTTCATTGAATCTGATCTTTATGTTCTTTAATGATTATTTGGCTTGTTGTATTCATGAAAAAAAGAAAGGCTTAAAAGGGTTTCAGTTCAATACTTATTCGAGCCATATTTATTTGCCAGTGCCGAGGCAAATCGAAATTGAAGTTATTATTGATTTCTATATCAAGAATGTTTCAAGTTGAAACTAATTCCATAGGCCTGAGGGAATAAGCATTCAATCTTGCACTAAAAATGTTTAAAAAGGATATAACCATAAATTAATTGCATGTATTTGGAAAGGGAGCTAGATTAATAACTTTTGTTTCTTCCTATATAAAAAATCTTGATTTGATTATGGTTTCGAAGCCCACTAAAACCAAAAGTAATAACAGAAAAAGAACCTAGTAGTATTATAGCGCCATATATCTAAATATAGTCTTTAGAGTTGCATTGAGTTGGTGTTATTCCTTGGTGAATGCTTGATGAAAGTTTAATGTATGTGAATATGCTTCCTTGAACTAAATAAAAACATCACATAACAGATCATCAGTATATAATCCTCGAAACCAATGTGATATAAATTAATCATCATCTTACAATTTGTAAACTAAACTCAGTGTAAAAGTTTCTAAAACTTGTTTCGCTTCACTTCTACTTTTATTTTCAACTTTCAGACAATTTATGTAATAATTATTAATTCTATTTTCGGATTTTTTCGGTCTACTCTATACATTTATTTAAAAAAAGAAGTTCAATTTCCAACTTTTAAAGTATGCGTTAAAATTATTTATTCATAGGTATTACACTATAAGCTCAAGGTTAAAATTAATTACTTCATTTATTTTTTCTGTAAAAAATTAATTGAATTATTATTGATTATTAATGTAATGATGGGATATTAATAAAAATAATATATTATTTATTAATTTCCCTACTGATTATTAGGAACAAATAAAAACTGAAACTAGCTATCTAATTGTTTATTATAATAAAAATGTGACTTATTAATAAAATAATAACTACTTAACCATTAATATTTATAACAAGAATTACATTATATATAAATTTTCAATCAGTTCATAATTTTTTTAAAAATTTAGTAAATTAAATGATTAATTATCATAATAAAATATTTATTTATTAATATAAATTAATATTATTATCGTTTATAATCAAAAATGAAATAAAGTAACCTATTATTCATTATTGATAATGATTTCGTTATATAAATTAATAAAATTAGAAAGGATTTTTTAATCTCAGATGCTTTACATTAAATTAATAAAATTATTATTCAATAATAACTAGGAATTAATCACGTACTATATACAATGAATGAAATTTCACAAAAAAAAAGCATTGGGTCATCAAATAAATTTTTTTAAAAAAGATCATGAAATAAAAAATATACAAAAAGAAATAGTACTCAAAAGGGCGCAGACCTATTTCAAACAAAATATGTGCCATTAAATATATTTTTTGATTTAGATATTTAAAATAATAATAACAAAGTTTCAAAATCCATGAATAAGATCAATAAATCCATAAAGCCTATCCCAAACAATACCTTAAAAAAAAGGTTCGTAACTATTAAGAAAGAATTAAATTGTGAACTGTAAAAATACATATAAAAATGGGGAGGAAGAATGGAGTTGCGGAAACGACGCCAAACTAAACGTTTTTCTCCTAGTAAAAGCTAGCCATGATTTTAAATAAGGTTGGAGATGGAGGTTCGTCATATCAATGTTATTTAATGGGTTGTCTAGTTCCAAACTCTAGTCAAATTTATAAAGCTTATGGCTTCTTTTCCCAAATAATAGGGATTAATAATTCAAATTTCACCATCAAATTAAGAATATTGTCGATCAACTTGTATATCTAATAAAACATCCAATATCCGCAAGTGTACAAATCATAAACTTATAGATCGAACGATATCAATCCCAAAAGGAAATAGGTAAAACTAATTGAACATATAATTGTCTAATGTAATAAAATATGATTTAAGTGAAATAATAGCAGAAAATTAAAACAATTAAACATAATCAATCAAATAACAAATATCAAGTGAGCATCTACAATTATTTAAGGATGATCAAGGATGAATGAGCATAAGATTTGTTCTTTAATTATTTTGTTCCCTTAATGATTATTGATCCAATTATGTGTTGATCCTAGATTTTCTTAGGGATTGATTACTCTTTCTCAAGGCTTAACTAATTAACTCTAATTGAATATCAAAATTCTAGATTTTGTAATCTCTCGATTCACAAAATTTTCCAAACGTTTCAACTAGATTTGAAGCTATCTATTGAATAATCCAGTTCTTATGCAATATCTCTCTTCAAAAGATGGTTCACTTGTTAATCGCGTGACAAAACCGTGACATGTGAGTCACGATCGAGACCTTGCCTATGTAGCTCCATACACGTCCAACTCTCTTGTTTTTCACTAATCTAATATCCACACTAACAAACACATCAAAAACCTAATGAAAAATATAATTAAGATTGAAAACATGCTCTAAACCAAACAAACACTTAGAATATAAATAAGCACTCACATTAAAACAAATTTAAGCCTATAATGCAACAATCATCTAATAAATACATAAAAACGCCTATCAAAACATAATATAAACTATACCTATTAACATCCTCACACTTAACCTTTTATTTGTCCTCAAGCCAAAAAAAAAAAAAAACACAAACTCAACAAACCAAACAAAAACACATGCCTTTATGCATCATGCAATAATGAGACAATGACATCTAACTTTATAGAATCAATTTAACCACAAACATCAAGCATTGAAGCTGTGCCAACATACTAATCTATGCATTTCATGATTAAGCACTTTGAATTGAATATACATATTAATCAAAACATTAACATCATATTCATTTACCTATACACTACAAAAAAAGGAGATTTTGATTATGAATATTTTTGTAGCTAAAAGCTAACAATTCGTCGCCAAAATTTTTTAGCAATGATAAAATTTCGTTGCACAAATCGCAAAATCATGGTAGCAAAAAAGTATCTGTGACATTTTTACAATATTGTCACAAATCATATCTCGCTCCGATCTTAGATACGTCGCGAAAAGCGATAGGCAAAGAGAAGGAAAAGCCTCCCGAAAGATAATTTTGGACATTTTCTTTTCGTGGTTAAAAGTTATTAATTGCATTACTATATTATTAGGTAATAATAATTTTTGACGTTAGTGTTTCGTAGGAAATTAGATTTTGTGACGATTTTCTAAACGTAGGTAAAAGTCATTCATGACGGTTTCTGGATTGTAGCTAAAGTTTTGGTGATGATTTTATTATCGTAGTCAAATCTTTTTAGCTATGTTTTTATTTAATTTTTAATTTTAATAAATTATTGTCAACAGTTTTAGGAACGTAGCTAAAAAATTTTGATAACAATTTTTAATATTTGACTAAATAATACTATTAATAATTTTTTCTTATAATTACAATTAATGGTAAGATTTTTAATCCATCTTATTGTTTATAATATTTAGATTTTTTTGAATTATAATTAATAAAAATAAAAATAAAAAATTAAAATTAAAATTAGAAGCATTTTTATATAAAAATAAAATGTTATTAAATGTTATTTACATATGTTAACAAGAAAACTTATGTACAAACTAAGACTCGTGCTCATCATCACTACTACTTACATAATTTGGGCCAAGCATTTGTTTGATCATCTTTTAAAGCTTGGACAACTTTCGTTCAGTGCGATCTGACTTTTTCTCATTACGTTCTAACTTTTCTTCATTACATTGTAACTGAGCCTTAAGCGATTGATTCTCCTCTTGAAACGTCGTTACATATATTGGTCATGAGGATGATGAACCAATTGACTTAGTGTTATACCCAAGACCTTTTATGTACCCTGATCTTGTACTAAAGACGTTGTTGCAAATCTCATCTACGATTGACTCATTTATGTCAAATAATGATCTTTGCAACAACTCCTACATCTTATTCTAAAATTTAAAAAACAAAATAAATATTTCGTTCAAATATTATTAGTTAGTACCACATAAAAAATAAGTATAAAATAAAACAAATTATTATCCTTACATAATTATTCTACGCTTCTTTAGAAGTCCAACCTTCACCTTCCTTATGGTGTGTGAGTTTATAGATTGTGATCCTATTACACTCTTCTCTATATAGTTCCTTCTGACTTTGGTTTATGAAAAAAAGAATTGAAACACAACAAATAATATTGTATTTACTAATATAATTATAACTTTTAAACAAAGAACTTACAAATTCATTTCGTACGATAATAAATGATTTGGGGCCTTAGTTGTGAGAAACTATCATTTTTCCTCTATTAACCTTAGCTTTCTCACACTTTTCCTAAATAAAGAAAGGAAATAGTCATTAATTTGTGCAACAAGATTAATTGAAGCAAATGTGAAGAGAAAGAAGGCAAACTTTAAGAGAGTGATAATTGTCATTTGCATGATGTTTTACGGTTCAATTTGTTAAGTATTTAATGTTAATGTGAGTGTTTAGTGTGTATTTATGTTTTAATTGTGTTAGTTTACATGTAGTGTTTTTATGGGTTAGTATGAGTCTTTGAGCTTAATGTTATATTTTTGAGGTACCTTGACATGTTTAAGAGTAAACGGCGAAGAACGGAGAAGTTTCGAAGAGTTTTGGGCAAAAAACATAGCCTATAATCGTGGCACAATAAGCCACGATTGTGACAGAAAGAGGCAAGTCAATAGGACCTAGGCCACAATCGTGCACTTTGGGCCACCATCTTGAAAGAAAGCTCTGTGCTAGGCCACGATCGTGCACTTTGGGCAACGATCGTGATAGAGAGGGTTAGGCGCTAGCCACGATCATGGCCTGCGTCAGGCTGATATAAAAACTCGAGTTTCACAAGAAGTTTTGGATCGTTTCGACCCTAAATCAACCCTAGGGCCTCCAAAGTATAAATACATCATTAAAGGACAGATGAAGCAGTCTGGGAAGAGCCTTTTACATCAGCTAAAATTCAAAACCCTAGAGTTTATCAAGAGATTGAGGAAGGAGACGAAGGAAGAGAGACATGGAGAAGAAGCTTGAAGCGAAGTACTTCCCAGAACAGGAGGTTTCCTGCTGTCGCTGCCTCTCCTATTCCGTTCCTATCATATTTTCTAGTTATCTCAATTTTATTGATGTATAAAGTTGAGAAAGTTGTTGAGAATAGGTTGTGTTGAATGTTGAGCTTTTGTCTGTACTCACTTTTGGGATTTTTGTCTTTGATATTAATGAAATTCGATTTATTGTGTTTTTATTGAATTAATTGTGATTCAATTTCTGTTCTTAATAATTCGGTAACAAACTGAGAGGGTGAACCGAGTGAATATCATCAAATTAGGCTAACGAGAGTTACGTAATTTGATAGATAAAGGATTGAATCAAATCGTTAAATTTGTGTAGCGAGAGATTGTGCACAGGTTTTCGATAGGTTTTTAGACAATTTCAGAACTAATTTAGGTTTTGGGTCAATTGTGAATCGAGAGATGACAATTCCATAATTTGAATTAGGGATTATAAATTAGGGTTAAAGATTATAACTCCAAAGAGAGTAATTCATCCTAGGACTATCTAGACCCAGTAATTCGAATATTTGCATAATTAATTAGAGTTTCATTAAGGTCGGATAACCCCTTTTCTCTCAATTGGTAGTTCCTAGTTTGGTTTTCAATTGGGTTGTGCAAACTGTTATCCTATTTATATTTCTGAATTTTAATTCTCATAATTGATTGTTTGATTGATTAATTTTCTGCATTATTTGTTTATTTTAAATTGTTGTGATTTAGTTCAGCCATAGATTTTAGGACTAGATTAACACTCCTCGTGGGATCGATACTTTAGGTACTATGCAAATGACTCGTGTGCTTACGAAAATATGGAGGTTAAAAATGTAAAAACTTTTTCATAGTGTAATACCCTGATCAAGTTTTTGGCACTGTTACCGGGGAGCCGATAGTTTAGTTTTATAATTTAAGGCGTTTAGATTAGTTTTTAATTTTTATTTCATTCTTTACTTTTTATTTTAGAATCATGCTCTTGCATGAACACAAGAGTCACGAGAGGTTCGAGTTGTGTAGCAGAGACGTTAATTTTAGATATTACTCGACTAGAACAAACCCTTAAGAAAGCTCAGTGAGAAGAAGACAAAGAGAGTGAAAAATCAATAATGGCTAACAAATTCCAACAGAACATGGACCATGGAGCGAACCAAGGCCAACAACAAAGGACCCTGATGGACTTCACGAGGTCGGGGTTCAACGCTGTGAGTCAAGGAGTAGCTAGACCACCTGTTCAAGCGGCCTCGTTTGGGATTAAGTTAGCCCTCCTCAATATGCTTCAACAAAATGTGCAATTCTATGGATTAGCGAACGAGGATTCCAATCCACACATCGTGAATTTCCTTGAGAGTTGTGATATCTTCAGATATCATCAGATGTCAGAGGATGCTATTAGAATTAGGCTGTTTCCCTTTCTCTAAGGGTGAAGGCTTGGTACTATTCATTGAGCCCAGCCAACATCACGATATAGGATTAACTTGTACGTGCCTTTTTGGACAAGCATTTCCTGTTGACCGAAATTGACAGGATGTCGTTTAGTCCTGCAAATTAAACCCTAAAATTCTACACATGTAGTATAGGCACGTAAGGTATTGATCCCACAGAGAACTATAAAATAATCACTATTTTTTTTCAAGCAAGCAAGAGTGTTTAAAAGCAAGAATGAAATTGAATTAACTAGATGCAAAACTAAGCTAAAAACAAGAGAACAAATAACGAAAAGAAAACTTATACACACATACGATTCTTAGGGGGTTTTTATGCAAAATTTAAGCAAGAAAACAA
Organism: Erythroxylum longipes; assembly: GCA_027563885.1. Taxonomy (NCBI): domain Eukaryota; kingdom Viridiplantae; phylum Streptophyta; class Magnoliopsida; order Malpighiales; family Erythroxylaceae; genus Erythroxylum; species Erythroxylum longipes. The sequence goes on from JAOQMS010000179.1 coordinate 24,562,724, forward strand.
TTAAAATCAAAAGCTAGATTAAAGAGAGCAATTCAATAATTTCAAGAAAATCAAGATTTATCGATTCAATTGCAAGAGAGTTCACTAATAAACACCTAGTAAATTCAATTATAGAACATAAGGATGATTCAATTGTGATATGTGTGATTAAGGACACCAATCTTGTTTCGTTTATCTCCAAAACTCAAATGCAAGATAACTCTTTTACTTCAAATACTTGACCAAAACTCAAATGCATCAAGAATCAAAGAAAAGCATTAAGATCAATGGTTTAATGTCTTAATTCTATTAATCAAAACTTGAATGCATTGACAAAATCAAAGTTCATGATTTAAACAAGTTAAAACTAAAAACTCGAATGAATTTTAACAAATTAAAGCTACTAGCATTAACCACTTAGAAACTCGAACCTAAGATGATTAATTTAGCAAACAAAACATGCTAGCAAGAACAAATTCTAGATTAAATTCATGCATACATAATTCGGCATTCATGCATATAAACCAAGAACACAAAATCATCACACATATACTCAAGAATATTAAGCATAAGTTCTTATGAAAAATCTAGGGTTTAAAGGATAATCTCTCTTACAATTGAAAAGAAAAAATTAGCTATTCATCAATATAAGGTGTGACAAAGAAAAATAAATAAAACCTCAATTATTGTTTAAGTAAAGAAGATAATCGATGAAGAGAGAGAAATTTACTATTCACGTGAATAGTGCACGTGAACAGTAACATACAAGAGAGAGAATGAGAAGAAGTAAAAATAATGAGCTAATATGTCCTATTTATATTGGTCATAAGGAGGTGCAAGAGAAAGTTGAATCCTTGCAGGATTCAAAACAAGAATCCATGGAGGAGAAGGACTTCTATTCTATGTTGAATTTGGTCTTTAAAAGGTGGAATCCAAGTTGGAGAAAGAAGAAGAGGTGGCGCATCCTTGTAGAGGTAGGATTCCTAACACGAACAAGATTCCTAATCCTACAAAGATTAGGATTACTTGCCATCTTATTTTTCGTCACCGATTCCATTTTTCTCCTCGAATTGCCAAAACAGGAAATCCTTGTTAGAATAGGATTCCTTGTGCAACTGGGATTCCTAATCCTATTGGGACTAGGATTTGGCAACTTTGACCATTCCTACTCATTTCGAGCTCCTCTTTCCAAATATGAACTATGTTTCTACAAATTCCATCTCCTTAAGCTTTTTTTTACATCTACTATCCAAATGTACCTAAAAAGCATAAAACAAGATAAGTGTAACATTGAAGACAGAAAATGCGAATAAGTACAAGTATAGAAAAACTAAAAGGATAAGAAAATATCAGTGTATCAAAAACTAAAAGATAATTAAGGAAATCACTAATTTCTAACAAGGTGACAGGAAATCAATCTATAAAGCGTGCGAAATATATAAGGATCTGTAAAGGAAGTGCCCACACTATAACCTACCGAAGGAGATCCTTTTGTAAACCTTCTATAAAGGAGTTAACCCACTGAGAAGAGGCATAATCGATGCAGCGCCTGGAGGATCCTTGGTGCGTAAAACTGTTGATGAAGCAGAGGAGATAATTGAGGAGATGGCGAGAAACAATTGTTTATGGACGATTAATTAGTGAGGAAGGCAATTGACTACTTTCAGAGAGCAGAAGGAAATTGTCACGGTCGATCAGATGACAAAGATGCAAGCAAAGATCGACAACTGGATGCGACAACTAAACAACATGAAGGCATCATCCTCAGCTCAGGTGAAGTCTGTACATTTGAAGTGTGAGCTCTATGGATATATAGACCATGACACTGCGAACTGTTATTTGATAAAGGAGGATAGTCAAGAGCAAGTGAATTATATGGGGGCACAATATGGATAAAGAGGGGGTAAACAATCCCTACTCCAACACTTACAACCCTGGTGGAAGAACCACCTTAACTTCTCCTGGTCAAACAATAATGGAGGACAGTTCAGGCCTCAGGGACAATTGGGCTTCCAGTAAGATAAAGCAAACTCGATGGAATCGAAATTGGATAAGATCGGGGGTATGGAGGAAGCACATAGGAGGCTCGAGAGTAGATTGGAGCATGTCACGAAGAACCATGCCTCATCCATACATAATCTAGAAGTCTAAGTAGGACAACTCGTATAAGCAATATCTACTCGGAATGCTGGAAGTATTCCAAACAACACCGAATCTAATTTGAAAGAACGTGTCATAGTAATCAGTAAAACCCAGGATGAGGAACCTGAGAAGCTAAAGGAAGTAGAAGATGAAGGAGAAAGTTAAGTAATTAAAGAAGACTTTCCAAGTGAGCCTGTGATTGAGTCACTTAAGGTAACTTGACGTGTATTTTCGTTCCCTATTATGAAATAACAGAAGTTATATGCTAAGAGGACAGTGAGCTAATTATAGGAGATTGGATCCAACAAGGTTGAGGAAGTGACGGAACAACTACGGACAGAGCTCAGGTTAAAGGAATCCATAAAAAAGAAGGTTAAGGAGCAAGTATCAAAAAAGGAACTTAACATCGCGCAGAAGAAGGAGGACCCAGGGGACTTTTTCATCCCCTGCAGCATCAATAGAATCGTCATAGATAACGCAATCGCAAATTTGGGCATGATTATAAACGTGATGCCTTACACCTTCAGTATGAAATTAAGGTTAAGAGAGTTGGTACCCACTAAGTTTCTGGTAAAGACGACCAATGGAACAATGCATAAACTGATAGAGATTATAAAGGATGTGGCAGTAAAGGTTGATAAATATACGTTTCCCACAGAGTTTTACATATTGGACATTAATGAAGATATAGACACCTCGATAGTTCTGGGAAGACCATTATTGGCCACTATGCGTTCAATCATTGATGTTGATGGGGGAGAATTAACTCTGCGAATAGGAAAGGAGAAATTAACCTTCAAGGTGTTTACAAGAGAGTATAGATCTCCCTAATCTCCAGTGGATATCAAGGAACCTGAGCCCTGAGGAGAATGGGAGGACATTGAGGATCTTGGTAGTGCTTTCAGGAAAAAGTGCTCGCGATAGAGAAGGTGAGGAAAAAAGAATTGCAAGGAAGGTGGGGACTGTAGCATGGTGGCTAAAGTTCCAACTTTAAGATTAATGACGGCGTTACCATCACACCATTCATTTCGACCACCACGAGCTTAAAGAAGCGTTGAGCTACCAATGTTAAAAGAAGCACTGCATGGGAGGCAACCTATGGAAAAAAATTAATTAGTTTCGTTGTTTAGTTTTGTTAAAATGTTTGAAATTTTATAGTTACGATTAGTTTTGTTTTTGAATAAAATCAAGAAAGGAATAGGATTTTGAAATTATGTGGATGATGTTCAAGCATGAAAAGAGAGGTGAAAAGGGCCACAAAAGACTTTAGAAGTGAAAGTGAAAAGATCGGAAAAAGAACAAAAGAAGAAAATTAGAAAGTGGTGGTAAACTGCAGGGCACGATGCAGTGAAGAAGGAGGGCACACATTTTTAAAATAACATTTACCATTTTACCCTTTTTACCACCTATATATTCAGTTCTAATTTCACTTTTACTTTCACTTTCATTTTCACTTTATCTCTCTAGAATTCAAAGCATCCGAACACTCTTACATCTCTCTAAAAAATTTTCAACCTCCATCTTCTTCCAAATTTCTACACAATTATGTCACACATTAAACAATCAACCCGACAGGAGCTATATGGATGATAGCAAGTTGCGGGACATGGACGAAGAAACTATGTAGCCAGCTTTGGTGCACCCTTCCTAATGTACACAGAGGAGGAAGGTACTCTTTTCTGATCCCTTCATGCTAGACAAATTGTAGTTCCTAAGTACTTTGATTTTGACACACTTGATAGGTTAGACTTGTGTGAGCGAGTAGAAAATCTAATCGAGAGGATCCAGTGGGTCTAATTCATACGATTTCAATTTTCTGTTTATTAGGAGCTTAAACTGAAATTTTTCACTTCCTTGACCTATGACCCTAGGAATCTAAAAGAATTGTGGTTTAGGTTGGGAGGACGAGCCTATGAATTAAATGTAGAAATCATGTGCGAGTTGTGTGGATTCCCTGAATCCCCCATCATCGATCATCATGAAGACTTTTGTACCTCTCAATACTGGAATGAGCTTACTAGAATTGAGCGAGTTCATGCCAAGAATGCTCATAACAACATTATAAGGTCCCATGAACACTTGTTCCTGCACAAATTTATGTGTCAGTTGGTTTTCGATAAAACTAAAACCAACAAGTGTTCCACAAAGGAACTTTTTATGTTGTGGTGCATGGACCATAGTATTCAAGTTTGCACATCCACACATAGGCTGAATGACATTGTTGCGACTCTGCACAAAAGGAGCAATAATCTAGGAATGGGGTATATAGTGTCTGCCATTACAGAACATTTTGGTATGGAACAAAGGGGATTAACTGTTCATCTCTTGGAATTCCTAAACTATCACCACTTATGGCGAGATGAGATCCTTCATTTCCACAACATGGAACTTAGGGAAAGCTATAAAAAGACACATGTCAGAATCAGAGCAAGTCAGGTAAGTTCAAGCTCAGCATCACCTCGGTAAACAGAGGAAGACTCTACCAGTGAAGAGTTAGAGGAAGAGGGAGAAGAACATAGATAGAAGGAGGTTTTGGATGCAATCTTTGAAACTAACAAGACACTTGCGGAGAACACCAGAATGGAAAAGGAGATGGCCCGGACACAATGCTACCAGAGCCGGGATATCCGTCGGATCCACCAATATTTTAAGGCTCAGGGCATTCAATTGCTGCCTTCGACACCATCACTACCTTAATCTCCATAGGATTTGTGTCTAGCCTATTTATTTTTTCTTTTTCAAATTAGCCTTTAGTTATAATTTTATGTTTTTTTTGTTTACTTTAATTTCTATTTTTTCTTGTCTTTTTTACGTTTGTGTGTTCCCTTCACACATTGAGGAAAGTGTGTTGCTTAAGTGTAGGGATGGGTTATGTGTTTCTCTTTTGAATGTGAATTTTGCATATTATATGATAGCTATTAGGTTGCATTTTATGAACTATATGAATATGTCAATGGCTTAGATGGAGTGAAATTTATTTAATTTTGAACATAGTCTATTAGGTTGTAAATAATTATTAGCTCGCAAAATTAGTGAATTAGGAGTCTTTGGATAAATATACAGCTTAATTAGGATTTAGTGTAAATTTAGCACCCTATAGGTTCTCACATTCATTCATAATTTGCGGCCTTTTAACTTAAGTAGCTTAACTAGTATTTTTCATAGAAATGAGTAGCTTAAACAACAAGGTAGGTAATAAAATAAAATAAAATAAAAAATAAAATAAAATAGTATTTTTTGTTAAATAAATCACTATTCTGCTGGCCTCGGGTTTTGAATAGAGCTAGTAGCTAGTTAAAACAAATGTGTCCTTTCGTGTCAAAAAGCTATAATGACATTTCAACCAAACTATTTAATAAAAACATGACTTAGTTAAGTAATCGGATCAGCATTCATTACTAATGTTTGCCTCAGCGTAAAAAGACTAAGCCTATATTTAAGAATAAAGAAAAAAATGTTTCTTTAATAAAACCTACCAGATTTGTAATAAGCTTGACTTTTCATGAAAATATACTTAGGAACAGTTACAGAGTCTAAATGACCAAAGAATTATTAATGTGTCTGTGTAATTGAAAAGGGTAAATAAATTAGCATTTAGATCTCGATTAAATTGTATATTTAGTTCAAAGCCTCTAGACATAGATTTTACATGTTAATGATTAGATATAACTTGTATGATTATGTTTAAGATTAAATTTATTTCATGAAGTTGAAGCCATTATCTCATTATTGCGTTGTGTGTTATGCGTTTGTTGTTTTGTTTGCTTGAGGACAAGCAAACGTTTAAGTGTGGGGATGTTGATACTTGTGATTTGCATAATGTTTTAGGGTTCAATTTGTTAAGTATTTAATGTTAATTTGAGTGTTTAGTGTGTATTTATGTTTCAATTGAGTTAGTTTATGTGTTTAAGTGTTTTTATGGGTTAGTATGAGTCTTTGAGCTTAAATGTTATATTTTTGAGGTACCTTGATGTGTTTGTTAGTGTTTCAGGGTAAATGACGAAGAACGGAGAAGTTTTGGACCAAAATCATGGCCCACAATCGTGACACAATAGGCCATAATCGTGACAAAAAGAGGTGAGCCAATAGGACCCAGGCTACGATCGTGCACTTTGAGCCATGATCGTGGCAGGCAGGGCCACGATCATGGCCTTCACGGGTGACACAAAAACTCGAGTCTCACAAGAGTTTTTGGACCATTTCGATCCCGACTCAACCCAAGGGCCTCCAAAGTATAAATACATCATTAAGGGACAGATGAAGCAGTCTAGGAAGGGCCTTTTGCATCAGCCGAAATCTTCTAGAGAGTTTATTGAGAGATTGAGGAAGGAGATGAAGTAAGAGAGACACGGAGAAGAAGCTTAACGCGAAGTACTTCAAGCTTAACGTGAAGTACTTCCCAGAACAGGAGATTTCCTGTTGTCGCTGCCTTTGCTATTCCGTTCCCAACATATTTTTCATTTATTTCAATTTTATTGATGTATAACGTTGAGATAGTTGTTAAGAATAGGTTGTGTTGAATGTTGAGTTTTTGTCTATACTCACCTTTGGGATTTTTGTCTTTGATATTAATGAAATTCGATTTATTGTGTTTTTATTGAATTAATTATGATTCAGTTTCTACTCTTAGTAATTCAGTAATAAACTGAGAGGGTGAACCGAGTGAATATCATCAAATTAGGCTAACGAGAGTTAGATAATTTGATAGATAATGAATTGAATCAAAATGTTAAATTTGTGTAGCGAGAGATCGTGCATAGGTTTTCGATAGGTTTTTAGACAATTTCAGAACTAATTTAGGTTTTAGGTCAATTGTGAATCAGGAGATCACAATTTCATAATTTAAATTAGGGATTATAAAATAGGGTTAAAGGTTATAACATGAGAGAGAGTAGTCCATACTAGGAGTACCATGTAGACCCAGTAATTCGAATATTTGTATAACTAATTAGAGTTTCATTAAGGTCGGATAAAACCTCCTTTCTCTCCATTAGTAGTTCCAAGGTTGATTTTCGATTGGGTTGTGCAAACTGTTATCCTGTTTATATTTTTGAATTTTAATTCTCGTAAATTGATTGTTTGATTGATTAATTTTCTGCATTAATTGTTTATTTTGAATTGTTGCGATTTAGTTCAACCTTAGATTTTAGAACTAGATTAACCTTTCTTATAGGATCGATACCTTATTTACTACATGAACCACCCATGCACTTGTGAAAATATTGAGGTTAAAAATATTAAAACTTTTTCATAGCATATTACCCCAATCAGAGAGCATAAAAACCTAAACAAAATATAAAAGAATAACCATTATTACTAATTAATAACTTTTTTAAAAGTAGAAGTTAATAAATATAAATTAGCTTTCAATGGGGTACATCCATCAAATTGAACAGGTTCACAAAGTTTTGCTTCGTATAGTAAGTGAATTGCCATTCACCATAACATCAAAAAATGATGAGGGAATACTAGTTAAAGCTTACATAAAATTACAGTTATATCTTTTTCCATTTTGTCAAGCTCTTCAACTTTAAGTGTCTTGTAACACAATTGCTTAAAAACTCACCCAATTGACCAAAGTTACATAAACATCCTTTGGTAAACATCCACATATTTCGATAGGAAGTAATCATTGTAAAAGTACATAACAATAATGGATTTTTTATCCTCGATACTTTTCCCTCCTTAACATTCACACAGCGGGCTATATTAGATGCATACCTATTAGGAAACTTGACTGATTTAAGAAATTGACAAAAAACTTTCTTTTCTTTTTTTGACATGGTGTAACAAGCAGGTGAAATAATGTATATCCCATCATCTCTTATTTTCAAATGTAAATCTTTCCTTATATTCATTTCTTCCAAGTCTAAAGTTTATCCTTAATTTGATTTGCCATCAATTCCCAACACTGTTCCTAAAATATTCTCACAAATATTTTTTTCAATGTGCATCACATCAAGATTATGCTTTAATAACAATTCATACCAATATGACAAATTGAAAAATATCCTTTTTTATTCCAATTAAGCTCAACAACATTTCGCTTTCTCTTTGTATTACTTGGGTGTTTGCTAGGTGTATGTCACCCAAATGTGATAGTTTCATAACCACATCATCACTAGAAAACTGCAAAGGACCTTCTCCTAATTCTACTTTGCCATTAAACAATTTGCTTCTTCTCCATCTATGCCCATGTTCCAAGTAACGATGATGTCCTATATAACATATTTTACTTCGTATCCTCATTGAATAACTTTGATCAGAACATGCCATAACCCCTTTAGTGCTCCATCAAGAAAAATTCCCATAAGTTGGAAAATCATTTATAGTCCATAAAGCAATTGCATGCATTATAAATGTTTCGCCTTGATCAATATCAAAGTTTCTAATCCAACCTCCCATAGATTGTTTAAGTCATCAATTAATGGTTGCATGTATACATAGATATCCTTACCAAGAGTGGCAAGTCCTGGAATAAGCAAAGATAATAACATAAAAGGCTTTTTCACACATTTCTATAGAGATAAATTATATGGGACTAACATTACCAGCGAAATGTTGTAAGAAGTATTCAAATTACCAAAAGGATTCAATCCATCTAAGGCTAAACTAAGTTGAAGATTACTACAATCTTATGCAAACCATGAAAACTTTTCATAAAAGACTTTCCATGCCATTGAATTTGCTAAATGACACTTAATGTTATCATCAATGCATTTCTCTTTATGCAATCTCACATCTATGGCTATTTTTGTTGACATAAAAGGCCTTTGTAGTCGTGGTTTAATAGGAAAGTATCTCAAGATTTTATGTTATATCTTTTTCCCTCTCCTATCATCAACTCACCACCTTGTTGTACCACAAATGCGACACTCTTCAAGATCTTTATTGTCCTTCCAAAATATAACACAATCGTACTTACAAGTATGTATTATATATCTTAATCTAAGATCTCTTAACAATTTCTTTACATCATAGTAAGATATGGTCAATTTGTGTCCAACAGCTAATGCATTCATAGTTATGATTTGCATTATGTTTTAGGGTTCAATTTGTTATCTATTTAGTGTTAAGTTGAGTGTTGAGTATGTATTTATGTTTTAATTGTGTTATTTTATATGTTTAAGTGTTTTTATGGGTTAGTATGAGTCTTTGAGCTTAAATATTATGTTTTTGAGGTAACTTGATATGTTTGTTAGTGTTTCAAGGTAAAGGGCGAAGAACGGAGAAGTTTCGAAGAGTTTTGGGTAAAAACCACGACCTATGATCGTGGCACAATAGGCCATGATTATGACAGAAAGATGTGAACCACTAGGACCCAGGCCGCGATTGTGACAGAGAGGGCTAGGTGTTGGCCACGATCATGATAGACAAGGCCACGATCGTGGCCTATGTCGGGCAGACACAAAAATAGCTGAAAACGTCAATTTTTGGGGGACTTTTCGGACCATTTTGACCCCGAATCAACCCTAAGGCTCCCAAGGTATAAATAGAACATTAAAGAATAAAATACCAGCCTTATTGCATCACCCAATTCTAAAACCCTAGAGAGCTTATCGAGAGATCTGAGGAAGGAGACAAAGGAAGAAAGACACAGAGAAGAAGCTTGACGCGAAGTACTTCACGGAACAGGTGGTTTCCCACTAACTCTACCTCCATTAATCCATTCCAATAGTATTTTCTAAATTTATTTCAATTATATTGATGTATAGAATTGGGATAGTCGTTAAGAATAGGTGTTGTTGAATGTTGATATTGTCTGAACTCACCTTCGAGATTTTTATCTTTGATATTAATAAAGTTTGATTTATTGTGCTTTTATTGAGTTATTCATGATTCAAGTTTTGTTCTTAATAATTCGGTAATAAAATGAGAGGGTGAACCGAGTGAATATCATCAAATTGGGCTAACGAGAGTTAGATAGTTTGATAGATAAGAATTGAATCAAACCGGTAAAATAGTGTAACGAGAGATCGAGCATAGGTTTTCGGTAGGTTATTAGACAATTTCATAACTGATTTAGGATTTGGGTTAATTGGAAATTGAGAGATTACAATTCCATAATTTAAATTAGAGATTATAAATTTGGGTTAAAGATTATAACTTGAGAGATAGTAATCCACCCTAAGACCGTCTAGACCCGGTAATTCGATAATTTCATAATCAATTAGATTTTCATTAAAGTCGGATTAGAACCCCCTTTCTCTCAATTGGTAGTTCCTAGGTTGATTCTTGATTGGGTTTACAAAATTTTTGTTTTGTCTATAATTTCTGAATTTAATTCTTGCGATTGATTTCTTGATTGGTTAATTTTCTGCGTTAGTTTGTTATTTTGATTTATTGCAAATTTGAGTCAAGCCTTATATTTTAGGATTAGATTACTCCTCCTCATAGGATCGATGCCTTAGTTACTATGCGAATGATTAGTGTGCTTGCGGTATTATCGAGGTTATAAATATTAAAACTTAGTATGGGTAAAATGCTTCTATCAAGTTTTTGGCGTCATTACTGAGGAGGTGATTAGGTTAGTTCTGTAGTCTAAGGTTGTTTCACTATCTTTCATTTTTTTAATTAAAAAAATTTGGGCATAAAGTAGAGACATAGCAAGACAACTTAGAATGAGAAATGAGACGTCTGAAGAGCTAGATTGTAACAAGAAATCGAAAGAACAATGATGGAAGATAGATATTATAGCGATTAAGGAACTTTTGGGAGTTACAATGAAGCACAGTATGGTTGGGGAAATAATGATCCTTATTGGAACATGTACACTTCAAGATGGAAAGACCACTCCGATTTCTATTGGTCCAATAATGTGGAGACTCACTTAGGACATCAAGGCCTATTAAGACTTCAGGAAGATGAGTCTAGTTTATGGGATTGTAAATTGGATAAGATCCTAGATAAGCTAATAGACATGGAAGAGAACCAGAAGAGACTAGAAGAGAAATTTGATTAAGTAACGGAAAATCATACCGCTTCTATTCATAACCTGGAGATTCAAGTAAGACAGCTTTCTTGTGAGTTTTGTAAGAGAAGTTTGGAAGACTCTTTAAGAAATATGGAATTACATCTGTGAGACCAATATGAGGCTATCACACTTAAGAATAGGGAAGAGCCAGAAGGACCAATAGAAAACCAAACTGAACTCCACCTTATTGAAGACAAAGAGACGAAGAAAGAGATTAAAGAAAAGAATGCCAACCCTCCCTATTATTCACCAATTCTTGATATGCCATATATGAACATAGAAAAATCTTGGGGAGATCTTTAGGAAAAGAATTCTATCTTTTGGTTTGATGATGGTCAAATGACATTTAACATAGATGATGTAATTAGGAATCCAAAGGTTGGTAGCTCATTCAGGATAATTGATGTGTTCGAATCTTCTAAAGAACAAGAGGATGAAGAATAGAATATAACAAACATTGAGTTTGAAGAGGCTATAAAAGTATCTGTTCATGAAGTGGAAGAAGTAGAGGAGACAAAGGTGATTATCGAAGAAAGAGAGCAACTCACCTTCATACAGGACAAACTGTTCAATTCGATGGAAGATTAGGGAGTTTTGTTGTTCCCTATTTCATTGGCAGTTTGTTAGAAAAAGGACATTACTAAGCTTAATTGGTTTTCTCAACTTTATTAATATTGTCCTTCTTATCATTTTACAATTTGTAGCTTACTCATAGGCTACAAAATTGATGTTGAATGAAAAGGGTGAAAACAAGCCACTCATAATTGATCCTGGTTGACTTTTAAAGGATGAAGGTCAAGCTAGTGAGCATAAATTAGCACGTTTAGTAGTTAGGTTTAAATTATTGCATAGTTAGATTTGTTTTAAATTTCAAAATAAGTTCTTAATAATTTGGAATGTTTTGGAGTGCTACGGCTCTTACTCTTTTTTGAAGCAAGTATAAGATAGGGTAGTAACCGGGGGCATCAAGCACAAGTGATCTCTGCCCCCATCACCATCAACACCTCAATCAACATGACATTTCGTGTTTTAACCCTTTTCTTTTCATTTTTGTTAGTATTTTCTTCTTATGATTTTTGTATATTGTGTTTATTTCTCCTGGTGTGTTTGTGTACCCTTCTCACATTGAGGACAACGTGTTGTTTAAGTGTGGGGACGGTTGTGTGTTTTTATCTTGAGTGTGAATTTTGCATATTACATGATAGTTATTAGGTTGCATTGTGTGAATTGTTTAAATGTGTCAATGGCTTAGGTGGAGTGAAATTTATTTAATTTTGAACATAGTCGAATAGGTTGTAAATAATCATTAGCCTGCAAAATTAGTGAATTAAGGTCTTTGGATAAATATACAGCTTAATTAGGATTTAGTGTAAGTTTAGCACCCTATAGGTTGTCACATTCATTCATAATTTGAGGTCTTTTAACTTAAGTAGCTTAAATAGTATTTTTCATGGAAACGAGTAGCTTAAACAACAAGGTAAGAAGTAAAATAAAAAAATGTTTGTTAAATAAATCACTATTCCACTGACCTTTGAGTTATGAATAGAGCTAGTAGCTAGTTGAAAATGTGATATAACTGAGTAACCAGATCAACACGCATCACAAATGTGTGCCTTTGCGTCAAAAAGCTATAATGACGTTTCAGCCAAGTTGTTTAATAAAAATGACTTGGTCAAGTAACCAGATCAACGTTCATCACCAATGTTTGACTCTGAGTAAAAGACTAAGTCCCTGTTTAAATAAAAAAATGAAAAAATTGTTTTCTTAATAAAAACCTATCGGACTTGTAATAAGCTTGACTTTTCATGAAAATATACTTAGGAACGGATATAAAGTCAGGACCAAAGAGTTATAAATGTGTGTGTACAATTAAAAAGGGTAAATAAATTAACACTTAGATCTCGATTAATTTGTATATTTTGTTCAAAGCCCCTACACTTAGATTTTGCACGCTAATGATTAGATATAACTTGTATGATTGTGTTTAAGATTAAATTTATTTCATGAAGTTAAATTCATTGCCTCATTATTGCATTGTGTGTTTTGTGTTTGATATATGTTTGTTGTTTTGTTTGCTTGAGTACAAGCAAATGTTTAAGTGTGGGTATGTTGATAGTTGTGATTTGCATTATGTTTTAGGGTTTAATTTGTTATGTATTTAGTGTTAATTTGAGTGTTGAGTCTGTATTTATGTTTTAATTGTGTTAGTTTATGTGTTTAAGTGTTTTTATGGGTTAGTATGAGTCTTGAGCTTAAATGTTATGTTTTTGAGGTACCTTGATGTGTTTGTTAGTGTTTCAGGGTAAACGGCGAAGAACGAAAAAGTTTTTAAGAGTTTTAAGCCAAAACCACAGCCCACGATCTTGGCACAATAGGCCACGATCGTGACAGAAAGATATGAGCCACCAAGAGCTAGGCCACGATTGTGACAAAGTGTCACGATCATGACAGAGAGGCCAGAACTAGGATACGATCATGACAATTTGGTCAAGATCGTGACAGAGAGGGTTGGGTGTTGGCCATGATCGTGGCCTACATCGAGCAAACACAAAAACAGTTGAAAACGTCAAGTTTTGAGGGACTTTTCGGACCTTTTAGACCCTAAATCCACCCTAGGGATTCAAAGGTATAAATAGAACATTAAATAATGAAAGATCAGTATTTTTGCATCAGCCAATTCTGATACCTTAGAGAGCTTATCAAGAAATATGAGGAAGGAGACGAAGGAAGAGAGACACGAAGAAGAAGCTTGATGTGAAGTACTTCCTAGAACAGGTGGTTTCCTACCGTCGCTGACTCCACTGATCCATTCCAATAGTATTTTTTGATTTTATTTCAATTTTATTGATGTATAGAATTAGATAGTCGTTAAGAATAGGTTTTGTTGAATGTTGATATTGTCTAAATTCACCTTCGGGATTTTTTTATCTTTGATATTAATAAAGTTTGATTTATTGTGTTTTTATTAAGTTGTTCGTGATTCAAGTCTTGTTCTTAATAATTTGGTAATAAACTGAGAGGGTGAACTGAGTGAATATCATCAAATTGGGCTAATGAGAGTTAGGAAGTTTGAAAGATAAGAATTGAATCAAACTGGTAAAATCATGTAACGAGAGATCGAGCATAGGTTTCCAGTAGGTTATTAGACAATTTCAGAATTGATTTATGTTTTAGGTTAATTGGAAATCGAGAGATTACAATTCCATAATTTAAATTAGGGATTATAAATTAGGGTTAAAGATTATAACTCGAGAGAGAGTAATCCACCCTAGGACTGTCTAGAACCAGTAATTCAATAATTTCATAATCAATTAGATTTTCATTAAAGTCGGATTAGAACCCCCTTTCTTTCAATTGGTAGTTCCTAGGTTGATTCTTTATTGGGTTGTGCAAAATTCCTATCTTGTCTATAAATTTTGAATTTAATTCTTGCGATTGATTTCTTGATTGATTAATTTTCTGCATTAGTTTGTTATTTTGATTTATTGCGAATTTGAGTCAAGCCTTAGATTTTAGGATTAGATTACTCCTCCTCGTGGGATCTATACTTTAGTTACTACGTGAACGACCTATGTGCTTGCTGTATTATCGAGGTTATAAATATTAAAACTTAGCATACGTAAAACGCTTCAATCATGCATCATTGAGCAAGTCAATTAACATGTCAAAAGACTTGTTACTACATTTATTGTAGACCATCAAATGCAACAATAATAAAAGATAGCTATGAGAAATTCTAGCACCCTGGATATAATTCTTCTTGAGCAACTTTCAATAACTTCCTAAAATTATCTTCTGTAATACTACCAAATATGTTAGGAAAACTAGTTTCATTCATTGTCTGCATATAATTCCCATAATCCCCTCACACCTTCCCAATCCCGTCATCATCGTCACCATCATTACCATCATTATTGTTACTATCATAAACACTTGTACCAACACTTCTACTATAACTTGCTTTCTTACGTTCGCTATGATAAATCCAAAGAGTATAAAATTTACCTATACCTCGGATTAGGAAGTGATTATATACAACATCTTGACTTTGAATATCAACATTTAAACTATCTATGCATAGACAATGAATACGACATTCATCAATTTGATCTTTTACAATTGCTTGAAACTTTTAACTCCTTCTAAGTATTTAGTGGACCATTTTTTATGAGACATCTAACTTTTGTCTATCTAGCTATACAATTAAAAGTAAATAACTTAATTATGAAATGAAATTCTCAGTATTTATAACATAACCATTAATCACTACAAGTTCATTTTTCAAAATTTGAATTTAAATAGGCACTATGGTGCATGACATTGTTATACCACATGAATTGAGAAAGCAAGTTCTCACTGTGAATCTTAGGCTTATGAAATATTTCACCGATAAGCCTCATGGGAGTTGTATCACGGGTTTCTAGCCGATATACTATCCTAGGAGTTTATTATGAAAAGGATTATCATGAACATTATGTGAATTTCTAATGTTGATACTACGTTTGAATTAATCACATTGAAGCTCAGAAATGAAGTTTGAATTTAAACAAGCACTATGGTACATAGCATTGTTACACCA
The DNA here is from genome assembly GCA_027563885.1 of Erythroxylum longipes. Taxonomy (NCBI): domain Eukaryota; kingdom Viridiplantae; phylum Streptophyta; class Magnoliopsida; order Malpighiales; family Erythroxylaceae; genus Erythroxylum; species Erythroxylum longipes. The sequence continues at coordinate 24,578,398 of JAOQMS010000179.1, forward strand.
GATGAATTGAGAAAGCAAGTTCTTGCTGTGATTCCTAAAATTATGGAATATTTCACTGATAAGCCTCATGGGAGTAGCATAATAGTTTTCTAGCCTATATACTATCCTAGGGATTTATTATACAAAAGATTGTCACAAACATTACATGAATTTCTAATGTTAATACTAAGTTTGAATTAATCACATTGAAATTTATAAATTAAGCTTGAATTTAAACAAAAGCTAAATATAAACACTTATACTATTAAACCCAAACTTAAAAACTCATCACTCATTCTAAGAAAATTGCAAAGAACAACACAAAACCCAAACACATTATAGACATTAATTAGTTGGACAACTTACCTTAATAGATGGACAACCACAAACTTCAAACAAGGCAGATGAGGTTGGAAGATTATCTATGCTCTTAAATACAAAACAAACCTGCAAAAAAGACAATTTTGAATTTAATATAATTCACCTATATGAAATTCATATAGTCGTGTCTTAGGACTTAAAATGTAGAAAATACTTATAACTAAAGTTTTTCGACACATAACCAGTAGCTTATCGGTAATAAAGTTTTAATGACTTTTTGGCAGTGATGGGCTCACGATTGTTTGTGAGTGATGAAAAGTTTGACAACTGACAAGAAGTGAGAGGACTATGATCTGATAGTGACATTAGAGATTCAAAGGGTGCTTTAGTCGTACATCTTATAGGAAGTAGTCAAACAAAATTCCTAACACATATTCACTTTCAATTAACCTATTCAACATGCATAACCCATATCTTAAATTCCAAACCCTAAGCTCAAGAATAATTCATACTCTTAAGTGTTCATTTATAAAACTAACTTCCAATCTTAATATACGTCCAAGTCGAATTCAATCCAATAAAACCCTAGGAACATGCATATCAATCTTTAAGTGATGATCCTTAGAATTAATAATAAATTAAAAGTCAACCTAAATTCATTAGGCATATCTTTATCTCTTTTAAATTATTTTCTTTAAGTAAGTTGAATAAAAGTCTTATATTTCTTCTTTTATGTTTAATAATCTTCACATCTAAAGTGTGTATCTTATTTAATAATTCTTTAGTGTTACAAGATTTAAGAAAATAAATTAGCATGTGTAATAACTTCTTACCTTTGTGTTTGAACATTTGGTTACAATAATTAAGGTTCACTCCTTTTAGTTTTCATATATTTCTTTTAGTTAGGTAGGTGTCGACTCCATTATCTTCAATCATTTTATTTTCACCTTAAACATACTCTAAATTAGTCATAGCATAATAATGATACCTTACATTTCTAACATCCCATTACCCATGTTGAAGATAAAATAGTAAATATGAGAAATTATTGAGAGATTAGAAAATGCATTTCATGTTCATGCATAATATGTCATACACACACATATATGAATATTAACTTTTGCACGTTAAAATGATTGTACATGCATTCATTGACATTCTAGGTATAATTGATATGTGGAATGTGATTTTATTAAGAATTGTGGTTTATTTTTATTGAAAATTGATTTGGAGAGTGCATTTATTGATTTAAAATTTTTGGAGAATTTTAGAAAAATTTCTAAAAATTTGGGTAATTTTGGAAAAAAATTCCAAGTGACAAGACAATTGACGAATGGCAGTAGAAATAAATGTCAAATGGTAGTAGAAACTTTAATATTTGACATTAAAATTTAATGACTTATGTAATTGAAAATTTGAGACAAATGGACAAGTAGATTAAAAGATCAAACGTGGGACCATAGGATAGTGACAAGTGTCACTACCCTCATCACTTACTATTCTTTTACCCAATTAAAGACCATTCCATGGTTTTTTACTTACTCATTCATGACATATGCTTCATTTTCTCCATCTTCTTCTTCTTTTTCTTCACCTTTCTCTTCTTCACTTATGAAACTTACTCTCACTCTCACCATGTTGATTTTTGGTCCAGCTCTTTCACCTTTCTTATCCAAGATTTGTTCACTAAAAACCCAACCTCCCAACCTCCATAATGATGTATGTGAGTTGTATGAGAAGTTAGGGTTGGTTTTATTTTGAAGGATTTGAAGTTAAATCAAGTAAGTGATTGAAGGATTTATGGGTTAATGTAAATGGAACATATATGATGAGTAATTTGAGATTGAAGGATTGGTCATGAGTTTATATGTATGTGTTGTGGATGAAGAATAAAGATTGTTGTTGTCTTGCTTTGAGTATATGATTTGTTAATAATTGATAAGTTGTTGTTGAGATGATTTTGAGATAGAAAGGTCATTATGATGAATGGGTATATGATGTGTTTTGTTTTTGGTGTATATGATCAAGTATGGATTTTGAATTATGTATAGATGATCTTGAACTATAATTGGGGTATTATTATAGAGTAAATGATGTGGATATAAGTTAGAAGTAATAGACTAGGCCAAAGAGATGAATTAGGAAGAAATTGTTGATGAAGTGTGCTGGAAATGTGTTAGATGTAGGGTTTCTACTGAACATGCATCAGTTTTTTTGACATATCTGGACCTACGGATATCCAAATAGGATGATTGTTGATTTGTATTAAACTAGAGATGAATGGATACAATTTTTATGAGAAATTTAGTTTGAATTCTATCTCTAAGAGTGGTGAAAATTGTCTTGAAGTTGAGTTTCAGATTTTGTCTATGTTTCTGAACAATATGAAGTAAATTGTGTATAACTTTCAGAATATTGAGCCAAATTGTATGAACTTAGGTTCTTTATAATCGTAAGACATAGATGAACAATTGTTTAGAAGAAGACTTTGCTGAAAAACCTCATTTTCTAGGAGTAAAATGGAAGTGAAGTTAGGAAAAAAATCAAAGACAAAAGAAGGAGTGCTTCGACTCTGAAGCAGTCGCGACTCTGCTGGGCGACCACGGAAGGTTGCGATCACGACACTGCTGGCGAGTTATGGCCCGAAGGTGATACATGGGCGATTTTGTTTCTGAACATATGTTCGTATTTTGATGATATCTTGAGCTGTAGATGTCCAAATGAGGCGATTCTTAATTCTTATTTAACTAGAGACATAATTCTACAACTTTTTTGAAGAAGTATAAATTTAATTCTATATTTAATACTTTCAAAATCTGGTCTTAAATTGAGTCTTGATTGAGGTTGGAGTATTACCCAAGACAGAAATTATATCTTGATGTTTTCATAAAAACTGAATGGATATAGGCTGAATCAGATAAAGGTATCTTCACAAAATTTGTATTCCATTGTCTTATCTTTCAATTGGTATTAATTTTGTAATTTTTAGATATCTGAGTTGAAAGTTATGAGTTGTACAATTTAAGAGTATGATCATGAACTAGCCAAAAGTTCAATTATACACAGTTTGTGGTATTATGAGCATAACTTATAGGATACTGAACCAAATTGAATAATATTGGCTTTAATTGAAACTTAAGACAATGGGGAACAATTTTCTAGAAGAAGGTATCCTAAAATGACTTCATTTTCTTAGTAAAAAAGAACTTGGAAAGTTGACCCGAAAGTTGTTATAGGAAAAATCCAAATAGATGAAATGAGTTATGAATTTTGATTTTTATGGTTTTATTGAGGTATAGACCATAAGTATAAATGATAATTATGTGAGTTTGGAAATATGAATGATAATGTGACAATAATAATGGAAATATACCTAGGATTGTCATTGAGAATGCATTATAAACAACACATATACATATGTATGTGATTGGGTGTTCATATGATTGTGCAATTAATAATGTGTGTAAATGTGTATTGTATGATGTTGATACATAGGGAAGAACATCCGCATCTAAATGCTTCTGGATCATGGAAGCTAATGCTAATTTGAAACGTACTGTAAGTAACCTAGACGGATTCACTCAATTAATTATTTGTTTTATATTAAGTTTGAATTATCGAATGAATGTGATTTGATTATTCTGATTCCAGACAATGAAGGTCCGATGATTCTGATGAATGAATGTGACATTTGAAGTGTTCCTTGTATTTGAATATGATGAAATAAATGTGTTTTCTCCACTTAAATGTTGAATGTCGGACCAAGGTCTGATGACATGTGAAAGTAAATGTGTAAAATGAAATAAAGTGACTGATTGAGCATATATGACTGATGTATTTCATTTCATGAATGCATAATAATCTAAAAGGCTGCTGTGACTAGAGTAGCCACCGAAAAAGAGCTTAAAGCTCAAAAAGTGATTAAGAGCCAAAGGCTCACTATGTAAAATGAGCCCTATATCTCCAACGGATAAGGGACAGTTATTAATGAGCCCGGTATCCACAATAGATATGAGACAATTATAGGCACTCGGTCATAATAGTAACAATTAAAAGTGGGTCTCATAAGCATTGCATATGCATTTACTATGTATGTGTAAATGATTGAAATACACTATTTGAATGGTTTAAATGTGAAATGTGATATAAAGGAATAAGGTGTTAACTGATGCTACATGGTGAATTAATGTGGTGATGAGAGTTATGTGATACTTTATGCAAAATGCAAAGATGCGAATTACATGTTATGTGTATTTATGTGATGCATG